>CM055064.1:1171079-1341101 GCA_029204045.2 Tillandsia leiboldiana
CACTTGATGTGACCCGTAAAAAATATCGTCATCATTAAAATGGTGGAGATGTATAATGTACACCCTTTCGGGGTGTACATATAGCATTGCTCATATATATATATATATATATATATATATATATATATATATATATATATATATATATATATATATATATATATATATATATATATATATATATATATATATGTCTTATTATTAACTAGCCAAATGCAAACCAGATGGCGAATAACAATAAATTGTTAATTTTATTACTAAATAAAAAAAAATATTAAAATATTAATTTAATAATTAAAATTTATAAAATATAATATCTTTACATTTGAGCTGTCCTAAAATCTAAACATCTATATACAAATCATGGTGTTAGTGATATGGCATTTCGGCCATTGGATCAATCTTAGGATTCTTCGACCAAGCACAACAGTGGCCATTGTTGACATTTAGTACTTGTACAATAGCCAAAAAGGTGGATCCAATGACTTGAAAATTAAAAGCATCAAACCTTTAATGCTTTTTAAAGCATTCCAACTCAAATGCTCCCATGCAAACTACACCTAGTCAAACAGGAGCGAGCTTGCTCCGGCTCAATTACGAACTAACCTGCGAACAGCGAGCCGGATTGCGAGTCCTAGCTAGATCCGTATAACATGTTTAGAAAATAAATTAGAACTTTTGTTTTCTAAAATTTTAGAATAAGAGGTAGCCAACAAAATTCAAGATATTCTCAACTAATATATGCAGGGCACTGCGACACGAAGTTACAATAACAAGAGCAAGCTCCACTGTTTACTCTCCAAGCTATTGTACATACATATATACATGCATAGAGTACATGTAAAGAGATACTATAAAATTTAAAAGACTAAGCACGCGCAAACAAACTACAAACTAAAAGAAGAGTTTGACACGTACTAGATCTCAACAACTCATAAATATAAAACATATGAGTAGTTTTTGCACTATCCCGATATTGTTGATTCCCATATATTTCGTGGTTCATGCTCAAACTGTTTACTTATATGTAAATTTTATTTTATTACATTCCAAAATCCCAAAACAGTTTAAAATTTGACCAAAATATTTAAGCGAAGATGAGAGATAGCAATATCGGGATAGCCTGAAATACTCATATATATATATATATATATATATATATATATATATATATATATATAATTAGACTGAAATACTATTAATAGTACCAAGTCATTGGTGCTATTAAGTTTTTAATCTTTTAATTTAAAAATATGTGGTTGAGATTATAGTGGGCCCTTGGTTTAATAGATGGTTGGAGAAATAGTAAAATCTAACAGGTGAAAGGCCCTTGGGTTTAATAGATGGTTGAAAAAATAGTAAAATCTAACGGGTGAAAATGATCAAAAGTATTGATCTAAGGGTAGAAAATTTGATCGCACCAATAATTTGGTACTATTAATAATATAATAGCCGGACTATATATATATATATATATATATATATATATATATATATATATATATATATATATATATATATATATATATATATATATATAATCCGGCTAGAATACTATCGATAGCACCAAGTAATTGGTGCTATCATATTTTCTGCCGTTGGATGAAAAGATATGCGGTTGGGATTATAGTGATCCTCTAAAATTTTTACTATTCAACCAACCACCTAGTAAACCCTAGGGGACCACTATCATCTTAACCACATATTTTTTAATCCAAAAGTTAAAAACTTGATAGCACCAATGACTTGGTGCTATCGATAGTATTCTAGCCTAATTATATATATATATATATATATATATATATATATATATATATATATATATATATATATAGAGAGAGAGAGAGAGAGAGAGAAAGAAAGTCCGACTGGAATACTATCGATAGCACCAAGCAATTAGTACTATCAAATTTTTAGTTCTTGGATGAAAGTATGTGCGGTTGAGATTATAGTAGTTTTCTAAAATTTTTACTATTCAACCAACCTGCTAACCGCACATTTTTTAATCCAAGCACTAAAAACTTGATAGCACCGATGACTTGGTGCTATCGATAGTATTCCAGTCTATACATGCATTTTTCCCTTACATATATACTCTATGAATTCACTGGTCGTTGGCGAGCTCGGCCTTGGGAACGTCATCCCTATAAATGAAGAAACCATAGAAGCCCCCGACGATGGTGGTGGCCGCCATCAACCACACTATCACCGCGACCGGCCACGGCATCAGCGCTGCCACTCTATTTGAGAACATGGTCGTCAATAGAGTGGCGAGGAGCCACACCGCATACTTTAGCCGCTCCCTTAGAGGAGAGTCCGGGGCCGCTCTTTCGAACAGCCTCAAACAAAAGAAGAGAAGCAAAAGATCCAAGTAAGAGACCACAACAAACACCGCCGTTCCGCGGTCTCCGTTGGACTGATACACGGCGTTGATCGAGTTGTACGTCAAGAAGACAAAGCCGAGGAGGGTGAACCAGAAATAGCCATCAGGGCCCATTTGATTTAGCAGACTAGTGATGAACGCGCTCTTCGCATGTTTGAGACTGAAAGATTAACACATAATTTTCACAACATAGTTAACAGCAAAAGCAAAATAAAATGAAATAATGCCGAGCGTGACTGATAAATAAACGCCAATCAAAATGGTACCCAACGGGACTTAGACATAGCCAAATGATCAATTATTGTACATGTAACCATCATAAACACGTACCCCTCTATTATTGTACACATGTAGCCATCTAATAAAAATTAACTTCTCAAATTAATCAACATAGCGAGAGAGAGAGAGAGAACCAAATCATTTGATAAATCTACTTAAAAATAAATCACAAATATTCATACTTTTTTATAATATATAAAGTGTTCCAGAGGGAATCACCCTATGGACGTTTATTTAAAATAAATAAATAAATTTCTATAATCTTTTTCCCCTCTTATTGAAAACGAAACCCGCGACTCTTTTGTAAAAAATACTAATATTTGGCTATCAACATTATATTTTTATTTCGGCACAATATAGACTTTTAGTTATCTCTAAAAATAAGTGGTAAAGCACATCATCAATATATTCTCTCTTGTGAACCACTCAATTCACTAATATTCCCCTTCATCAATCCTCATCAACACACGAAATTATTCACTCCAAAAAATATATATAGAAGCATCTTCAAGTATTCCTACAATATAAAAAATGCCGATGTTTCAAAAAAATGTCATGATATGAATCATTTATTATATTAAATTAATTTATTAAAGGATAAATTTTATTATTATTTTTAATTTTTTGACGCTCTAAAGCATCAAAATTTTAAAAAATGCAGACATTTTAAAACGTCAAAACATATTTTATCAACACCTGGCATAAGCGTTGATATACACGTGACGATTTTTTATTTACCAATATTTTAAACGACGCTAGACTATATTTTATTTTCAACATTAACTCCAGAGGTTTGATAGCGTGCAATTGCCGCATTAAGATTTTCCATCGTCTTGCTTTCTTGTCAATTATCAATCTGATGAATGATTTGATTAGAAACAAACAATCTAATATTTAGAAATACTACAACAAAATTAGATTATACAAACATATGTTTGTGACACTTTTCTATAAATGTCCTATTTATATTCCATCTATATCTAAAATTATATTATATGAACATATTTTTAAAACATATTATAAAAATGTGTCGTTATACATCTTAGCGACGACACATATAGCAACACTTATAATAAGTGTCGGTATTTTTTTTAGCAATATTTTTTAAAAAATTTTAGAAACATTTAAATGTGTCGGAATCTTGTGAGACAAGCAAAAAAAATTTGCTGTCTTAAGTGGTGCGCTTCATATGTTTTCCCCATTAAATCGATTTCTCTTCTCATTCTTTTTTTTCTTGACCTATTTTCAAAGGTCGTACTTGGATTAACCCAAACAACCTGCGCATTGTCCAATATTTTGATTATAACTCTCTCTGTAAGTATGTAAGTTGCACATTATTTAATGCATTGAAAACTAGACTTGAATACTTTTCAATGGTTTATAATTTTAGTTAAGTTAATTTACGTACAGATTTTGGATGGATATTGAAACATTTTTATTCCTCCTCGTAATTCCTCTCGCTTTGCGGCTATCAACCAATGTTAAATATTTTTCAGAGAGTCTAGGGGTTAGCTTCATCGATCAAGAAATTCATAATTTTGTAACTAATGTCAGAGATCTATAAAAAAGATCCGAAGAGATAGATTTGAATCAGATTTGAGTCGGTTCAATTTAGATTTCTCTTTTATTCAACGCTTATTATTCTCCGTATTAGGAGTCCACGTAGCAAGTTCTTCTTATTTTGTGTCTTATGGATGCAGTACTCGCTGTCGGTATATCTTATTTCTTTTATTCCGCTGAACCGACGATTTCTCTTCTCTTCTCATCATCGGATTAGTTCGTTTCATTGTTGTTGCTACCATTGAACTGGTTTCTTATCTCGAAAACAAACTGCTGGTTCCGTATCTCGCTTCATTCGTAGCGTGCTCTCTTCGGACGCCACTCCTCTCCTCGAAATTTTTGTTACCGTCGCTACGTTCTCATTTATTGTTACTTCTCCCGGCGAAAAAATGGTTCAAGTCCGCTTCAATTTTGAGGTCGCTTCGTGGCTTCCATTTTTGTTTCCCTACTGATTCTGAATTGTTACTTTCTGCATTTTTCTTTCCCCGTAAAGGCCTATTATCTTTTGTTGTGCTGCCACAAAAAAGGATTTTCAATTCCACTTGGCTTACAATGGTTCTTCGTTATTTCACTAATTCCGCCGATTAATTCCGTTGATTCTTCGTCAGATTCTACTTGGCTGCAATTGTTTCTCTTATTTCACTGATTTATTTATTTTAAATTATTATCGTATATAAATTTTTTAAACAAAAATTAATTTTAATCTTTTTTTACTCAAAAATTTCTTAGTTTTGGTAGTAACTCTGACCATTGAACTTTAAATTTACAAGTCCTCATATACGTGATATTTATAAAAAAGACTCTTATTTCACTGATATATTTATTTTAAATTATTTCTTTTGTGTGTATATATATATATATATTTTTTTTAATCTATGCAATTTGAATATATAAAAAAATATAAGAATTAGATAATTGATATATATAAATATATAGATGATTATGCTATTGATCGTTGTAAAAAAAAAAAAAAACATCATACTAAAAAATTCTATAAAAAAAATAATATATATTAAGTAGGGCTATTGTAACATTTGTGAAATTCGATTCGAAATCAATAAAGAAAACAAGTTTATAAAAGTTTCAGTGGGTTGCGACAACTATATAAAAAGATACAGCCGTAAAAAAGGGATGACTTAAGTGAATAGTAACTTCCGATTTTTCCGACGTTCCGATTAGAAGTCAGTCAAATTCGCTGTTAGGAGTCCGCATCCGATAGTCGAAATACTCGATCCAATCGGTCTCGCCATTCTGAGCACAATAGCGCAATCGGAATTTACGTTCGACGACTCTGAGTTGTCGAATTGCATGTCGGACTGTAAACCTTACTACAGAAGAAATAAATTACAAAACATCTGGATCTGATCTCGACCAACCAAGATGACCACTGGAAGGGTTTCGTCGAGACGAACGTCATGACGGAATCCGTTTTTCCATTTGACGACACCTACGTCTCGAAAAATGTGCCAAATCATATTTTTCACGATAAAAGGTAGAATTAATTTCGATCCAGAAACTCGAGAAAAAAAAATCGTCACTTGAAAGGTCTTGTCGAGCCGGTCGACGTGGAGAAATTCATTTTTCAATTCGACGACCTGTGCACCTCGAAAAGTGCGAAAAACAGGAAAAGATCCAATAAATTGATACAAATTCCTATATTTTATGAATCAAAGTTGATGGGCTCTATGGCGGAGGGTCCTCTCATCATTTTCTAGCTGCAGCGAGGGATTGAAGTGAAGAGGAAAAGAGGTTGGAGGACCATAATGTAATTGTGCAACAAATATCTCTCCACCTCACTCCACAGTTCCTCCTACTATGCCTCCACCTCCACCTCCACCTCCACCTCCTGCGCCTACTCCTAAGCCTTTTCCTACTTCTTTTCCTTCCCAGCCGCAGAACCAGGTCAGCCCACTTCCCCTGGCGTTTGAAATTCAAAAAGGAGCCTATATAAGGCATGCAACTTGGTGGTGGCGCAACAGCAGCAGCACCCGAGCCCAAACCACCTCGACTACCTAGCGTCCAAACCTTCCTCCACGCACAGCCCAAAGGCCCCAGGCGCTCCCACTTGCTGGTGGGAGCAAGATATTCCCGAGGAAGCCAAGGTTGGCCGCAGCTTAGGAGCACATTCTCCAAAGCTTCTGAGGGCAAGGCAGCTCGTTGGTCCCCTTCTTCTCGATCCCAATAGGAGCTCCACAAAGTTCTAAAGCTTTTGATGCAGTATCGACGTCGTACGAGGATGCCCTAGAACCAAGTATTTTTAACTCTGGTCGAGCTTCCTCCCCTGACGCCGCCGGGCATCGACTTAGGAAGCTCCCCACCATCAAGAGAAATCGCCCTATACCCTTGCATGGACCTGGAAGCCGACGGTTGAAGATCCGCCATTATCGTCTTCAACCTCGGCCAAGCTTCACAGTTGCCGCCACCGTCGCTACGCTCTGCCGGCCAGCCACCCAGGTGAGCTACATTGGTCCATTACAAACTCCCCATGCACTTGCATGGCTCGGAGGCATCACCTTTAATGAGTTCTTCCATGCTTGCTCTTTTAATGGCCGCGAGACCTCCACCTCGGCCACCCCACGCACAGGACCGCCGGAGCTGGGCAGGGAGGTGAGCACACCACCTCTGGGAAGCCTCTCCACCAGCTGCTTGCCTTGGTTGGAGACCAGAACCTGTGGGTGAGCAACTCGGCCAAGCCAAGCTCCAACAAGGTGGGATCTTGGCCACCTTGCTCCAACACCTCCGACAGCCGCGCGACACCCCAAAGGTGAGGCCCTGAACCCTCTAACAATGCTGAGCATGATGCTCACCTTAGAAGTGCTTTTGGGTTGATGTTTTGCATAAGTTTCATAGTTAGGCCTATGTTACATGAAAAATGCTAGATGTACACCCCAATTGGGGTGTACATCTTACACCCACCCCATCCTGGGGTGGGGTGAATTCCACTCGTCCCATCGATGGGACGAGTGGAGGAATACCCACCCAAGGATGGGGTGGGTGTAGGATGTACACCCCATTTGGGGTGTACATGTAGCACTCCTCATGTTGCATACCTGAGCATGGGTCTTTAAGTGTCCTCGGGCTTCGTGCATCTCCCAAATTATGAGCATGGCTTTTAGAACATCGAGACCCAACTGTGGATGCTATTGCTTCAGTTTAAAAGGTTCCTGGATTTAAGTTAAAACCTAATTGATGATTAATAACATATAATTATGCAAATTTGTTAAAGTCTGGGGGTCCTTTTGTAATTGTAACATGCTGGGTGGATGTAGACGGTGTACACATGAATCTTGGACCCTTCGTCTAGGTTTCGTTGACTTTTGTTGGGCGGGTTTTGCATAACGAAACGTAAATCGATGAATTTGTCGGTTTAACAGCGATTCTGCGCTAAACACGCGTTTCGAGAACATTGGATGATAAGTTATCACTGCCAGGTGTCCCTGGCTGTTCCCGACACCGTCCTGGCTGGTCCAATGACTTTCATTTCGCGTCGGGCGCTCCTGAAGCCAAAGCTGGCTTTTGAGGAGCTACATAGATACTTGTGACCCATACTTAATACCGATAATTGCGAAATGATCTCCGGCTGCCCGGACATGTTAAATAAGATTATTCCAGGGCAGAGTATAAAGTTTGGTCACGTTTGGATGCCTGTAGACACTATACGGGCCGTAGTCGGTCATTCGGTGAATTTTCAAAAAATTTTGGTAAATCCCGAGACTTGGGGAAAAGTCCGCGTTTAGCTTTTCTAGTTTTGTCGTGTCGGTGGGATGGGTATGAGTGAGTCTGTTGCTGATTAGAGCTTATCGTTCAAGGCCCAGCAGTTCGGCGCCAGCACCCTAATAGTTCTGCAGACTTCAATGCTGCCTACACTGAGGTGGGTTTATCTTCGGTCCGGGCTTTATCATCTCGGCCCTCTGGGGTACTATATTGGTCGGACCCCTGTTATTCATGCTAGCCCTGATCTCAGTTTGAGCCTTATTCCTTTTGATTGCTTACTTCTTGCTTATACTTGAACATTATCATGCCTGATTGGTCATTAGCTAGATGTTAGTACTTGGACATATATCATGCCTGCTTGGTCATTACGTAGATTTCTTTTACTCAGATATATTCCTTGTATTTCATATTGCATGAGATATGATTGATATACAAACATCACCATCCCTGTAAGGATTCCGGCTTGTCGTCGATTATTCGGTCCTTAGATCGTGAGCTTGAGCATCAGCATAATGATCGCCATGCACCGCTGTACTTCACGTACATTGACGGTTTGGCCGCCGTCGCTGTATTCTTTACCGGTAAAGTGGTCTACAAAAAGGCCCGTGAGCCTCGATAGCACCTATTGGTGCAGGATTATGTCAGCCAGATAGGTGCCAGATAGTGGCTTTTGCCTGAGGTCCCCGTGACCAAAATGGTAGCACTGATTGGGTACTTGATTTTTACTATTGATGCATAGTTCATACTATTTTTATCAGTGTGCTTCAGCTCTTATATTTTCGTACCCATAATTGCTTAGCATTTGATTACCTACAGTCATTTCTTTACTTATCAGCTTTTACCTATTGATCTATACTACTATCCGCTGATTTAGTATGTCAGTAGATATGATTTGCTATTTTTTAGCTCGTCGTGCCCACTGAAATATATTTATATTGTATCTTGCACCCCTGAGTGACTATTTTTCAGATCTTTCGATCAGGCAGTGGGATGTCGGAACAGTCTGGTGAGCCGATTACGATAGAACTGTCCCCATGAGGCTACTGATCAGTTTTCGATTCCTGTTTTAGACTATCTTATTTGATTTGATGTCTACTAAAGTGATTGAATATTTATTTAATGCTTAAGATAAACATTGATTGTTGAGGATATTTGTGGATTAAGTATGTTGATGACATATGTAGACAGACTCTAGTTGCATAGCCGTGCGCGTATAGAAAAAATTTTGTCCCGAACTTTCTATGCACGTGGTGATCTGTCACACTCTGAAATTAAAGATAAAACTATAAATAATAATAATAATAATAATACTTATTTCAAAAACTGGTGTGCGACAGATATTCAAAATATCTGCTCACCGCAGCATGCTAGTCTTTACACTAGTGTTATTTTATTTTCAAAAAAAAAAAAAAAAATCTGATGAAGAATGATGACAGGTAATTAATCTCTAAACATGCACTCTAAAATAAAAACTTATAAACATGATCATTAAATATAAACTATTTTAAAAAACAGCATATATTTCTCTTGGAAAAAAAAAAAGAAAAAACAGCACATTAGATGTATAAGAATTTACTGTTGGCCCATCATAAGATTCCTTGCAATTAAAATTATCAAGACAATATATCATAGTTATAAAATAATTTATGTAAGCATAGAAAACCATTTCAATATAAACAGCAAATCATGCTCTTCCTCGTGGCATATTAAAGTTTGAAGCAAAAACCTGTCTCTGTGTGGCATGAGCACTCATAATTATAAAAATCCAATCGTCTATTCAATATTTTTTCGAGCTCTAATCAAATTAATAACATCGAAAAAGCTATAAAACTTAGATTTTATAAAAATTTAAATAATTTTATTATTTAATATGATTATTAATTTACATATTCTATTTTTTCATATCCCTTAAACACTTCTGTAATTTAGCTCTAAGCAAAAATAAATAAATAAATCTTAGAAAAAGAAAAGAAGAAGAAATAAATGAAAGCCTATCCTGCTGGAGACGGGCGATTTAGTAATAGAGCTTACGTCAGATCAATACACAGATGACGTAATCATTCCGGCGCCAAATCCGACCGTCTTGCAACCTCTCCCTCGCCGACGCTCATAAACGTGGCCCCGCTTCGCACATCGTTTATTGATGCTCCAAGGGAGCGACTCTTTTTATAGACAACAAAGAGTTAAACTATTAATTTTGAAAATTTGGCCTACTAAAAATATATAATTAAAATATATATATCAAATTTAATTCATATAAATAGTAGATTTATTATTTAGTCTCGAATCGTTAGGTATATAATAAATCGCAGTCTCACTCAATTTATTAAATTTTTTTTATATATTTAATTAAATTATTTAATAATTATTATTATTATTATTAATTATTATATTAATTAATATTTAAAATTATATAACAATAATTAATAAAATAAAATAAAATATTATTAATTAATAATATTATATTATATTAATTAAATAAACTATTAATATTTTAAAATTATAAATATTTTTATTTTAACTATTCTGATTTAATTATAATTTTTTATTTTTTTAATAAATTTATATTTATTATTAAAACAATTAATTCTAAACCAAACATAGCCGTACATTTCTGCAAAAATAATGAATGTTCGATCCGTGTGCTTTTTAGTCAATTAAGTTTCGACATCAAAATCAACTTAATAGCACATAGGAGACTTCTTAAAACACACAATTAATAATTAATTAATTTATTAATTTATTAAATTTCTGTATATTTAATTAAATTATTTATTAACAATATTTATTATTAATTATTATATTAATTAATATTTAAAATTATATAACAATAATTAATAAATTAAATTAAATTATTATTAATTAATAATATTATATTAATTAATTAAATAGAATATTATTATTTTAAAATTTTAAATATTTTTATTTTACCTATTCTAATTTAATTATAATTTTTTATTTTTTACTTAAACTTATATTTATTATTAGAATAAATAATTCTAAACCAAACACACAGCCTTACAAATTTTCTTTCGTACAACTTCTGCAAACGTAATGAATGCTATTTGTTTTACCGATCCGCGTGCCCTCTCGCTCAGCCAGCGGTAATCGTCGTTTTCTGAATAATTTAAGAGGTTTCGTAATCCAAGGGCCACGCCACAGGAGAAAGCACGACAATCAAGTCAAAATTAGCGGGATACAGCTGGCTTACATCACATCGGACAATTGACTCGGTGCCACGACCGGTCTCGTCAACCTCGGTAATTTCACCGCACATTTTTTTTCATTTATTCATGCGCACAAATTTTATAACACTTCGTACGTAACAAATTAGGCTAGTATAACGAACAAGACTTCGCTTGGGTGAAGTATAAAAAAAAATTAATTTTATTATGATTAAATATAAATTTTGAAATAAGATGTAATTAATATAAATTTATATTTAGTTAAATTTTAGATTAGTATTAGATATAACAAAAATAATATTTAAAAATAATTAAAGAATAAAAGGAATAGAGAATTAACTTTTGTGTTAAAAAATTAAAATGTTTTTTCTTTTTTAGTTTTTTTTTTTCAAAAATAAAATTTCAAAATTTATTCAAATTTTAATATTTATTAATTTAAATTTTTATAAAAATTTTAAGTGGAGCAAAAAAAAAATTTAATTTTTAAATTTTAAGTAGAAATAAAAATTTTAATTTTTAAATTTATATAAATTTAAAAAAAATTATATAAATTTCAAAATTTTAAAATTAATATTTTTTTGTATTACAAAAAAAAATAGATTTATTAAAAATTAAAATTAAAAGAATTAAAATTTATAAAATACAAAATTTAAAATTTAAATATTTTTTTAAATTTCAAAATTTTAATTTAAAAAAATAATAAAATAATAAAATCAAAAAAAACATGCAAATAAAAAAAAAGCACTTGCCTTGAAAAGGGGCATAGAGGGAGGCCACTTGGGCTTATTCAGGGAAGGGGCACAGAGAGGGGGGGGGGGGGGGCGGGAACACAAATCCCTCCTGTTAACGGGGACAACCCGTAAGGGGAGAAATAGGTGTGCCGGTCTATTCCCCTTCTTAACCCAATAGTGTTTGGGTACAAAAGGGATTTATTCCTCCTTTGTACCAAAATCAAACCGGGTGTAATATTATAAGGCTCGTTTGGTAACGGTAACGGTAACGGTACCGGGATAAGACTGAAATAGCTATATTTTAGAGATACTATTTCAGAAATAAATATAAAGTACGAAATTAGTATAAAACGTGCGAAGGTATTTAAGAAAAAATAAGATGATGGTTGGAAAAAGCGAGAACGGTAATTCTCACTTATCATAATTGTACTGGAACAAAATATTTTCATAGTTTTTGATGTGTTTGAAAAATTAAGAGAATATTCTTTTATCTCCAAATAATTTCAATACCTAACGAACCCTAAATTTTTTTACTTTTGGATGGAAGAACGTGCAATTAGAATTATAGTAATTTTTTAGACTGGTTTGATTATGAGATAAAAGAGCACTCGTTGTTCTAGAAATAAATATAAAGCTAGAAATTAAGTAGAACTATTGTAAAAAAATATTTAGTTGAGTATTAAATTAGTTTAAGAAATAAAAAATATTATGTTTAGTGTGATAATATAAAATAAAAAAAATAAAGAACAGTAATTATATAAAATAACTAAATTATACTTAACCATAATAACCTTTTAAAACAAATAAAAATATTACTTATATAATTTTAAATATTTAATTTAAAATATTTATTAAAATTTATATTTTACTTTTATATATATATATATATATATATATATATATATATATATATATATATATATATAGAGAGAGAGAGAGAGAGAGAGAGAGAGAGAGAGAGAGAGAGAGAGAGAGAGAGAGAAAGTTCCTATAAATTATTTTTTGCCATTTTCGTGTGCTATGGTGTGTATATATAGAGAGAGTAAATAAGTTCATAAATAATTTGGCCTTACGTGGAACCGAACATTGAGGAATTAGATTACGCGGGGTTTTTTTTTTTTTTTCTTCGATTTTATTTTTAGAGGAACAACATAAAATTGCATGGATTGATTGGTATTTAAGAATACAAAATAAACAAATTAAAAAATAAAAAGTAAATTATTAATAAAAAATATTAAAACTATTTTTTATTATTGAATAATTTCGATTGAAGGAAGAGCGCTATAATGAGTGGCACAACAATAAAATATCGAATTTTTTTTGCATTTACCCGAAAAAAAAATATTTTTAAAAATATATTTACAAAAATTTAATTTATAAAAATAGTTTTATGTGTGACCATGTTTGTAGTTGAGTCTCTACTAAATACTGAAAATTATTTTCGTATTCAACTTAAATGGCACCACATCGTCCGCCTGTGTAACGCACAGGTAGTGTCCGCTTGGTAGATATAAAATTATTTTTATAAATTTAATTTATATATATATATTTATTTTTAAAATAAAATTTTTTTAGACAATTAAATGCAAAAAAAATTCAAAAAAATAAGATATGTAAGCTCAAAAGGACAACAACATAGAAACAAAAGATAAAGGATAAGAATAAGATGAAAAGAAGGGAAGATACAGGTCAGATTTTTCGAATGGAAAGGATTATTTCTACCTGCACTGATATGTTTTTTTTAAAATTTATTTCATATGTATTCTGTCTCTAATTCATAATTATACGAAATTGTGAGAAAATGTTAATATTAAAAATACTATTTCAATTCAAAATTTGATCTTCCATGTAGTTTAGTTTATATTTATTTTCATTATTTTATAATTTAAAAATTATACTTAATCAGTGTATAATTTTGTTTATTTTTATTTTGCCATCATATAGAATAAAAAAATATATTTAATTATTATGTGATTATTAAACAAAGATTACTTTACCATCTTATTTGATAATAAATTTTTTAAATAAAAATAAAATATTAGAATAATTAAATATAATATTTGAATCACATAAAAATAAAATAGACCGAAAAATGCAAATTAAACTTTATCCATTAAAAAATGATGTGATTCGCTTGGTATTAAAATTTTAAAGATCACTATAAACTTAATAGAAAAGGCTAATTGTACATTTCAAAAAATATATACTCATCAAATAAATAAAATATTTTTACTGAGTAGGACTATTATATTTTTATGAGTGTAGAATCATTCGTACTTATAAATTATTTTTGATGATGAAGCAGCAATTCATTTATTAAATATGATGTAAAATATTTAAAACTTATAAAAAAATTAATTTATAAATTTTTAAAATTATAATAAAATCTATCAAGTATAAAATTTACGGTCGAAATCGAATAATTTCCTGAAAATTAAAAAAAAACAAATTTTTTAACCTAAAATTAGAGTTATTGATATTTATCTGAATAAAATTTTGTATTAAAAATTTAATGAATTTTAAACTTTTTTCAATATTAAACTATCAAGTATTATATACCGGCAGTTACAACTTACAAATTATTAATTTTAAAATATTTCGATTATAAAATAAATAATATTAAAAAATTATAAAATATAATTTTTTAAATTTTTAAATATTTTAAATTATATTTAGTAGAAGAGTAATGTTATTCGTACATCTAAATATAGACGTACGATATATACCACACTTATGAAGACTTATTTATCGATTATTTTTTAAATGACCTATAAAACTGATCATATACTAAAATAAATATAATATATATAGTACACTTTATTTAAAATATATAAATAGTATTTTTTTTTTAACAGAATTATGAATTTAAAGGCTTTATAATCAAGAATAATTTTGAGTACGAATAAGTTCTAGTAAAAATACAATACCTGAACTCATTTTTATTGGTATGCTTCGTACTACTCAAATTTAATAGACCAAATGGGGTGCCCGTCCGATTTCATTAATTTTTTTTTTTTTTTTTTGAGAAAAATATAGCACGCTATCCATTTCATTTATAACGAAAATGAATTAAGCTAATATAAGTGAGACAATAAAATCTCAGAAAACAAAATTAAGAAATAAAATAAGACTACGCGAACTAATACTAAAACAGTAAAAAAGACAACAATCAAATAAAATAAAACCACGGTTTCACAGATCCGCCCACAGCGCCAATTCATTTCTAACCCACGTAATAAAATAAAAGAGGTCGAAATTAGACCGCTGAAAGATTACTTTATTTCGTACTTTTCAAAGTACCAACTAATTAATTTTATTGAGCGGCAAAAGTATGTGGGCCCACAACTTCCACAAGTGTTTTTTTGTAATTTTTTTTATTCTGGAGGTTAAAAAAAAAAAATTAAAAAAATAATAATAATAATAGTCCGGTCTTCCTCAAAGATAGTAGGACATTTTAAAAATGAGTGGTCCCATCAACTTTTGTTTTTTGCTTAAAATTTTCTAAACTTTTGAAATTTTATCATGAATAATGTTTATAATATAATCAAGCGTTAATTATTAATAATTACAAATTTATTTGTTAAAAAAGAAATATATAATTGTTAAATTAAACAAATTACCGATGGATTTGATAAAATTTTTAAATATTTTTATTAAAATTATTTAGTTTTAAAATGATGTTTAATTAAAAGTTTAAAATTGAGAAAAAAAAATTCCAAAAAAATTTCACGAAAAATCTCATTTTCAGTATTTAGTTTGTGGGGTTCTAAGAAAATTTATTTTTCTTAGAAAGTTTTTTTTTTTTTTATTTGATGAAAAATTAGTAGTTTTATTTTTCAAACAAAAAATTGAAATATTAATTTGTACTAAAATTTTAAAAATACTTTTTTTTTAAGCTAAACGAACGAAAAAAAAAAAAAAAAATCATAAATTTTTTTTTTGTCTGAAAAAACTTTTTTTCTACCCATAAAATTAGAATCTATGAAAAACTTATTGAGCAATGCTACATGTACACGCAAAAGTGAAGGATAAAATTTACTCCATCCTTAAATTCTTAAATAAATAAGATATAAAATATACACACGAAATAGAGTATACATATAACATTTACCAAAACTTATTATTTTCAAATCAATTTTTTTTCTTATTTATCATCTTATGACTTTCATCAACGTCTGTGGACCGGCATATTATTTTTTTGAAAAAAACTAAGTGTATATTCTAAAAAAGTGTGCATCTCATATTCCTACTCATCTAAGAATGGTGGTGTGATGAATAGTCATTTTAATGACCCCTAAAAAATATCTCCATCCTTAAATAAATAAAAATGTAGAATATATATATAGAAAAAATTAAATGTACATCTTACACCACACCCCATCCTGAGGTGGGTTGATTGGGTGGGGTGTAAGATATACACCCTATTGAGTGACGGCTGAAATTCATCCCATCACAGAATAAAATGGGATGTAAGATGTGCACCCCTAATGGAGTGTATAGATAGTAATGCCCTATATATATATATATATATATATATATATATATATATATATATATATATATATATATATATATATATATATATATGAAAATGCTATGTGTACACCAGTAAGGGGTGTACATCTCACACCCTCACCCATCTAAGGGTGGGGGTGTGATGATGGGTCACTTGATGTGACCCGTAAAAAATATCGCCACCATTAAAATAATGGAGATGTATGATATACACTCCTCCTTCGGGGTGTACATGTAGCATTGCTCTATATATATATATATATATATATATATATATATATATATATATATATATATAGGCTGTACATGGAGCATTTCTTTTTTTTTTTTTGAGCAACTTTGAAGGGTTGTGGGGACCTACGGCCCCCACGTCACTCTTACCATGTGACTTTTTGTCGGGCACCGAGCTTGGTACTCGCAACTTCACCGACCCGGTAACTATTTTTCGCGTAGTTCTAAATTAATCTAAATAATTAATATTTAAATTTTTTATTAAATAAATTGATAAGTTTTTTAAATAAAGTTATTAATTGAACTTCATGCATGATTTTGTATTTGTTTTTATAATGTTAATAATTTTTTATTTTTCTATTCCACGTACTGTTATAAATTTTATTTTTAAAAATAATGAAACAAATTTGATAAAAATAAAAATTATAAATATTCTATAATCTACTATGACATTTTAAAAAAATAAAAATTAATGATAAGTTCACCATTAAATTTTTTTGATCTACTAATCGTTTCTAGCGCAAGTGATAAAAAATTTGATGATTGATATTCGGATCCTAAGTTTGAAATCTAGTTATTTTATAATTTTTAGGTAAGTTTAATGAACGAATTAATTAATTCTCGATCAGCTGTCATGTTAATTTTATTTCTATTCAAAATTTATATATATATTTAAAAAAATTAAAATTATATTTTTAACTTTATATTAAAAAATATCTAATAATTTTTTTGATTAAAAAAAAATTCCCAATGAGGCATCATTTGGCACCTGTCTATTACAGTTTTATTCAAGATTCTAATAAGAATACTTAAATAAGACTTTAGAATTTATTCTTGATGTATGTATTGCATATGTTGGCATGGGGGATGTACTTTAGAGAATCAATGCTCATCAATCTATATCTATAAAATAATTATGATGGAGGGATATTATTGTTTTTTTTTTATTTTTACTTAAAAAAATTCTACAGATAATATATAATAATTTTTTAGAATTCGTGCTGAATTAAAATAGTATAAATTAAGTTTGGAGGAAATATTTGAGTACAATTTCATATTTATAAAAGAAAACCTACACAGAAAACCCAAACCAAATAAAGGGTACGATAGAAAAGGTGGTTTTCGACTTATTTTTTTTTTTATTTTTTTTTTTTTTTTTAGAGAAAGGCAACATGCTGCCGCTTCATTCATGACGATAGTAAATTTAGCAACTGGGTAGCCGGTATCTGCAGTAGAACAGTCGGGCCCCAAAATAAAAAGAAAAAAAAAAAAAAAGAAAAGAAAAGAAAACAAATCTATGCTAGGCACAGAATCTGATCCAATAAAATTGAAAGAGTATGATTTCGGTCAGAATCTTACTTAGGATACGGTTCTTGTTTTCGAAAGGTGGTTTTCGACTTACTTAAGAAAGAAGAAGACATTGTTGCATGCCTTCCGAAAGTTAGCACAGCAAGCTTTAATTAATTGTTGATTTGGTTTAGTCTGCAGTTGATTTTGGAAAATGACTTCTTGAGATGCATACATAGCATGTCAAACGATTAGATCAAAAAGAGAACAGTTGAATGGCTTTGTATTACTCGAAGCAGACTGAGTTATAAGGTTAGGTTACAATTAAAATTATCTCTAAAAAAATTTTACAAATAAAATTATCTCTAAAAAAATTATTATAAGGGAAGCTGTAAAGGAATACGATAAATTTATTTAAGAAAATTGTAAAGGAATGCACGGTCGCTGATTTACACGATTGCAAAAATTTTTCAAAATAAAATTTATTTATTTATACATGTGCCAACCTCTCTTATAACTAATTGCCGTTTCGAAAAACAGAGTATTCTTCGACTACTTTTTCTTTGAAAATTTTTCTTTTTGAAAAGACAACGGCGTTTCTTCCGTTCACGTTTATTTCCGAACATTTTCCGAACATTACGGATCATGGCGTGATTGCCGATGTAGGGTGTTACTCGCCAAAATTACGTCGATCGCGAGATTCACGTCCTGTAATTTTACATTGTTTGTTTTCTGAAAATATTCTTTATAAATTTCAGTCCATATCTTTATTCGGCTCATACAGCCGAGAATCATCTTCTTATTCGAAAAGTTGTAATTAATCGGCTGAAAAAGTCGACGACGCACCGTTTACTTAGACGACCAATCCTACTCCATTATTTATCACGATCTATGTGTCTTTCATCGGTTCGTGGTTCGTTCAGATCGATTGACCTATTTAACTACCCTTCGTACCGCGTATCACTTTTTAATTGGGCTTTATTGATTTAATCATCTTGACCTTACCTCTTGCCACGGAGTGATTTTTTTTTATCTCAATATATATATATATATATATATATATATATATATATATATATATATATATATATATGAGTAATGCTACATGTACACCCCGAAGGGGTGTACATCCTACACCTCCACCCTTTTAATGGTGTCGATGTTTTTTACGGGTCACATCAAGTGACCACTCATCACACCCCCACCCTTAGATGGGTGGGGGTGTGAGATGTACACCCCTTACGGGTGTACAAGTAGCATTTTCCTATATATATATATGAGCAATGCTACATGTACACCCCGAAGGGGTGTACATCTTACATCTCCACCTCTTTAATGGTGGCGATGTTTTTTACGGGTCACATCAAGTGACCCCTCATCACACCCCCACCCTTAGATGGGTGGGGGTGTGAGATGTACACCCCTTACGGGTGTACAAGTAGCATTTTCCTATATATATATATATATATATATATATATATATATATATATATATATATATATATATATATATATATATATATATATATATATATATATATATATATAGGGAATGTATAAGTGTACACCCTCAAGGGGTGTACAATAATTAATGATTAATAAATTAAATTACTAATTTATTTTCGTAAAAAGTAATAATAACAATAATTATTATTCAATATTATAAAATAGTTATATAAATTTTTCAACATGTCAACAATACATAAATATAATAATTTAGAATATTATTTTTCTTTTTGGCAAATACACTACATATGTAAGCCACTCACAACTTCTCTGTCATGGATGTCTATATATTTTTAAGTTAGCAGATGAACAAAAAAATTTCAAAAGTATTGTTCCACTCCTTTAATAGATTATTTCGAAAATAAGAAAAGAACAAAAAAATTCTAGTTGTGTGTATCCGCTTAGTATGAAGAAATAAGGATAAGGATAAGGATAAGGATAAGGATAAGCACCCTTGTTTTTCTTCCAACCAAATTCTAGATCTCAAAAAGATAAAATCCTATATTAGGTCTTGACTTTTAAATATCTTCCTACAAAATAAAAATAATTTTTTTTAAAAAAAAAAATTAAATTGAAAAACAAAAAGGCACCGAGATCACTTGAAAAATATGAAACTAAAAATTCACAGACATAAACTTTTAGACCTACCCACTTTTTACATTGGTGACTCCAAATGGAAACATGAGACCTCACAAATCACATTGCTAGAACCCTGATGCTCCCACAACAACGTACTGCTCCAAAAGGTTATGGACTCAAAACAAACCATAAGATCAATGCTTGAGAGCAAAAGTAATTCTAATCTCTCAAAGTTTAGTTTCCAGCGCACTCTTTTATCAGCGTGTTCTGCACATAAGCCAAGCTTAGGTCTTGGGGATTATGTTCGCTAACGCTTTGGGACCAGAAATGAGCCTAGTAAAGAACTAAACCGATCCGACTATTGGGTATCTGAAGCCAGAATCACAAAAGCCAGAGAGGTGACCTGATCGAATCAAATCGTATCCCGACGTATCGAACAATTGTGACTAAGTCCAATAAGTTCGGCCCAAATTCTTAGGCCCAAATCTGTGGGTGTGCGTACATCGGCCCAATCACTTGTTGGGCTTTTATTGCGGGCTCTGTGTACTTTTTACCAGTAATGGGCCGGCCTAAGAATATGATTTTGGGCCGGCCCAGTAGTAACCAAAGGTAAGTTAACTGCATGTACTGTAACCGCCGCAAAACATCTGTCACCTCTAATCCAGCTTAGAAACTTTATTCGACTCTCTAATCTCCCCTCATCACATGCAGATTGGTGTTAAATTAATTAAAATATATTTTTATATTCTTAATCTTAAGAGTTTCATAGTTATTCAAATTTGTTGTCGAATTTATCATACAACAAACATATTGCTAGTTCATTTGTGTTAGAAAGAAATTAATCAGGCCATTACATGCAAGGAGCTTCGATGAGGTTTAAGCTTTTGTTAAAACAACAAACAGTTAATGCAAATTAAAAAGAATATGGTCTTAGCTTAGTATATTTTGTTGAACATGATCTTTATTCTCTTTGTGATTGATCAAGAATCTCCAATTTCTACACCAATTAAAGCTCAAAAAAAAAAAAAACAAAAAAGAAAAAAAGCACCAAGATACTCTTGAAATCAAACTAACTACATATTCACAAATTCATTTATGCCACTTCAATAGATGCATGGCACCCCACAAATCACAATGCAAGAAACCTTGGTGCTCCTACAACGTGACTAAGTTCAGAATCAAAACAAATTAACCATAGCAGCATGATCAGTACGCATGGAAAACGAAAGCAATTTCTAACCTCTCAGATTCCTGATCATCGGCCACTTGCTTCAACCATCAACGCACTAGCTAGATCTTAGCCTTTATGTTGCTTCCACTGCTGGACGGCTCTCCTGCTTGCTTAGCAGCACTCGATGGGCCCGGCGCATCGCTTCTCAGTTCCATGTTGCGGCCCCGCTGTGTAATTCTAGGCCATCTGACAGTTTGCTTCAATTCATCGACGCCCTCAGATGCTGCTTCTGTCGGTTCAGTGGCGCTCTCTGGCTCGACTACAGGTGCGTCCGATAGCGGCGTGCCTGGCGGCAATAAAGACTGAGCTTCTTCATCAACGAGGGGAGTTGATTTTGCAGCGTGGCTCTTCTTTCTGATCCATTTGAAACTGACGAGCAACGCAACAGCGGCGGCCGCCGCCGCGATGATAGCAGAACCTGCTATGACGATGTGGAGTTTCGGGCCTCCACCGTTCGATGCGTTGATCCATGGCAACCTACCACCACCGCCTCCACTGTTCGGCCTCATCTTTACACTGCAAAGTTTGGAAGAGAGAGAGAGGGAGAGAGTTGGTGAGAAGTTGTAATAAATATATGATACGTGCTTCTTTAAGATATATATATATATATATATATATATATATATATATATATATATATATATATATATATATATATATATATATACCTCTTTCTCTTGTGTTCTAGCTAGTTGGTTTTCCAGAAGCTTCGTCTCCTCGGTTCCTTCTCTCTGTTGGAGCTATATATATAACTCCTCCTTGATCTCTGTACCAGAACCTCCAACAACTACAAATATTTCAAGAAGATTAAGAAGAAGAAGAAGAAGAAGAAGAAGAAGATGGCGACGATTATGACAAAAAACATGGCGGGGAGGTGTAGTAGAAGAGTAAGAAGAAAATGAAGAAGAATAATAGCAAGAAGAAGAGGGAAAAGAAGAAGAAGAAGAATAGGAGGGAGAAGAAGAAGACGACGATTGAATGGAAGAAAAGGAAAGAGAGAGAAAATAAGACGAAGAAGAAGAAGAAGACGAAGAAAAAGCTGGTAGGCTGTGCCTCCCCTCGTCTTGCCGAATTTGTTATGGGACGAAGCAACAATGCATGCATGGGACAGGGACGCATTGTGAGCCGTGCTATATGTATATATATATATATATATATATACTGGTTGGTTTTTGACGGTTATATAACGAAATGACGGTTTTACCCTTGTTCGGTTAGGATTTTAGACTTCGAAATTCGCGTTCGGTTGAGCTCACGAATCAGGGCTACTCTGGTCATTCGCCACGTCGTAACTGCTTTAACTTCCAGGGAAGTTATTGCCTGCACCGGGTGTATGAGTTCATCTTATGCACCTATTAAGTTTAAGACCCATTTAAATTAGACCCGACCCAAACTCGAAATGTTGAACGGATCTCGGTTCGGGTGCGGACTCGGATCTCGTAATCGGATTCGGGTTCTAAGCGACGACGCTAATTACAAAGCAAGCCCTTCAAAACCCTACTCGCGCGGTCCCCGACCTCCTCCTCTCTTCACCTTCCTCTCCGAAAGAGCTCCGAGCGGAGGCGATCATGGCGCCTTCTCCTTCTCCTCCTCGTCGCGCGGGGGTTGCGAAGCGGCGTATGAGGAGCAAGGACGCGGCGGAGCGATCAGCGTACTTTGCTCGGAGGGAGGCGGCGGCGGTGCTCCGCCGCGTGCTCCGCGGCGACGCGCGGCGACGCGCCACCGCCTCAATCAAGTCGCTCGTCTATTCCCCCTCCGTTCGCAACAAAAAGGCCACCTTAGCCTTCGTTTGCCAAACCCTAAAGTGTAATTTTTGAGTCCTAAACCCTACTCCCCATTCCCCTTTTGTATCGATCGTCTCTTAATCACATAGTAAATCGCGTATGATTGTATTTTGTTCTTTAGATCGCTATGAAACTATGTACATTTGTGATAGGTTTTTGATAGCGGAGCCTTTTAGCTATCTTTTACTGTAGATTTTGCTTGTTGGTCTAGGTTTTCTACAGTAATTTTCCTAGATTTGAAAATTTTGGTTGGTGTAAATTGGCTAACTCAGATGTTGCTTATTTAGCTACTTTTTAGTGCTGTTAATGTTTGTGTTTGTGATATAGAGAGGAAGCCCTGTAGTTCCTCTCATTGTTGTTAATTTATCAATGCTGATTCTTTGATTATTTTTATGTATCATGATTTTACAAGAGATTTTAGTGTATAATACAAGTTTAGATGATTTCTACCTGCTGTTACCCATGCTTTTATTTACTTTCAATTTAGTCCCAGATATGTTTTCTGATCCAAACGTTTGCTAGTTATGGTGTATTGGCATACCATCATTAGACATGCTCTAAGCAAAACATTTTGCTGCGTTGTATGCTGTCATATGTGTCGTCCTATTCTCTTTTTATTTTGGCAGATTGGTGTTAAATTAATTAAAATATATTTTTATATTCTTAATCTTAAGAGTTTCATAGTTATTCAAATTTGTTGTCGAATTTATCATACAACAAACATATTGCTAGTTCATTTGTGTTAGAAAGAAATTAATCAGGCCATTACATGCAAGGAGCTAAGATGAGGTTTAAGCTTTTGTTAAAACAACAAACAGTTAATGCAAATTAAAAAGAATATGGTCTAGTATATTTTGTTGAACATGATCTTTATTCTCTTTGTGATTGATCAAGAATCTCCAATTTCTACACCAATTAAAGCTCAAAAAAAAAAAAAAAAAAAAAAAAAAAAGCACCAAGATACTCTTGAAATCAAACTAACTACATATTCACAAATTCATTTATGCCACTTCAATAGATGCATGGCACCCCACAAATCACAATGCAAGAAACCTTGGTGCTCCTACAACGTGACTAAGTTCAGAATCAAAACAAATTAACCATAGCAGCATGATCAGTACGCATGCATGGAAAACGAAAGCAATTTCTGACCTCTCAGATTCCTGATCATCAGCCACTTGCTTCAACCATCAACGCACTAGCTAGATCTTAGCCTTTATGTTGCTTCCACTGCCGGACGGCTCTCCTGCTTGCTTAGCAGCACTCGATGGGCCCGGCGCATCGCTTCTCAGTTCCATGTTGCGGCCCCGCTGTGTAATTCTTGGCCATCTGACAGTTTGCTTCAATTCATCGACGCCCTCAGATGCTGCTTCTGTCGGTTCAGTGGCGCTCTCTGGCTCGACTACAGGTGCGTCCGATAGCGGCGTGCCTGGCGGCAATAAAGACTGAGCCTCTTCATCAACGAGGGGAGTTGATTTTGCAGCGTGGCTCTTCTTTATGATCCATTTGAAACTGACGAACAACGCAACAGCGGCTGCCGCCGCCGCCGCGATGATAGCAGAACCTGCTATGACGATGTGGAGTTTCGGGCCTCCACCGTTTGATGCGTTGATCCATGGCAACCTACCACCACCGCCTCCACTGTTCGGCCTCATCTTTACACTGCAAAGTTTGGAAGAGAGAGAGAGAGAGAGAGAGAGAGAGAGAGTTGGTGAG
The DNA here is from genome assembly GCA_029204045.2 of Tillandsia leiboldiana. Taxonomy (NCBI): domain Eukaryota; kingdom Viridiplantae; phylum Streptophyta; class Magnoliopsida; order Poales; family Bromeliaceae; genus Tillandsia; species Tillandsia leiboldiana. Next base: position 1,195,781 of record CM055064.1, read on the forward strand.
AAGTTGTAATAAATATATGATACGTGCTTCTTTAAGATATATATATATATATATATATACCTCTTTCTCTTGTGTTCTAGCTAGTTGGTTTTCCAGAAGCTTCGTCTCCTCGGTTCCTTCTCTCTATTGGAGCTATATATATAACTCCTCCTTGATCTCTGTACCAGAACCTCCAACAACTACAAATATCTCAAGAAGATTAAGAAGTAGAAGAAGAAGAAGAAGAAGAAGAAGAAGAAGAAGAAGAAGAAGAAGAAGAAGAAGAAGAAGAAGAAGAAGAAGAAGAAGATGGCGACGATTATGGCAAAAAACGTGGCAGGGAGGTGTAGTAGAAGAGTAAGAAGAAAATGAAGAAAAAGAATAGCAAGAAGAAGAGGGAAAAGAAAAAGAAGAAGAATAGGTGGGAGAAGAAGAAGACGATTGAATGGAAGAAAAGGAAAGAGAGAGAAAATAAGACGAAGAAGAAGAAGAAGACGAAGAAGAAGAAGGAAAGGAAGAAGTTGGTAGGCTGTGCCTCCCTTCGTCTTAGCAACAATGCATGCATGGGACTTGGATGCATTGTGAGCTGGTTCTATTTCTACGTACGTACGTGTATATATATATATATAAAGAGAAAGAGCCGTGATATATATATACTTATTACGTGGTTTGTTTTTGACGGTTATACAACGAAATGACGGTTTTACCCTCGTTCGGTTAGGATTTTAGACTTCGAAATTCGCGTTCGGTTGAGCTCACGAATCAGGGCTACTCTGGTCATTCGCCACGTCGTAACTGCTTTAACTTCCGGGGAAGTTATTGCCTGCACCGGGTGTATGAGTTCATCTTATGCACCTATTAAGTTTAAGACCCTTTAAATTAGACCCGACCCAAACTCGAAATGTTGAACGGATCTCGCTTCGGGTGCGGACTCGGATCTCGTAATCGGTTTCGGGTTCTAAGCGACGACGCTAATTACAAAGCAAGCCCTTCAAAACCCTACTCGCGCGGTACCCGACCTCCTCCTCTGTTCACCTTCCTCTCCGAGAGAGCTCCGAGCGGAGGCGATCATGGCGCCTTCTCCTTCTCCTCCTCGTCGCGCGGGGGTTGCGAAGCGGCGTATGAGGAGCAAGGACGCGGCGGAGCGATCAGCGTACTTTGCTCGGAGGGAGGCGGCGGCGGTGCTCCGCCGCGTGCTCCGCGGCGACGCGCGGCGACGCGCCACCGCCTCAATCAAGTCGCTCGTCTATTCCCCCTCCGTTCGCAACAAAAAGGCCACCTTAGCCCTCGTTTGCCAAACCCTAAAGTGTAATTTTTGAGTCCTAAACCCTACTCCCCATTCCCCTTTTGTATCGATCGTCTCTTAATCACATAGTAAATTGCGTATGATTGTATTTTGTTCTTTAGATCGCTATGAAACTATGTACATTTGTGATAGGTTTTTGATAGCGGAGCCTTTTGGCTATCTTTTACTGTAGATTTTGCTTGTTGGTGTAGGTTTTCTACAGTAATTTTCCTAGATTTGAAAAAATTGGTTGGTGTAAATTGGCTAACTCAGATGTTGCTTATTTAGCTACTTTTTAGTGCTGTTAATGTTTGTGTTTGTGATATAGAGAGGAAGCCCTGTAGTTCTTCTCATTGTTGTTAATTTATCAATGCTGATTCTTTGATTATTTTTATGTATCATGATTTTACAAGAGATTTTAGTGTATAATGCAAGTTTAGATGATTTCTACCTGCTGTTACCCATGCTTTTATTTACTTTCAATTTAATCCCAGATATGTTTTCTGACCCTCTGCGTTTGCTAGTTATGGTGTATTGGCATACCATCATTAGACATGCTCTAAGCAAAACATTTTGCTGCGTTGTATGCTGTCATATGTGTCGTCCTATTCTCTTTTTATTTTGGCAGTCAAATCTGATTTTTTTTTTTTTTTTCTCTCTCTCTCTCTCCTTTGCCTTATGATTCAGATCTTCCACTTCTTAAGGATGCTTTAAGAGAATCTGATATACTGAGCAACAAATGGAAGGTGAAGAAATATTTCCTTCCTTTCTTTCATTATTGTTATCCCTACTTAAATTCTGTGGGACACACTATATTTTCGCATTCTACTTGTGTAATCTGTCAATTTAGACACTCATGCTGGTGCTTGAATTCTGGTTGTTGTTCATTTGGTAATGTCTCTTGTTTCTTGCAGAAACAGGAGGAATTAATATACGTAACTGCTTATGATATTCTCTTCGGGCAGGTGTGTGCCTTATTTTTTTTTGTTTCTTAATATATTCTCAATAGAGTTGCCGGCCGTACCAAGCACAATTGTCTAAGAGTTTGATGGTTGGTACCCGAGGTCCCAAGTTCGAAGCCTAATTGCTTCACATTTCTTGCTTTATTCATTTCTAAAAAATGAACAAAGTGGGTAGCATGCTGCCTATGCCTTTCAAAAAAAAAAAAAACAAAAAATCTCAATTGAGTTCATATATCTGACCAGATTAATGCTGTGAAAGACTGTCGAAAATTACATCACATATTTGTCAATTCATGATCTTTTCAGTTCATGAACCAATGGAAAGTGATAACCGGTGGATTTGGTTGCTGACTATTTTAGGATGTGATCTTTTGGGCCCTTTAATTAATCTGTGCTCCTAAAATTGTACTGATTTAAAGTGATTTCTTTTAGGATATTGCAATTTCTGGCTCTGTTGAAAAGTTTCTTATGCTCCATAAAGGCTCTCTTCAGTCATCTTTAGCACAGCTTTGCACCGCAAGGAAAGTCAAGTGTGTTGCAGACTTACTCCTGGATAAGCATTCGCCTGGTATTTACTGTTGTACTTAAGTCGTATAATATGTTTGGTGCTTGATCTTGACCTTTAACTATTACTAGTGGGGTCCTGAATGACTCATTAGTTTGCCTTCCCTATTAGGCTAACCTGAATGCTTTGTTGACTATAGTTCTAAGTGATTTTGTAGAATGCCCTTAACTAATAATTACAACTCATTTTTTTTCATACTCTGGCACTCAGCCTGCATATCAGTTACTGGGTAAATTAATAAAATATATATTGAAGTTCAGGATATTGAAGAAGAGTTCTCTTTTCAATTATGCGCACTATTTTGCTTATAGAGGATTCAGGAACATATCTTGAATGCTACTTCTTAGTTATGATTCCATGCTTATGGCAGCTGTTTTTTTGGCCTTGCAGTTTTAGGAAAACCTCGATATGTCCGCATTAACACACTGAAAATTGATACTGATTCTGTTATACAAGAATTTGGAAAAATAACTATGGTAATCTCTCTTCCACATACTTATTTTTTAAATCCATTGTCTCTTGTTATTTTGCTTGGTTTTCCTTCCCAATTGAACGGGAAAATGGAATGTGTATAACTGATATCTTTCATGGTGCGAAGAGCATATCATGTGTACCAGTCTTCTTGTGCCGATAGAAGAACAATAAGCGAAGTTGTCGCTCAAAATTATATACAGCAAATTCCTTTCGTAGGTTTGCAAGCAACGGAACTGCATCTGCTCGTTTAAAAGTAAACTTGTTCTCCTAAAACACATAGAATATAGGATGATTTCTTCTGTGAGTTTACAAATGGATGCCTAATTGCATGCTAATTTGACTTTCAATTTTTGTATTTTATTTTTAGAGGGCTAGTTTTCTATTAGGTAGTTGGTCATACTTACAAATTGGTACTATGGACCTCTGGTGTAATTGAGCAAACATGACTAGTTATGTGGAGGAGTTCTTAGACCTTTAACTTATTGGTTCTGCTTGGTTCTTTTTGTGTGAAATAGATAGGTTTGATGAAGGATCTTAATTGTCTGGACAGGTCAGAAAAGATGACATGGTTCCTGACATGTTGGCACTCCCGGCCGGGATTGATTTGCATGGCCATCCTTTGGTTGTCAATGGTAGCGTCTTTTTGCAGGTAAGCTGCTTGAATATAATTCCTTACTCTTTTTGTTTCTCTTATTCATTATTTGCTCTCTTTGTTTTCTATTACCTTCTCAACAAATCTGCTTTAGATTATGGCTAGATATTGAAGAACAAATTCACAGAAAAAGAATATTTGTCCCCTCTCCTACCTAATTTTCATATGCTCTGCATATGTATAAAACCAGTGGAAACTGTTTTATTTATTTTATTTATATATTTTGTTGTGTGTGTGCATGTACGTGTATGAGTCGGTGTATGTAAAAGGTCTTGATAGCATTCTTGAAGTTTACAACTTACTAGCAATTAATCCCTTCTATTGAAACAACCAAAACGAGGAGGCCATTGATATAGGAGGAATTCCTATACAATCCTTATATCCACTTCATCTGCAATAGAGTAATAAGCTTTAGTTCTCCTTTGCTTCCTTCCTAGTCTCTGAGTTATTTCTACTCAGAGTTGCACTTGAAATGGAGAAGATATTTACTCTCAAATGAGCTTTCTGAGTGTTTCTTCTACACGCGCTGAAGCCTAAGGTATCGTTTGGTTCGGGGATTAGTGAGAATTAGTAGTACCAGGTATAAGTATAAAGTACGGAATAAGGGTAAAAAAGTGTTTGGGATGGTTCTAGGGATAAGAGATTTTGTATTTGGTATGATAATGAGGAATAAGAGGAATAAAGAGGTTAAGTTGTGTAAATTACTTTTTTACCCTCAAAATTTAATATGTGATAAAAGTTGTTAAAATCTAATTAGTTCGTTTTAATTAATGAATTAAAGCTTTAAAAAAATTAAGATAAAATCAAAATCATAATCAAATTATATGTTTTAAAAATAATATTTAATTTAATATTTTTTTTCTCAAATTAAATTTAAAATTTTAAATATAAAATTTCAACATTTAAATTTTAAAATTTAAAATTATATAATATTATTTTAAATTATAAATTTTAAACATAAAATTTTTTAATTTTTAAATAATAACTTTTACTTTCTTCGTTTTAATTAATGGATTAAAGCCTTACAAAAATTAAGATAAAATTAAAATTAAAATCAAAATCAAAATCAAAATTATAATCAAAATCAAAATTAAATTTCAAATTATATTTTATGAAAATAATATTTATTTTAACATTTTATTTGTTTAAATTAAAGTTAAAATTTCGAATATAAAATTTCAAAATTTAAAGTCTTACAAAAATTATGATAAAATCAAAATCAAAATAAAATTTCTAAAATTTTGAAAATAATATTTAATTTAATATCCAATTAAATTAAAAAGAGAGAGGAGAGAGAGGGATTTGTGATGATGAGAATGTATTGGGAAGAAGAAAAAAAGAGAGAGGAGAGAAATTTGTGATGATGAGTGTATTGGGAAGAAGAGAGAGAGAGGGGAGAGAGAGGGATTTGTGATGATGAGAGTGTATTGAAAAAAGAGAAAGGAGGGGAGGAGGGGTAATTTGGTAAAAAATAAATTTATAAAATAATGGGTAATAACTGTTATTCCAACTTATTCTGTTTGTACTGGAATTACTGTACCTAATAGTTCCCCCTTTGTTCAATAGTGTTTGGGTACAAAGGGGGGGATATCCCCCTTTGTACCCAAACCAAACAAAGCCTAAAAGTTTAGCTGATGGAACTTCCTGTAAAAGCAATGCTATCATCTCTTTTGTTTATATATTCTTCTCAAACTCGAGAAATTTAGCCCTCATCCTTATTTCAGTTTGGGACATAATCTATATCTAGTGGTATTTATTTAGTTTTCATTCTGAGTTTTTGTCATTACACTGTCTTAGATTTTAATCCCTGCTTGCCTTGTCACTGGTCACCTAGTTTACCACTCTTGGTCTCTTGTACAGGGTAAAGCAAGTTCTATGGTAGCTCTTGCATTGTCTCCTGACCCAGGATGGAAGGTTCGGCTGATCTAACAAGTACTTGTTGTGCAACTTGAAGGATTTTTCTGTGTTGGTATAATATATTTATTGTTTTGTACATGAGGCCGTCTATTTTGTACTTGCAGCTAATAATTTATCTTATTTTAGTTATGTGATTTTACTATATCGATATTTTACCACCCTATTTCTATTTTCTAAAATGGCGATAAATGAAAATTCTAGATTGAAATTACTTATCACAATATAGTATATGTCCCCTTTTTGTTTGTGAAGCTCCATTTTCTTTTGATGCCTGCAACATTTTGCTCTATCATTATTACACAGTACCTGTCAAGCTTTTAAATTGTACGCAGTATACGTATTTTTCTATTCAATCAAAATTAATTCTTGTCTCAGTACGAACAGTTTGATTGTAATTTGCACGATCCAGCAGTAAAACGCATGACTCTCTTGAATGACTTGATGATTGACATCCTGATGGATATGAAACAATTGTTGACAATTTTTTAAATGTCAAATTACGAAGGTTCTTGATGCTTGTGCGGCACCTGGAAACAAAACCATACACCTTGCTGCACTCATGAAGGGAAAGGGAAATGTTATAGCTTGTGAATTACATGAGCAGAGGGTTAAAACTTTGGATGATACTATTAGACGCTCTGGAGCACCTAGTATCCTTTTTTCTCTATAGCTGGAATTTTATTTTATTTTATTTTTTTATGTGTGCGCGCTAGATATACTGTGGTTTTATAATGGCCTTATACTGGTTGGGTTTCTCCTTTGTCCAACTTAGTCTTTCTTTCCTTTGGCAGCATTGAATTTGATGTCTCGAAAATAGTTTTTTATTTAGGAAATTATTTTGCACAATTGTTCTGTATATAGGGAAGTTATGTGGATTTACTTTCTGTTGTTTGTTCCTTAACATACTTGAAAGATGTGGACATAATTCAGGGTGACTTTTTGGGTATCGATCCAGGAGATCCCTTGTTTGCAACGGTAATATCTCGAGTTATAATTCTAATAACAAAAATATGAATAGTGCTTATTTTTAGAAGAAATACTGAAATACTTGCTGCAAAAGAAGGATTTGCTTAATAAGATAAACCAAGCTGTTTGACTTGTTGGGTTTTGTTGACCCACGTCAGCTGATTTTATTCAAGTCCATATTTGTTTGGACCAACAAGTATTGCCATCAACCTCGTTCCTGGCTAATCCCACATTACTTGAAGCTACATTCAGAGAAGTCCTGATAGCACTTGCACTCTTTCATTTATTTTTTTTTTGGAATTAACAATGGTATGCGCAGGTCCGAGCCATACTTTTGGATCCTTCATGCTCTGGTTCTGGAATCTCAGTTGAGAGATTAGATCACCTGCTTCCATCACATTCTGCAGGTTAAACACCTGCCCTTGCTGTAGTTTTTTTGACTCCAAATTCTGTGATTTTTTTTTTTATATAGCAACTCAAGCAGTCATGTTCAGAAAACTTAAATAGAGCAATGCTTGTATTGTATGCCTTGTCTGGGAAATCATCTCTATTGCTTGACTCATTTTGATTTCGTATTTTCTTTCTAAATTTATTTCTCTGCTGGGAAATTTGCGCCGAAATATAATGCCCATATGCTGGCAACTTAATGGTCCATTTGGCAAGTCATTTATGTTTTGTGTAACTAATTCCACAACTTTTCTTCACTGCATAGGGAATGGCGGCATTGCTAACGGTAGAAGAATCAATAAACTAGCTGCTTTTCAGAGAAAAGCTCTTGAGCACGCATTGTCATGTAAGTTAATCTTTCATCAGTTCTGCCACTGTTAATTCATATTCCTGTTTATGCCCCTTTGGTTATTCTATGAAGCCTAGCCTATATGTTATAAATCTCTATGAGGGCATCACCTATCAATTTTATCCTCTATGTGAAAACAATGCTGATTGGCTGACGCCTGCCTCTGTTGAAAATTTCTATTAGTAGTGAAATATTCGAATGCGCTATCAATTTGTTTTTCATTACAATGTCAGCGATTATGCAGAAACTGTAATACTGCGAGGACATTTTGCCAAATCCTTTTCTGTAATACTCTTGCAGTCCCGTTAGTTGAGAGAGTAGTTTATAGTACGTGCTCGATCCACCGAGAAGAGAATGAGGATGTTGTGAAGTCCGTTCTTCCTTTAGCAGCATCCCTTGGTTTTGAGTTGTCGTCTCCTTTTCCACAGTGGCATCGCCGCGGCCTCCCACTTTTTGAAGGATGTATGTCTTTTTATGTGACGAATTTATTCCATAACATCTCTTTTAGAAATTATCTTCATAATAACACTATTTATCTGTTTTGTTCTTAGCTGAGCATTTACTAAGAACAGATCCTGCTGATAACTTAGAGGGCTTCTTTATTGCATTATTCGTGAGGAAGCATTCACCTGATGGGAATTTTCATCCGAAACAATGCAAGCGGCCGCGTTCTTCAGAGAATAAGCATCCTAGGAAACGGAAAAGGCTGGTTCCATTAACTTTCTTAAGAATGTCGCGGAGGTTGCTCTTCCATCCAGCTTTAACGCGAAGAAGTAGGATTTAAAACTAAGGGGAAGACGCTGTATCCGGGACAACAGCTAAAAGCTGGATCCTCCGCTAAAGCAGGTGGTGATAATCGTCTTCTTTTGTGAATGATTATGGTCTGCGAAAAAACCTCAGCTCCGCACAGTAATTTTCATCCTGTATATTGATGCGCCTAGTATTTATATGCGGTAGATTACTTGTGTAGAGGTGATTAATTAGGTTACCTCCTCAAACATCGAGATGGATGCCTCCAGGTACTGTAGTTCTTCGTGGTGTAAGTGCTTTTCTCGGATTTTACCACAACAAAAGTGACTCCCACCGCCCCCGTTCTTCCGGGTGTGTATGCGCGCGCGTGCGCCCGTCGTGCAAAGGCTAGTGTATTGCATATTGTTTTTATTGAGATTTTGTAGGAATCTAACCGTCATTGGTTGCTCCTCCTGCATTGTTAGTACGCTATCGTGCAACTACTCTATGGAATTGAAATATATTTAAAATAAATTATTTCTCGACCAAAAAAAAAATAAAAAACATATTTAAAAAATTACCATCTCACAACCAGGATTTCGATTATTCTAAAAGATTTATTCTCATTCCCGACCCTTTTAATAAGCGAAACAACCACGTTAACGGAGACAATTTTCGCACCACAACAGAAGCCACACGCGCACACGTTTTTTTTTTTTAAATTTTTTTTGGAAACACACACGTTAAAAAAACCAGAACACTCGAGATCCGTCACTACTCGTAGTAGTAGTAGTACTACTACTACTACTACTATTATGATAATATAAGGACCCAGTACGTACTTAACTAGTTAATTAATTCCCCCAGTACGATTTACGAGGTGAGGTGGACGATTCAGGCGATCTTGACCTCTATGGTCTTGGGCTTCTTGGGCTCCGGGGGCGGAACCTTGTCGACGGTGACGGTGAGCACCCCATCGCGGCACACGGCGGTGATGGCGTCGACGTTGGCGTCGTCGGGGAGCACGAACCTCCGCATGAGCTTCCCCATCCTCCGCTCCATCCGCAGGTACTTGCCCCCCTCCCTGTCCTCTTCGTCTCCTCCTCCTCCTCCTCTCTTCCTCTCGCCGCTGATGACGAGGACGCGGTCGTCCTCGACCTCGACCTTGATCTCCCCCGACCTCACCCCGGGCATGTCCACCACGAACGCGTAGGCGTTGGGCAGCTCCTTCACGTCCGCCGGGGTCGACGCCATTGCCCTGGCGTCGCGCACGTACCTCCGCGTCGGCGCGTTGAAGGCCTTCTCCGTCTCCTCCGGGATCTCCATAAGCTGGTGCAGCGTCGAGAACAGCGGGTTCTCCAACCCAAACGCTCGCGCATCCATTCTTGCGTTGCGTGCCTTTCTTTTTTTTTCTCTTTTTTAATCCAAGGGTTCCTCTTCTCTTTGTCGATTGAGGGGAAGAAGAATGGGGGGTTGGGGAGATTTAAAGTGAGAGGGAGAGAGGACGATCTTTTAGCTTCTTCTCGGGGTGTGGAGTAGAATCGAGAATGCGATGGAATGTTCTGGGAGTTTCTACGAGTTCCAAGATCGTTCTCTCGGAATCCTTCTAGAAGTTCCATGATCGTTCTCTCGGAATCCTACGGGCGGGAAGAAGTGGACCTGAGTGATTCGACAGTCTAGAAGGGGAAATTCCGGCCCATTAGTACTTCACAGTTAAGTTATTTTTTCTCAACAAACAATCAAAAAAAAATATCACTTGATAGTTATTCGGCCCAAACTCTAGCCCAATATCGGCGGGTAATAAATGGTGTCAACCTTTTTAATACATATATATATATGGAAAATGCTATGTGTACACCCCTTTCGGGGTGTACATCATACACCCCACCCATCTAAGGGTGGGGGTGTAATGATGGGTCACTTGATGTGACCCGTAAAAAATATCGTCACCATTAAAATGGTGGAGGTGTATGATGTACACCCCTTCGGGGTGTACATGTAGCATTGCTCTATATATATATATATATATATATATATATATATATATATATATATATATATATATATATATATATATATATATATATATATATATATATATATATATATATATATATATATATATATATCGTGGTTCACATAACGAAACATTTACTTATTTTAACATCTAACAAAATGCATTTACTAGCACAACTCTCATTATATTCCTCCCCCCACCCTACCCCACAACCTGCAGATTTTCACTCTCTTCTTGGAGGAGAAAAACCAAAAAAAAAAAAAACACTCTCTTAGTCTCTTAGTTGGTTTGGTCCATCCACATCCATGCATATATGATATATGCATGAAACCATCCGTGTATATTTATCCCTTCCTCTGATCTGATCCCCTCACGCAGCCTTAACCTCAATTGTCTTGGGCTTCTTCGGCTCCGGCGAACTTCCCCGTCCTCCTCTCCATTCTCAAATACTTCACCCCCTCAATGTCTGCCGGCCGCCTCTACTACTCCCCGGATATCGCCAGCGCGTTCGCCACCGCCGCCTTCTCCGCCGGCTCGGGCGCGTCAGGATCGAGCGTCCGACGTCGCATGCTGCAGCGCCGAGGACAAAGGGGTTGTCGTCGACGCCCCACCACAATGCCCAATATCTTTTCTCTTCTCTACGTTTTCTTCGTTTTCTTCGCGTGGTAACTAATAACAACAACAGCTTCTTCAGAACTAGTGTCGTTTAAGAGCATCCACCGCGTTGCGTAGTGACGTAGTCTCTGCGGCTCTTTCTTATAATAGCAGGGTGGCGCTGAGTTTAGATGTTGCCACGTGGCACTCGGATTCCTGGACACGCGGCGTGTTGTTATGAGTCGTGATGACCTGGCAGGGGAGGGACGTAGTTTAAGGTGACAGGCTGACAGCTGTCGCTAGGCCCCACCAAGGGCACCTGAACCATCCCGAGGTTGTTCGGTGGGAACGCCAGATTTTATATGCTTATTATTTTTATTTTTTTTTCAGAAAGAAAAATAGCGTAATATTATTTCGTTTATTTTATTTTAAAAAATAAATTTAATTATAATCATGAAGTAAATAGGTTTTAAATTCGGCTATCAAATATTAAGCTTTTTATTACTTGCGCGGGGACAATCGATATGATTTGTAAGCTTATTAATACGGGAATTTGGCAAAGGGACTTAGTAGGTAATTAAGCATATGAAATATTGTTTGTTCTGTAAGATTTTGTTTGTTATTTCTAATATAAATATAATTTTTAAAATAAGAAGATATAAAAGTAATTTTATATTTGGATAAAAATTGATTCGTTCTTGAGAATTAAAACAAATAATATTTGTATAATTAGATTGAAATAGTAAGAATAAAAATAATTATAAATTTAAAATAATAACATTTTATCTAATTAATTAATATAAAAATATTAATTAAATAATAATTTAACTTATTTAATTAATTAATACTAGATAACTCTTAATATTAATTAATAAAATTATTAACAATAAGTATTATTAACAATAAGTATTATCAATTAACAATTTAATTAATCATAAATAATTTAATAAAAAAATAAATTAATTATTTAATTATTTAATAATTAAATAATTAGTTAATAAAATAATTAGATTAGTCCTAGATCTGTTTGGCAATTATTAAAAATTATATAAAATTTTATTTTATAATGTATTTGATATTTTGAAAAATTCTATACTTTATAAAAAAAAAAATTACTGTTTTTTACTGTTTGATTGCCTCTTTAAAAAAAAAATTGTTTTAATTTTTATATAAAATAAATTAAAAAATTGTATTAATTAAATATAAAATTAATTTATTTTTGGATCAAAGTATGAAAACAAATAATTTATTAGTAAATTGTATAATCGAAAAAAAAAATAAACATAACTAAAAATTAAATAATTGAATAAATATTATAGGGATAATTGCCTGTGTACCCCTGAAATATGAAGAAATATCTGATTTATCCCTTTTATTTTTTTCTTTCCAATATATCCTTCATACGTTTCACCGTTATTAAAAATACCCCTACCGTTTTCCTTTCTTAAGTTAACTAGGGTTAAACTAGAGTTAAATAATAATCGGAGTTGAAAACTATCAGATATACCTATTTTGCCCGGGTTTAGGGTTTAGGGTTTAGGGTTTAAGATTTTTTAGGGTTTTAGGGTTTAGGGTTTAGGGTTTAGGGTTTTTTAGGGTTCTAGGGTTTAGGGTTTTAGGGTTTAGGGTTTAGGGTTTAGAGTTTTTTAGTGTTTTAGGGTTTAGGGTTTAGGATTTTTTAGGGTTCTAGGGTTTAGGATTTTAGGGTTTAGGGTTTAGAGTTTTTTAGTGTTTTAGGGTTTAGGGTTTAGGGTTTTAGGGTTTAGGGTTTTAGGATTTAGGGTATATTTGAAAGGGCAAAATAGTAATTACACACAGATAACGGCAGTTCCAAACGGTACACTAACAGAGTTTAACTTCAGGGATATTTTGGAAAGAAGTTGGAACGTAAGAAGGATAGTTTTAATATTAGCCTTCTAAGAGGGGTAAATCTGAAAACAGAGAAATTTTTAGAGGTAAGTAGGAAATTGCCCCAATATTATATTAAATGTGATATTATTCTTCATCATAAATTTTAAAATATAATAAATTTCATCGTAAATTATCGTAAATTTTAAAATATTATAAATTTTATATTTTTTTATTATTGTCTGTCACTTTATTATCTCTTGAATTTTTTTATCAATTAAGATAATGATGGATTCTTGATATAATGATTAAATAAAAAAATCTCTCCCTGCCGTTCTTCTTTGTAATTTTTGAGATGACGGCACCGATCATCTCCTTCTTCTTTTCCTTTTCATTCAACCTGATCTTTACTACTATCACTACTGTCACCGCTACTTCCATCTCTTCTTTATTATTATTCTTTCTGCCATCATAGCTATCATAAGAGTGGTGTTGTTATCGTCGTCACCAACAGTGGCGTCGACGGCAGCAGCGGCGACAGTTACAACGGCAAGAGTAATAAGAGAGGATGGGAAGGGATGAGATAATATATATATAAATAAGAAGAAGAGGAAGAAGAACAAGAAGAAGAATGAGGGTAGGATGAAACAGCGATACGAAAAATAAAATATTTTTTAAAACATATCTAAGTATTTTTTTTCTTTTACCTTAAAATTAGTTTGTAAAATTAATATTAAAGAATAATTTCAACTAAAAAACTAAAGAATTTTAAAAAATAAAATAATTTAGCTTATTACTCTATATCAGGAGTTTGTTAAACACTCCCTTAATAAAATAATTAAAATTATATTTATTTTAATTAAATTTATTCTTAAATAAAAACAAACTGTTTTTTTTAAAAAAAATAATATAACAATCGTTTCAGATTTATAGTTTAAATAACAAGACTGAAACAAAACTTTCTTCGACTTTGTTCCGGTTCCAAAGTTTTGAAGAATAATAGCTTAATTTTTTTAATGAGACATCAAAAAAAAAAAAAAAAAAAATGTTAAAAATGAACTTCATTTCAAACATTTTTTAGCATAACTTGATATGTTTTATTTAATTTCAAAATTTTATGCCTTTCGAAGGCTGAGTAATATAAGTATCTGGGTATAGGCATGAGGAACGGAACAAAGCAGAAGCTGAGGCCATAAAGAAGAATTACTGCGCAAAACATCTATTGTACCACAATCATTAATGTAAACTTCACAATAACATCACCAATATCAATATATTAATGTAAACTTCACAATAACATCACCAATATCAATATAAATGTAAGTAGCTGTTGCCGCAGGGAAGAAGTGGTTAGCAAGCAAAATATTTCTGGAGAAGAAGCTCTAGTTAAGCTAATAAACAGACGCGGCCTACAATGGCGATACAATGCCCGAGAGAATAGCAATACAAGAAGTAAAACATTTCCTTAGACAAATGATTAGTACATTCGTAGTCTATGTATTCCAACACATACTTCACAAGCCCAGGTCGAACAAAAATAGACGGGCTCAAGTAAATGCACTTAATAATGGCAACGGAAGCACCAGCTATATTCATAAAATTTTCTCACTTCAACTAATAGTTTAATAGTTTAAAAATATGGAAAAAAAAGAAAAGAAAAGAAAAGAAAAGAAATTTACCGGTCATGTTTTGCTCTTAAATTTCCTCTGAGCTTTTAGGTCCACGACAATGATGGTGATGTTATCTTTACTCCCTTTCTGGAGAGCAAGCTTTGAGAGATATTCCGCGGCGGCTTGAGCTGCGGGATCGGCTCTTTCACCTCCACTTACTGTGGAGGTGGCAGATGACGATGATGGCGACGGCGAAGATGAAGAAGAAACACCACCATTCTTTTTGTGCCAAAGAAGAATCCTTCTTCGAGCTACGTCGCAGGCCTCTTCATTCGACATTACATCCCAGAGGCCATCGCTGGCTAAGATGAGGCACTCGTCTTCTTTCGTTCGCGACGCGATCGTGACTTCTGGTTCGGGAATTATCGACGGTTTCAAGTATCTATCCCCTGCATTCGACAGTAGAAAACTTACTGTTGTCCACCTATAGACTTAAAAGTGTTAATAGTTGAGATAAATCTGAATGTTTATAATGACTAGCTGTTTCAGATTTGCAAATATGGTGTGATTGTTTTTAGTTTTTTTTTTAAAAAAAGCATAGAATAAGCACAGCGGAAACCCGCAGATCATAGTGTTAGTAATGAAAAACTAGGCTTGAATACAAAAAAAATCACACTATCTATTTCAATCTATATCAAGGACCATGTATAGTAGTAAATTTAGAAGCATGGTATGAATCATACGCACGAGCAAGTAATATGTTGTGTACAAGGAAAGGAGGAGTAAGATCGGAGACAGCTCTGTGCAAGTGATCATGCTAACAGTCTAAATAGGGTATCGACACGGCACAGGAAGTAAAACCTTCCACTATAAAACTGATTTCCAGTTGTGATACTTCTGACTGTACAACTTGTACAAAAATGACCTTAGCGCAAATGAGGATGCTGAGGTGACAATGTAGGAATATAGGAAAATATAGGATCAAACAACATATTTTCCCCAAGATGGAAGTAAACCTCAATTGAGGAAGAACATGGAAATGCTAAGGCCGGCCACAATGATGAGAAGCAAATGAACTAGTGTGAAGCAGCAAGACAAACGAATAAGGGGCATAAAACAAACCATAGATGACAGAAAATAACATGTTTAGGTGAAACAAGGATCCCACTTAATTTCCTGTAAGGATTTATATAGCTGGTCTTTGTTTTGGATTAAAGCTCAGTTGAGTTGACTATCTGCTCTCGCAAGAAAAAGGGGAAACAAAAAATTTCTGGGAGATAAAGTTCAGGGTGAGTTGTGGATTCAGAGCTCTACATGTAGTATGGCTGAACCACGATAAAGGCAAAAGTCTCCTACTTTTCTCCAGGAAAAGATAAATGAGAAACAAATCTTGCCCAAAAAAACTATCATCAGGTGATATAACTTTGATCTAGAGATTCCTAATAAATTGTGAATTTTCTAGAAAGCAGCAGCCAAGAGCACAACCCATCTCTTTATCTCAATGCCACCTACAACTTATATTATTAGTAACTAATATTTATACCTACAAAAAAGTATCAGTAAATTAAGTTAGACAGAGGAGAAGGGAAGGCAAAGCTAAAAGTGCGAGAACTACATATCTGGCAACAGATGCATCTCACTAGCTGTGGTTAAGCATGCGGAGAACTCATAAAGGTCATTGTATCAAACAAGCATACAAATAGCATATCAGTTTATAACAAGAGAAAATCTACTTACCAATTGACCTTGACATTGCTAGAACACCGTATACGCGATAACCATTCCATTGGATCACCTTGCCTCCAGCTGCTTCTATTCTGGCATACTCATCCTCTCTATCTGGCTGAAGCCAAAAAAAAAGGAAATAGAAAGAAAAATTATCATTCTCAAGTATAAAACTTTACCAACACCAAATGCCACAGTTAGGCAATAGTAAATAAAAGATGTCTCACTTTATGATCCACCGATAATGCCATGGGTTGCTTTCCGCGACAAAGAACTGCCCTCGAATCCCCACAATTTGCTACTATGATGTGAGAAGAGCAAATGACGGCAACCACTGCAGTGGATCCTACAGTCTCTGGGGCAATGGGGTCAGAAGGCAGAGCAGAGGACAAGGTGCTGTCAGCACCAGAGTTATCCGAAGTGCTTTCCGCAAGGCTTTGTCCCACCCTTCCTCCAACCTCATCGTCAACTTTCACAAAGCATCTAGTGAAAGCCATCTCCCATTGCTTCTGCCAAATATCAGGACCATTGTTCGCATTCTTCGTCTCTTCGATCAACACGGTGTGAATTCGTTCCCGGCAGTAATTTGCAACCTTAAGAGGAAAACTCAAAACTCATTCATTCAATCTCCTAAATAAACAAATGCATTAAGTAGAAAATTGGTTTGTGGAGTATGATCCAGATTCCAGTTTTATCCTCACGCTTTCAATTGAAACAATTTAGTCCTCGAAGTTTGTCTTGTGTATCATTTAAGCCCTTCATTTAGTCTACTGTATTAAAAAGTGCTATGCCGGCACCATCAGTAGATTTTTGTGTGTCATACTTGAGATTCTATAAGGATGAAATTAAACAGATATCAAAATTCAGGGACATTGAATTCAGGTCAAACTCCAGGGTGAAAAATATAAATATTAGCATCACAAAATTGAAAACGCAGTCAAATGCCCCAGACTAAATTGTTATTATTGTAAGTTCGTAACTCTAAGAATGAAAATGGAACCCGGCTCAAATTTGAGGGACTAGATTTATTACAAATGCTAAGCAAATTAATGAACTCTGCAAAGTATTATCAAACTTTAGGGAGAGAAAAATGATCAGCATTTTATACCTGCGAGCCACCATGGCCATCATATACCCCAAAGAAATGGCCAGGCAAGTGAGTCAAGCTCGGCTTCACGCCATCGACAAAATGATTATCAGATAGCATCTCGATGGGAATATCATAGAACCAAGGCTTCATAACTACTGCATCTTCCATTTCTGGCCTTCTCCCGCAAATAGAAGTGCTACCCCATAGAGGAATATAATTCAACGAGAAAATTTTCGAAACGCTACTCCCAATAGTCCCAATATCCTGAACCGCCAGATTAACAAGGGATATCACTTTACCGTCAGAATCGGAAGACTCGATAGTTACAATCTCAGAGCCCAATTTCCCCAATGCAGACCCTTCTATGATTTCAACACAAGAACTTATACTCTTTGCTGAACCTGAACAACTTGCTAACACTGTTTTGCTACTTAAATCTAAAACAGACTGTCCGGGCCCAATAGAGGCGGAATCTTCTTCATCGCTTACGGGTAACGTTCGAACCTCTAAATCATCACCATCCCCTCCCTCTACGAGCAATTCGGCAGCAATTCGATCGGATACCAAGCTTCCGGGTGCATCAGTTATCGATTCAAGGTGATCAATATCCGTCGAGCTATTGCACAGTGAACTGGCCATAGTAAAAGGAAGAGGAAGTGCTAGAGTTACATCCTCCATACTTTGCAGCTGACGAAGCAGTAGAATATCTGAGAATCTGACGCCGCGCTCATCACAAACCCTCTCATCGCTCAAAAGAGGCTCCTTTCCACCCGTTCATCACTGTGTGGCATGATTCCCTGGCTCGCAGTTCAGTTCACCGAAGGTGGGCTTCAGCTAGTAGCTGAATCAGCTAGGACTGAGCACTATTCCTCCTCGTGAGAATTTCGTCGAACAGCTGATGGGCAAGCGAGATCAAAGCCCAAAACCACCAATTTCCCAAACCCCCCCACCCCACAACCAAATCTAGGATGAAGTATCTTGTTCAACAGAAGAAGAACCGCACCAGCACCTGGTAAAACAACTTGCCCGGATAAAATTGGCCCCAGGAAAAGTTCAATGGGAGGGCGAAACCCTTATCGTTAAGCACGGGAGAGCGCCCTAGACAAAAAGGGCCTTTTAGGAATCACAAGAAAAACGAGGGGGAAGGTAAAAAAAAAAAAAAAAAAAAAAAAAAAAGGGAGCTTTTTCCATCTGGTGCCCCGGATCTGAAGAAACCCATGTCAATCTCCACACAACTACATCAATCTACGGTGGTACTAGCAGTAGCAGTACACGAAACATTGAATTGAGAAAGGTAAAAAAAAGGAAAGGCAAATAAAAGAGCACCCCACCTCTCCGCTCGTTATCGCTTTCGCCCACGAGAGAGCAACAGAGAGGACAGAGAGATAGAGAAAGAGAGAGAGAGAGAGAGAGAGAGAGAGAGAGAGAGAGAGAGAGAGAGAGAGAGAGAGAGAGAGAGAGAGCGATCTCTCTCGGTCTTATCCCCTCCCCTCCAACACACAACACAGCTCGTCGAAAGCTACACACACACTCCACCCATACAAGTAGTAGCTCCCTCTCTCTCTCTATCCCTTTGTGTTCGTGTGTGTGCTTGGGAGAAGCTAGGGTTAGTGGAGAAACACAGAGAGAGAGAGATGTGGAGGAGGAGGAGTAGGAGGAGGAAGAAGACGAAGAAGAAGAAGATGGAGAAAAGGAAGGGGGACAGGTGTCGCGCGGTGACGCAGCTCCAACTCCCAAAACGTAGCCATTTCGCCCTCCTTTTCTCTCTCTTAACGCTTTTCCCGTTTCCACTTTTACCCCCCACCCCACCCCACCCCACCCCACCTCCAAAATAATAATAATAATAATAATAATAATAAAGTTATTGTGAAATGACCAAAAAGCCCTTCACGCAAGGTGTCGCTAGTATCTAGCGCGCGGGCCCCACCGGTCGATGGTGAGCAGCGCGGGATCATCTGAGCCGTCGGATGAGGTTGGGGGGAACAGGTGTCCGGATGCCGGTGAGGTGGGGCCCGCGACTATGATGAGCTTGGCCAATGATGCGCATTAAAAAGAATACACGCGGCCTCTGCGGGACACGTGGCGCGGGGATCGGGCACATGCGCGATATATATATATAATATGGAAAATGCTATGTGTACACTCCTTTTGGGGTGTACATTATACACCTCATCTATCTAAGGATGGGGGTGTGATGATGGATCACTCGATGTGATCCGTAAAAAATATCGTCACCATTAAAATAGTGGAGGTGTATAATGTACACCCCTTTGGGATGTACATATAGCATTGCTCATATAATATATAATTAATATATATATATATATATATATATATTAAGTGATGCGACCTAAACATTTCTCTACACGCTCGAGAGAAATCAAAAAAACGATGATAATGCCGAGGCGAAGAAGCGTTCTACAGAAACCTGAATACGTGGCGCCACCCTGTTGGCTGAGAATTAAAACGTCAACCGACCAATAGCAATAAAGTAGCAATGATGTCCAACCAAGGATTACCAAAATGTACGACTATATAAAATTCTTTTTCTTATCTTTAATATCATTTTAACTTAAAAATAATCTTGTAATTTTCGATCTAAAATCCACCAACATACGTGGCGATTAATAATATTGGACTAATTTTAAATATTTTGACGATGAATTTATATTTGTAACTTGAAGCTGACGAGATTTAACGACTACAAAAGAGTAGCTTACATTCTAAGACATGAAACTGCTGAATTATTATTAATATTAATAATTTGTTTCTGAGATGGTGTTTCAATATATATATATATAAACAAAGGTATAGTAGGACACAAACTTCTTTTCTTTTTTTCTTTTTTTTTCTTTTTTTTTCCTGGGGAATCAGCGTAGGCCACGTGCCTTCACTGTTGAAATTTGATGCAGCCTAAGGTTGTTGAGAGTGGGCAGGAACTCGTACCGTTCGATGCTGGATCTATCACATTCTATTTTACAATCTGCGACTTCGCGTGCTTCGTTAGGCGTCCAGGTGATGAGACCATTTTAATAATACCGCATTACTTTACAGAGCAATGCTGTGTGCGTATTCATCACATAGTAGATGCAAATTTTGCATCTCATTATTTAAAGATCAATATTTCAAACTAATTTTATTGATATTATAAAAAGTTTTAAAAAACTATTTAAATCTTTAGATTGTGCCGTGTAAAATTTAACTTTGTGAGACGTGGATATAATAAGTTTTCGGCCTGATTCAATTTGGATGCTAAAGTTTTAATAAACTAGTAAACAAAATGTCCAAAAACACGAGACTATTGCGTGTACCATTGAACGTATCATGGCATAGTGAGTATATAAATCAGCTTAGCGCCCACAATATAGAAGTCTACAATTAACTTAACTTAATAGGGCCAATCTCATACATGACACCTAATAGGATAGCAACAACAACAGCAACGTAAAAACACTGACCACCTACCACAAATGTGCAAAATCAGCTCCTGGACAAAATTATTGAAATAGGAGACATCATTCATCACGAAATAAACATTTGGCATAGCGGAAGCCTTACAAGTCTCTAAGCATGTTATTGATGATGAGTAGTCAATGATATTAATCGCGCTAAAATAAATGATTGATCAACCTTGTTTTCAAGTTGTTGATAAGTATCGACTGTCATGTTCATAAAAGAGAATCAACCACTGAGGGACGCAGGTCCGATACCTTCTCAACAACATTTGGAAGGATCTCTCAGAGTATAGGATGTAGCTAGAGCAGTACAATATTACCTAATCGGGGACACCTGTTGGAGGGATCTTTCCATGGATCTACCAACTCATAAAGACTCCCAAGCAACTCCTTGGAACACTCCAAGAGATGTAACACCAAGGTTTCAGTACCCAGCAAGCTAGCATTTATTGCTAACTCAGCAAACCGGAAAATACAATACATTGAAAGATGATCAGTAAATGAAAGGATAATCGATATATAGACCTGAAAATTCTTTTGGCATGTGTCAGAATTGGGGTATAATGGGGACAAAAAAATTGAAAAAAAAAAAAAAAAATCGTCCCACGCCTCTCACTGAAACGCATCCATTTCTACCTTCGGAAGCAAACTCGACTCAAATCTCAAAGCACCGTGTGTTGGGAAAGGGATGCATTTCACTCAGACACATCTGATATATTTCTTTTCCCATTGATATTTTACTAGTTTGTTCACGTACAACCAAAAAAAATCCATAAAAAATAAGCTTGTAAACTAAGTCAAAGACTGCAAAAAAAAAGGGTCCGCTCTTAACTCTGAGGGTGTTTGGTGTTTTAATCACAATTAGCTGAAAGAAGAACAGGTAAGAAAAAAGTAAAAGAGAAACACAAACAATAACAAGCTGGCCCTAAGTTTGCAAGGAAAACTTAATAGTCTACGATAAGAAAAAGGAGAGATAAAAATCCAATCGGACGGACATTTAACAAGAGAAGATATAACCAAAAAAAAAGGGGGGGGGATGCTAGATTACTCGGATACACATCAAACGGCAGTTAACATCTCTTATTATCATCAAACTAATTAGACCAGGAACTGCCACAAGAGAAGGCTTTTGCTTCTGCCAACCTGGGCAGCCAGGGCCGGATTACTCCCCGAATTTAGCCGTCTCCTCTCTCTCAGACAAATGCTCAACTGGGCCTTTTAATTAGGTCCTTAATATAGTAGCATTCTACTGTACAACTAGAAGCTGTTTTCGATTCGGTAAAATCCGTGCCAAATAGCATATTTTGCGGAGGGGAGGAAAGGAATAGGGGCAGACCTGGCTAAAAAGAAGCAGGCCGTTCCTCACTCACCGCGTGGCGAAGGGTGTTTGCATTGGTGAACTAATTATGAGTAAGAATAATAAGGAGGGTAACTTATGGGGACATCGCATCGCCTGATGAAACCATGTGAGTGTCTGTGTCCCCTTCAGAAGATCTCCGAGAAGAGTCCACAGCCGAGTCCGCTGGTGTTGCAAAGAAAACAATTAAATTGAGAAGAGATACTCAAAACTATGAGTGATGGAACAAGTTTGCTATGAAGCACGGCCACTTTGGCCTGGATGGAGCTCCTGTAGAAGAGCCGATGAACAAAGATTTTTTTTAAAAAAAACATCAACAAGTCTTTTGTCGATATGGGCCCCTACAGCTCTCACTAACAAAAAAGCAAAAGCTTCAAATTGGAGTTGCTACTCTTAGGATTCGAAACTTATTGCAGCCTCCCACCAGTAGATGCTAAGACTTTCGGTTTG
Source organism: Tillandsia leiboldiana (assembly GCA_029204045.2). Lineage (NCBI taxonomy): Eukaryota > Viridiplantae > Streptophyta > Magnoliopsida > Poales > Bromeliaceae > Tillandsia > Tillandsia leiboldiana. Next base: position 1,218,252 of record CM055064.1, read on the forward strand.
CCAAAATGCCTACCAGATGTTTTTTTGAAGTAGAGAAACAATTTAAGCAGCCAGGCCAAATACGTACCCAGCTAAGCAATGATTATACTGTGGGTATCTCTATTTTCTAAGGCCTAGCTTGGTAATGGCTTCCTCCAGGCGCAACTGCTTTCATAAATTAGAGCCTCCCAAAACTCCAAAGGTGCTTTAGAGCTCAGCTCCTCTGATGCTAAAAAATGCTGGCGAACTGGAAACTTTTCCCATGGACGTTTCTGCCACCATTTTTTACCATTGAAGGAGCGGAGCTCCAACATGCTCTCGCAGTTTCCAGGGGTTCTAAAGCATAATAACAGTTATGTTTGGAGAGCACCTTGCCAAAATATGCTTTTACTGGATGTTAAAAGTGATGTTACTAATACACCTATAAGCATACTCTGGGCTTCCAAGAGATCATTCGATGAAATAAGCTAGAATGGTCAAAAGGTTAATGTATAATTGTAGAGCACAGTGTACAAATAAAAATATGCAATAAAAAGACCCCTCGAATACATTACCGAATATGGAATCAATTGAAGGCCGCCTTGGTGAAGCGCTTCGTTTCATATCTGCATGTTTACATTAATGAAGAATTAAGTGCTGACAAACTTAATTGCAATATAATTATATCAGGCAAATAATTTTGACAATGAAAAGGAATAAACGAAATTCCAACAAAGTATTATACGTAGGTGGTAAAAAATCTTAAATGAAACAACTACAGTATGCAAACCTTTAAACGAGAAAATTAGAAGAATCCCAGATATAAAATCAAGGGACTCGAAGACTTTAAGCATTTTCTTATCCATTCAGTATGCAAATAATATTTCAAATACAACTGCAGAAAGCAGCAGCTGCACAAACCAAAAAATGTGTTGACTTGGAGTTAAGTTTGCATGTTCCTCTGGACAAACTAATATAAAAAATTTCAAAACGATCCACCCATGGAAAAGGTGCATACCAAATGATTGATGCCGGCCCTTAATGGCATCGAAATTCTTGTATGTGTATCCGACGAAGCTTAGATCTTTCGCATTTAGCAACATCTGCTCACAATGTTTCAGAATAATTAATGAGAGGGGCCTGATTATATTCGAAATAAGATCATACTGAACAATAGAACATGGGTGCCAAACAGTTGCTTAGATGAACATAAATTTTAAAATAATAACCTTAAATGCTTAACAAGAAAATCTCCGAAACGCAACTACTGTAAAATTAAGTCACATACCTTCCTTGAGGGTCCAGAACCACTCCTTACTGGAGGATCCAACTGGGGCAAAAATGAAAAAGAAAATTTAATATTAGTAAACTTTAACAGTTGCAAAAATCTTCAGTAACCAGAACTAAAATAAATGATTAAGCTTAAGGAGAGGAGAACAGCAATTTAGTAGTTTAAACCAAGGAATTAAGTGCCGTGGCACAAGGGCGTGCCGCTCTCCGCCTGACACGGTCCGGTACGGGCACGCTTCCGTGCCGACACGTGACATGCTTGCGTGCCGATGGATACGCATGACCTCCCAGTGAGACGTTCTGACACGTTTTTTTTTTATTCTTTTTATTCCCAATAAGCTCTTATAATATTATTTTGAAATATTTAGTCAAAAAATTATGAATATTGGTTATATATAGCTTATTATACTCACCAATTAACATATTGATAATTTTTTTTGTATATAAAGTACAACTATACATCATAGAAAATAGAAATAATAATAAAATTCACAAGCATAATAAATATTTAACCATATGTTTACTGTAAAACTATGTTAAAAACAAAAAAAAAAAAAAAAAAAAAAAAATCTCGGCACGGGCGATGCCCATTGTCTCGAGCGATACCCAATGGGTATCGCCGAGACCGGGGGAGGCGGAGGGTAGATACCCCCCTGTACCGTGCCCCTATTGTAGGGGCACGGTACGTGCCGCTCGGCACGGGCGGCACTTCAATCCCTGGTTTAAACACCCTCCAAGCTCCTATAAACGAAATAGTAGAGAATAGATCAGATAAACATTAGCATGTTGAGGTGTTTTATAGGTAAGAAATACCAAAAGGCATAAACTCTCAAGTGCGTAATACTAAACACTTGAAAAGTTTAAGCATGATGGGATGAACTGCAGAAGCAGATCCAATGAAATCTGGATTTACTTCCACAAGGATCACTAACACAACATAAATGTCGTAAAGCTACTTCAAAAGTACATAAAGAACTGTCTAACATCTGTATACTAAAAGAATTTAACTTGCTAACAAATAATAGTAAACTAGAATTTAAAATCACTGCCACCATACTTCATCAAACTTTTGGAAATTCTGTGTATCCAGTTCATCATTAACTTGGGGCTTAAAAGCTGCGTCCATTTCATAAAGCTTATCCCACAGAACATCCTTGAACCAAGGATGGGCCTGAGAAAAGAGAACCAAAATTAATTATAAAGTAAACTACAAGAAAATAAAGGAATAGCAAAGATTACTTCATGCTCATAAAATACCTTTATTTGATCTGCCCCTCCGCTGCCAATTCTGTGTTCGACATCACATAATAATCTGCAAATAAGATCCTTTGCCTCTGGGGACAATCTTGACTCTTCAGGAAATTTCAAATGGTTTCTCCAGTGCACAATCTGAAGCCATCGGTCAACCAACAATAAGATGGAATAAAAGTATTTTCAATTTAAAGTAAATGAATACAGAATGTCTAAGAAGCATAGCCTTAGATTGCAAAAAGTACACATTATCCACTGATACAATCACGACCATGACAATAAATAGGTAGATTAGTATAGACAGTGCCTGAAATGCAATGCATAAACTGTATGTAAACTATGAAAGTTTCAATTTAATACCAATCATTTTTTCTTTAAATTTCAGTGCCTCTCAGTCTAACTCTGTCAGAGCTTCACAACGGTTTCGGTCACAGAGAGAGAGAGAGAGAGAGAGAGAGAGAGAGAGAGAGAGAGAGAGTATTCTATGAACTGACAAAATATTTTGTTAGGTTACCGAATATTCCATAATAAAGTTACAATTACCGTCAAATCTTTTGATGAAGAGTTAATGAAGTAAAAAAATAACAAAAGCCTGGTTCTGAAATTGAAACTTTTAAAGGTCAGGTATCGATTTAAAAAATGTGAGAAAGTACAGAAAGTGTTTATATGTTATTACCTAATAAGATACTAGTTTTAACCTTCAAAAAGAAAAAGAAAAAAATAATAGCTTTAAGTATGATAAGCACCTAATATACTACAAAGGCCAGATTTCTCTTTATTGTGTGCAATTATGTTAAATATGTTTTAATGTATTTAGAAAGGCAAATGAGGATAAGGTGTGTGACAGACTGACCTTTCGGCATGTGGTAATGGGATCATCAGAGTAAAATGGTGGATAACCAACAAGCATTTCATACATAATTGCACCCAAAGACCACCTGCAAGTGGACAACAAGACTTCATAGGCACTGAGTAAAATCTTTAACAAAAGGGTCTAGCCAAAATATATATTTTGAAAGGTGAAAGTAAATGCAGACCCTCTCAACTATAGGCTACTTTAAAATAGGCCTGTCGTTTTTTTTAACCCTCCTTTTCAGATTTCACACTCCTCAGCTTTGTTCAGATTTCATTCATTTCTATCAGTTTTGAGTCAGGGATTCCTTAAAATTAACTGCTCAGTTATCAATTGTTATCAGAACCCTCAGTTCTGACAACTGAGAGGCAGATAGAACCATTCAATTTAACAAAATCACCATTTATTTTAATGGAATCACCAATTCAACTGACGGAAGTAACTTAAATCAAAACGAGAAAAAGTTAGGAGGATGTCAATCCAAATAAAGTTCAGCGACCTACTTCATAAAAGCCCAATAATTTAAGGGTCTGCATACCTTTTTACCTTTTTGAAATTACAAATAAACAGCATTTAACCATAATGGATGAAACTGCTCATCTAAGTCTAAGCTCACTTACCAATCACACTCCATGCCATATCCTTTCTTCAGTAATACTTCTGGAGCAATATAGTCTGGTGTACCCACAGTAGAGAATGCCTAAAGGGACAATTCAAAGGCTGTTAACTTAGATTTGACCTTCAGGAAATAACTCTAAGAGCAATAGCATAGTAAAGATGGTACAACTATTACATAGGAGAGAGCACAGTGTACAAGAATATACCAGCTTTCTCCTGTTTATTTGCCAGTGCTGAAGCTGTTCATGTGGGCTCTTCCACCTACTATTATTCGTATCTGAAAAGCCACCATCAATGTCCATAGACTCCCTAAGGTCTTCATCAGTCATGGGTTCATCTTCATTCAAGGTTGAGAGTCTTGAAAAATCAATTGGTTTGCATAAACCAAAGTCTGAGAGCTTCATGTGACCACTTTTGTCCAATAACAGATTGTCAGGCTTAATATCCCTGCATATAGAGACAAACTAAATGGAGATCAGATGAATATAAAAGCACATCTGTAGATACCTTAGCATTTTTATGTAGATTTTTCAATTACCTCAGGAAGGTCCCACATGTTAGCTATTTATTTATGGGTTAAAATAAGTTCAACTTCCTGCCCCGTGACAATAGGCACAGGAGACTAATAAGTTGAGTTGGGTGAGCCTAATAAGTTGAGTAGGGCTGCGGTCCACAATAGACCTAACAGCAAGAGGCCCAACAATAGACCTAACGTCCAGGTGGGTTGAGTCCGGTCGAGACCCGTGGGCGTTGTGTCTGTACGCTTTAAGTGAATTGGTTGCGTATTTCTAGCAGCTCGAGCTTTTGGGATTAATGGTTAGCGCCAACGATCTGACACCACACTTCCTCTATTATAGATCAACAAGCTTTAAGTCTTTCTTTCAAATAAAAGTATCTGTTGAAAATCTTTACAACGAGTTTAAAATGTTATGCTAGTAGTCTAAACTTTTGTTCATTTACTAGAGTTAGCATAGACTGCAAGCAGTGCTGATCAGACAGGTACAAATGTAATAACGTGAAATGTACATGGAATTTAAAAAAGAAATGGGACTCAAGTTGAAACTATCAATGTAATATTCTTAGAATCCACTCTAATATTTCAGCAGGGACTTCCATAAAACAAAAGCCAAAGCTAAGGGACTACTACAAAAAGATAAAAATATAGGGGCATGAATTAAAATTTCCTAGAAAGTCAGAGACCTGAATATAAATTACCTAAACAATAAAAAACAAAGTAAATATTCAGCTGCCACTGGGAACCACTAACCTGTGAATGTAGTTATGCTTATGAATGGATTCTATGGCTAGCACACTCTGGGCAATGTAAAATCTAGCAACATTTTCAGTTAATGTGTCTTCTCTCATGAGAAGGGTCATCATATCACCTCCAGGAAGATATTCCATGATCAAGTAAAGGTACTCTGCATCTTGGAATGAATAGTATAATTTCACAATGCAATGACTAGCAACTTCAGCAAGCAGATTCCTTTCAGCTCTAACATGTTCCACCTAGGAAAAGAGGAGAAAGAAGAAAATTATGACAACAATGAGAAACAAATAAAGCATAAGGGCAAATATCATATGTTGCAACATTGAACTAATAACATGCAAAATTAGATCAAATGGAACTTTGTGCAGGTAAAGACCAGGTTGAAGCGGTTGTTCAACCAAATCATATACATACATGAGAATATGAGGGAATATTAAATAGAAAGGAAAACTGGTAAAATTATACAACTTAACAACTTAGCCACATAAAATAGTAAAATGTGCAATAAGAGCATCAAGGCTGCCATGCATCATACAAAATAGTGATGACCTCTGTTACCTGGTTTGTCTCTATGTAATCCCATCAAAAATATTTTGCTTAATAATATAAGCATACCATGCATGAATATGAAATATGTGGCTAAGCATTCATCTAATGGAAAGGAAAAACATCAATGTGCACATCAGATATGCTTTGGTCAATACTAAACTAGAAATCTTCAACTTATCAGAAGAGTTAATACTTCCAAGATCACCAATGAAAACCTTCCCTTAGACCATTATTTTCACACAAACATGTTACTCAAAACTTAAATGGGAACATACAATTATAACTTAATTATTAACACTAAGATAAACAAATAGAAGTCAAAGGCTTTCTAAAAATGATAGGCTTTCTAAAAATGATATATCATATTCACGTATCTTACCTGACCCCTGCTAACCATCTCTGATTTCTTCAACTTTTTCATAGCATAAATATTGCCAGAGGATTTCTCCCGGCACAATCTGACCTGTAGCATGAGAAAGGTAAGCATGCAGGAAACCACAGCTACTGACTTGAACTATCATCCACTTTAAATATGTAAATAACATATACAGGTATTCCTGATGTTGCCTACAAACTCAATAAAGCAACAAACAATGGTTCACAACTGCTTTTTGTTGTTACTTTTATCTTGGCGTGACAATTAAGTAAATTTCCACAAATGTCGTTCTATAATATAAGATCACCTAAAAGACAAGGCATGTACTAATATTAATATATGCATATAGTAGGGAGTTTCAATAGATGAGATGGTTTGGACATGTCCAACAGAGAACACATAGTTTGCCAGTACAGAGTGATTTCTTTCAACTTCAAAGTGCCTTAAAAGAAAAAGGAAAACAAAAATAACTAGGGAGGAAGCAGTAAAAGAAAGATATGACAGCACCAAGTTGATGAGGAACAGAATAGGACGGAAGAAACAAGACCAATTTAGCCAAGCCAAAATAGTGGGGAGCAAAGAACACATACTATATAGCTAACAATTTATCCAATTCAAAATGCATGAGGCTAGAGCCAAGATTTACTAGTGGTTTGCAGAATTAGAATTAACAAATGAATTCAGCTTCCATGTGCAAGATCAGACTGTAATTTCAATCAGACAAACAAGAAACAATAGCAGGCAATTCTGGTGCAGCAGTACCAAAAGCAGTTCATCCAACTATCATAGTACGGCCACTTTACAAAATTATTACGAAAGTTATAGATGGAGAAACACTTTGCAGGAATAAAGAAGAAAAAACTATTAGTACTTTTAGTTCGCACGTAAACAAAACAGAATAAAATAGTAATTCTTGAAAAAATTTGCCACTATTAAGCATGTAAAGAACGCAACAGCAGACCTCCCCAAAAGCACCTCTTCCAATAATGGTGAGTAGCTCAAAGTCATCTGCACAGATTTTGTGCCTTTTAAGTCGCATAAACTCTGTTTCCTTCCTCTCTAAATCCTTTATTATATTAATTTGCTCCTCCTTGGGAACTTGGGAAGACGCTAATTTTCTCTCCAAAAACCAACGTCTGCAATAAGTATAGATTTCAAATGAATTTTGACGTTATCAGAAAATAAGAAAAACAGATCTCCACAAAAAAGCGAATAATTGTAAATGAGTATTTAAGTTAAAAGAATAAAAAGTCTGTTAGTCAGGATATAGAAATCAATGATAAATATATTTCAAAAAAGGGGAAAAAGCAGGTGTTTTATGAGTAAAACTAGCCACTTTAAGTAAATATGCGGTATCCGTACTTTTCATATTCAAACTTGTTCATATATTCGTATGTGGAAGTGTACAAATATGGATCGGATAGAAAGATAACTAATCCAAAGAACCAGAAATTCTAAAGCAGAACAAGGCCAAGAGGCATCGTCATATGGCCTTTTAGGCGCAAGCATATAACAGTTCCTTTCAAAAAGTAGCGCAAAAGAGTACATCCGGAAAGGGAAGATCTTCATTTATTGCCAAAAGGTACATAGCCAGCAAGAATACAGGTCTACTAAGGATTGTAAATTATGGACTAGTCGTCTTGCCCAATCAAGTTCGCCTCAAAATATGACTCTAATGTCCATATCATTCCAAATCTGCTTCTTTACTCTCATTCATGTTGAATATAAATATTAAAAACAATTGTTGTTCTCCAAACACTGAAGCTACTAGAGAATGGCGTTCAACATAAATATTAAAAACTGATCCATAATGATATCTACAAACCCCAAATCCTTCTACTCTAATATACTGAAATTACCTTTTGCAAATTGAAGCTTCATTAACTAGAAATGTCTTCAAATCTTATAATGTATTAGAACCTACCATTTAGTGCTATAATCCTGCCAAATACAAGAGTACTTCTCCAACACTTATGGCATGACCAGAAGATTTTCAAGAGCTTCCAACAGGTGTTGCCTAACCACTTATCTCCAAGAGTTCACTATCTTACCATTTACTAAGATTGTAGCTTCCTTCAAAAGATAAAGTACTTCACCTCAATCACATTCTGTTATCAAAAACCTTCTTTTCTGTTTCCAAAAAACATAGCTCATTAATGCTTTGTACTATCATAATTTTGACATCAACTAGAATCACATAAAATTTCTAGCGATGAAATTTCACTCGTTATATATAATGTATAACTTAAGATCTATATGTTATGCCATCAATCCTTCAACTTGCTGCACTCAAACAGTAACAAGCAATTATTGGAGACTAGAGCTTCCCCATCATGATAAGAGACATAGAACAACAACAAGAGCAGAGAGACCCAAAAAACAAAAAAGGTCATAAACAAACAACCACAGAAATGATAACAGTGATTAGTTATTTACTCTGGTAGTAGCTCAACTCCATGACCAGTTTAACAAAGCTCTTTCAAATAGTGGGGATCAATACAATATCTCCAAAAATAAGTGGCATCAGCTAAACACAGACCCAGTTTTATTATACTGAACAATAGCTGTGAAAGTTTTCTGTTAGACCAATCTAATTCAAGCTCCGCCTACTTCCTTTTCAGCTTTCTTCTCACTTTCCTCTTATAGCACATACACAAATTGTACAAATTCCACAGTTCGTATGCTGCAAAAAGCTCACAAAACTCAATCTAAAGCAGAAGCATGAGCAAAAAGGCACCCTCTACTCATCAAATCCATCAAAACTTAGAGTATAATCTCCACAATCTACCGAGAATCACCACAAGACTCACATTTTGAATACTAAACCAGATTACAAGACCCGAATTAAATATTCGGAGCTCCATTGAGCATTACAACGAGAAGAAACCCTTAGACACTGAGAAGCTCACAGAGCTAGCTGAAGAGATCGATTAATAGCAAGATTTGCCCCTCAAATCCCCCCGATCGGGAAAAAAAAGCGAAACTGGCGAAGATCTAAGGCTAAACCCTCGGATCGAGCAAGAACAAGCGATCTAAGTACAGAGAGAGGGAATCGAATCGAATGGGGCAAGAGGAGAGGGGAGAGGGGGAGAAGAGCTTAACCTCTCCTTGCGATCCTGGATGTTCTTCATCTGCGCCCTGTAGTGGTTCTCGATGAACTGCTTCGCGGCGGCGACTCGCTCCATTGTGAGGCTCGACCCCACCTTCTCCTCCGCCGCCGCCGCCGCCGCCGCCGCCTCCTCCGCCGCCGTCTCGAGCCGCTCCCGCGCCCCGTTCTCCCTCTCCTCCGCCGGATCCTCCATCTCGCTCTCCATCTCCCTCCTCCTCTCTCTCTCTCCCTCTCGCTCTCTCTCCGAGAGCTCGTCCCTCTCCTCCACCTCCTCTCCTGTATCTATCTATTATATTTATATTTTGGTGTGTTATTTTTTTATTTATTTTTAATTTGTTAAAGCACTCGCGTACATGTATATTGTATATACGACGAGGTCAGAATACAGCGAGTATAACCACCTCTCTCTCTCTCTACGTATATTGCTACTTCCCACTAAAGTACCATACTTTTCCGTATATATCCTTTTTAAAAGTATATGGACTTTAAAATATTTTAATTTTTTTTTCTTATTTTCTTTTTTAAATGTCAAATTTAGAAGTTATATATATAAGGAAAATGCTACTTGTACACCCCATTTGGGGGTGTACATCGCACACCCCACCCATCCAATGGGTGGGGTGTGGTGAGGGGTCACTTCACAATTTGTGAAGTGACCCCCCCACCCTTAGATGGGTGGGTGTAAGATGTACACCCCCTTTGGGGGTGTACATGTAGCGTTGCCCTATATAATATATATATATATATATATATATATATATATATATATATATATATATATATATATATATATATATATATATATATATATATATATATAGAGAGAGAGAGAGAGAGAGAGAGAGAGATAGTATGTCTCATGTGCTTTCGAAAGTACGGAGTTATCCATATTTGTAAGTTATTTTTGATGATGGGACATTTGATTCAACGGTCGGCTTCGTTAGACATAATCTACACTATTGGAACTATTTAAAAACCAAATTTTATAATTTTTCGAAATCATTTACCAAGCGATCAAAGAGTCTTAAAAATGATAATTTTAACGACCGATATGGTATATTTATAAGTTCAATTGTATAGAACAATCCAAATTAAATTAAACTTTGATAGAAAATTCTACTTAACATTAGAGTCTTAAAAATGATAATTTTAACGACCGATATGGTATATTTATAAGTTCAATTGTATAGAACAATCCAAATTAAATTAAACTTTGATAGAAAATTCTACTTAACATTAAGAGTAAGATCAATATTTCTGATTTGAAATTTGAGTCTTTTATCACTATTTTTTATGAGATTTTTATTTTTAGTCGTTCATTTTGAGACTACTTGTTCGTTAGGCAAACAAAGTCAACAAATTATGAAGTTTGGTTTCCAAATAGTTCCAACATTATAGATCATGTCTAATGAAGTTGATCGTCGAATCGGATGTCTCATCATTGAAAACAACTTATAAATACGGAGGACTCCGTACTTTCGATATATATATATATATATATATATATATATATATATATATATATATATATATATATATATATGTGCGTAGGGCTCTATACTCTTATGAGTATAAACCCTTTTATACTCATAACTTTTTTACCCTTGGATGAAGGAATGTAAGCACTGCCATCATACGGAAGACCCACTGTCATCATAACCACGCATTTTTTCATCCAACAACTAAAAACCTGTAAGCATCAATGACTTGATACTTTTATAAGTATAGGAGCTCAATTCCACCAACCTTTGGATTAAGTGAGTGGTTGGTAAATAGAATGATCTAAGCGGTGAAATTAGTCAAAAAAATAGATCTAACGGTATAAAACTTACAAGCACCCAGCAATCGGTGCTTGTACAAATAACTTATATATATATATATATATATATATATATATATATATATATATATATATATATATATATATATATATATATATATATATATATATATATATATATATATATATATATATATATATATATATATATATATATATATATAGTACGTCCGCCTACTGGGCTTGTACAAGCACCCAGCAATCGGTGCTTGTAAGTTTTCTACCGTTAGATCTAACCCTTTGATTAATTTCACCCCTTAGATCATACTATTCTACCAACCACCCACTAAACCCAAGGGGCCCACCATCATCCTAACCGCACATTCCTACATCCAAGGATAAAAAACTCACAAGCACAAATAACTTGATACTTTTACAAGTATAGAAGCTCAATTATATATATAAATATAAATATATATATATATATATATATATATATATATATATATATATATATATATATATAGTAGAGCTTATATACTTTTGAAAGCACAACTCCCATTATGCTTGTGAATTTGATATCATTGGATTTGTATTGAGATTTGTGCTATTGTAAAGTCACTAAAACGAGAGACAGAGAAAGTACAATAGCACGGATCTCAATACAAATCCAATGATAAAAAATTCACAAGCATAGTTGGGCTTATACTTTTAAAAGTATATAAGTTCTACTCATATATATATATATATATGAGCAACGCTACATGTACACCCCCAAAGGGGGTGTACATCTTACACCCACCCATCTAAGGGTGGGAGGGTCACTTCACAAATTGTGAAGTGACCCCTCACCACACCCCACCCATTGGATGGGTGGGGTGTGCGATGTACACCCCCAAATGGGGTGTACAAGTAGCATTTTCCTATATATATATATATATACAATTGAGCTCCTATACTTGTAAAAGTATTAAGTTATGGATGATTGTGAGTTTTTGATTTTTGAATGTAGGAATATGCGATTTGAATGATAGTGGTCCCTTGGACAGTATTTGTTTCAGGAACAAGGCATAGAATAAGGTCTTATTCCAGCCTTATTTTCCAAACACGGTTGATTTGGATGAGAACAATAGTTCTCGTCTTTATAGAATAAACTGGTATAAGATTAGAACTATTGTTCCCGTCTTTTTTCTGTAACAAGTTTGTTTTCATTTGAGAATAAGCTTAATTAAAGTAAATATAGCTTTAATTATTGTTTAATTATTGTGTTAACTCTTTAATTAATTTAATATTTTGACTAATCTAATTATTTACCTATTAGATAATTAACTAATTAATTTATTAAATTATTTGTAGTTAAGTAAATTATTTATTAACAATACTCATTATTGTTAATTATTTATCAATTAATATTTAGGGTTATTTAGCAATAGTTAATTAAATAAATTAAATTATTGCATAATTAATATTTTTATATTAATTAATTATATAAAATATTATTATTTTAAAATTATAATTATTCTTATTCTCACTATTCTAATCTAATTATCCAAATACTATTTTTCTTATTACGAGTAGCAACCCAATTTTCATCCAAACGCAAAATTAATTTTATTCCAACTTATTGCTGAATTTATATCTATCCCTAGAATAATCAGTTCTATCTTATATCTGAACCAAACACAGCCTTGAGGTTTAGGGAATGGTTGGTGTAATAGCATAATTTAAGTATTGTGCTTTTAAAAGTACCAGGTGCTTATAAGTTTTTTACTATTTCTTTGACTGATTTCACCCCTTAGATCATACTGTACCACTATTGAGCGGAAAAGTCACGGTCTGCGATCGACCCGTGGGGGTGACCCTCTGAGTGTGATTCGTCACATGACAATGGATCAAGCGATCGTGCCGATGAGGGATCCGCTCGACCGGATTCTTCTCAATCAACTCTCGAACGAGCTCGGCTTAGATTTGCCTAACTGAGGTTGTGAGGGAAGCAGAGTTCGCCCTAGAATAGCCGAACTAGGATTCAGATACAAGGAATTGACACGACTAAGGAGCCGATTAAGATTTTGTATTGATTGGAGTGGGGTTACAAGAGTAACTGGAACCGATTACAAGTTAATCTACTATTAGAAAATGCGGTAAAGGTTATCTAGGAAAGCAGTAAATGCATATATGAAAGGTATGAAAAAACATGGGTGGTCACTGACTTACGAGATTGCAGAACCCTTTTTTTTCGATGGTTCGCTTATTTATACATTTACGAACCATGTATATAACCGCCGATTTTAGAAATCGACGTGATCTAAGGGGAATCATCGTAAATTCTCAACTACTTTCTTTTGAGTCGATTCTCCTCAGTACGATAGTAGTCGTTTTTCGTCTAAATTCATCCTATAATCGACACGCCGAAGCGTGATTTTCAGCGCTTTCCAATGTTGGGCGTCGCTGGCCGTTCCGGAGGCTGTTACGAGATTCGCGCCCAAATCTCGTACTATTTCCTTCCACGATTTTTCTTTCTGTTGCTCGATCAACCGAGAATTGATACTGACTCCGCTTTTTTTATCGCTTGACTGAAGCGGTCGGGTATTTGCCTTTGGCCGAGGTTGGTTTTGGATGAGGCGATAATCCTCTTGTCGGTCGCTTCTCCTATCGGCTGATGCTTTTAGTCGATGATGCATGTTGCGTGTTGCACTCTCACGTGATCGAGGTCGGTTTTAGTCAAGATGCGGGTCCCTCTCTACTGACTTATTCTCCTATTAGCTGATGTGCTCAGCCGATGGTATACGCCACGTGTCACTTCCTTAAATGGCGAAAATTCTGGTCTCAACAACCACCAACCACTCACTAAACCCTAGGTGACCACTATCATCCCAACCCCACATCATTTCATCCAAAAGCTAAAAACCTATAAGTATCAATAACATGGTACTTTTAAAAGTATAGAAGCTCAGTTCTATATGAGTTCGTCTAATGTGCTTTTAAAAGTACAATGCATTTGACGCTTGTAAGTTTTCCGCCGTTAGATCTAATTATTTGATTAATTTCGTCATTTAGATCATACTATTCCACCAACCACCCACTAAGCCTAAGGGGCTCATTATCATCATAACCGTACATCATTTCATCTAATGGTTAAAAACCTGCAAGCATCAATAACTTTGTATTAAAAGCATATGAGTTAGTTCTATATGAGTTCGTCTATTGTGCTTTTAAAAACATTTATATAGAGAGAGAAAAAACGAGGTTACTATACTATCAATAGTACCAAACACTTGATACTATTCAGTTTTCGACTCTTGAATGAAGGAATTTGCAGTTAGGATTAGTGGTCTCCTAGGGTTTATTATGTGGTTGGAAAAATATATAGTATAAATTATAGGGACCATTATTGTTCAAACTGTATAATTTTTTATTTAGAGGCCGAAAACTCAATAGTACAAAATGCTTTGTAGTATTAATAGTATAGTAACCGAATTAACTATATATATATATATATATATATATATAAAGAGAGAGAGAGAGAGAGAGTAGAGCTTATATATTTTCAAAAGTACAAGTCCAAATAATACCTTAAGTACAAGGATAATATAGTCATTAGAAAATAAAAATTTTTGTTTTGCGAGAATTTGAGGTATATGCATATATATTTTCATGGGCATAAATAGAAGAATAAACAATAATACTATTTTCATGATAATTTTATTGTTTTTAAATTAAACAGATTAAAAATATATTTTCAATTCAAAAATCACCTCATAAGAGTGAAGAATTTTGTTTTAAAAAAAAAGTAGTTCACTTTTAACAAGCACCCAACAGGTTATAGTTTCCCCGCACGAATCTTGATGTGCCTTTTTTTTAAAAAAAAATAATTTCTTAATATTCATCTGCACCAGTGACATGTGGACACGTAGAGGGCAATATAGGTAGATTAAAGGGAAAAATGCGCGAAGACCCTTCAAGTATAGCCTATGGTTAAAACAGATCCTCAAATTTTTTAGCTATGCCCTACCGACTCTCGATTTTATTAATACTTTTGTCGGTCAAGTTGAGTATTTCGTTTAATTAGATTTTTTTCTTTTTTTGAGTTGGTTGATAATATTTATTTTATATTTTTTTAGCATAATATATATATATATATATATATATATATATATATATATAGAGAGAGAGAGAGAGAGAGAGAGAAATATTCTGGTACTTTTTTTAATAAATAATAAAAATATTTTTATCCGTTGATCTACAAAAGATAAAAAAGTAATTTTACTAATTATCAGGTTAACAGGTAACTTTATAAAAAATTTTAAAATTATAATTTAGGCATTAATTTAAAGAGATTTAAAATAATAATTTAGTCATTAATTTAAAAAGTTTAATTTAAAAAGTTTAAGAATTATAATTTAGACATTAATTTAAAAAAATTTAGAATTATAATTTATACATTAATTTAAAGAGTTTAAATTAAAAAAATTTAGAATTAAAATTTAGGCATTAATTTAAAGACTTTAATTTTAAAAAATTTAAAATTATAATTTAGACATTAATTTAAAGAGATTTAAAATAACAATTTAGTCATTAATTTAAAGAGTGTAAATTAAAAAATTTTAGAATTATAATTTAGGCATTAATTTAAAGAGTTTAATTTTTTTAAAAAAAGTAGAATTACAATTTAGGCATTAATTTAAAAAATTTAATTTAAATAATTTTAGAATTACAATTTACCCATTAATTTAAAGAGTTTAAATTAAAAAAAATTAGAATTATAATTTAGGCATTAATTTAAAAAGTTTAGAATTACAATTTAGGCATTAATTTTAAAAGTTTAATTTAAAGAATTTTAGAATGACAATTTAGGCATTAATTTAAAAAGTTTTAGAATTATAATTTAGGTATTAATTTAAAAAGTTTAATTTAAAGAGTTTTATAATGACAATTTAGGCATTAATTTAAAGAGTTTAATTTTAAAAAAATTAGAATTATAATTTAGGCATTAATTTGAAGAGTTTTAGAATTAAAATTTAGTCATTAATTTTAAAAGTTTAATTTAAAAAAAAAAATTAGAATTATAATTTAAATATTAATTTAAAGAGTTTTAGAATTACAATTTAGGCATTAACTTAAAGAGTTTAATTTAAAGAATTTTAGAATTACAATTTAGGCATTAATTTAAAGAGTTTAAATTTAAAAAAAATTAGACATTAATTTAAAGAGTTTTAGAATTATAATTTAGGCATTAATTTAAAAAGCTTAATTTAAGGAGTTTTAGAATGGTAATTTAGCCATTAATTTAAAGAGTTTAATTTAAAAAATTTTAGAATTACAATTTAGGTATTAATTTAAAAAGTTTTAGAATTACAATTTAATCATTAATTTAAAAATTTTAATTTAAAAAAATTTAGAATTATAATTTAGATATTAATTTAAAGAGTTTTAGAATTACAATTTATGCATTAATTTAAAAAGTTTTAGAATTATAATTTAGGCATTAATTTAAAGAGTTTAATTTGTTTGAAAAATTTTAAAGTTTCTTTAATTTAAACATTAATTTTGTATTACAAATTTATAAAATTTCAATGTGCTTAAATATCTGATTTAATAGAAATATATGATATAATTCAAATTTATTTTTAGAATAGAATTATACGGACTAAGTTAAATCAAATTTAAATAGTAAAATCTGATCTTTTAAAATAATGAGATCATATATTATAATTTAAAATAAAAATTGATAATAAAAATTAATAAATTGCTAAATTCTAATTTATAAAAATAATTTTCTAAAATTAAAATTATTTATAATATATTAAATAAAAATAATTAAAATATTATCATTTAAGACGATAACTAAATTGAAATATTTAAAATTTATAATCTTTTCAAAAATAAAAACTCTCACTAAATTCAAATTTTTAAAATTTCTAATATTTACATAAACAAAAATTTTTAAAATAAAAATAAAATTACTTAATTACCCTTGAAGTAAAAGACCAAAATAACCCTATTTTGGAGTACCTGGTAATCGGTACCTACTCAAAGTGATCTGTTATTACAGGTCACAACTTAAAAATAATCAAATCTGAGCCGTTAAACAGGTATAAATGCACGGTAAATAAAAAAAAAAAGTATAGAAGTATGGCTTTGGCTTATATATATATATATATATATATATATATATATATATATATATATATATATATATATATATATATATATATATATATATATATATAATTTTAATAATCAAAAAGTTAGAGACACGAATAATTTTTTTAAATAAAAATAGTGATCGGGTCCGTTTGGAAACGGGTTAAGGTAGAAATAGCTAATCCTGGGATAAGTATAAAGTACGGAACTAGAGTGAAAAAGCGTTTGGGATGGTTCCAGGAATAAGAGATTTTGTGTTTGGTTTAATAATAAGGAATAAGAGGAATAAAGAGGTTAAGTTGGATAAATTACTTTTTTGCCCTCAAGAGTTAATATGCGATAAAAGTTGTTAAAATCTAATTAGTTCGTTTTAATTAATAGATTAATGGTTTAAAAAAATTAAAATAAAATTAAAATCATAATTAAATTATATTATTTAAAAAAAATATTTAATTTAACATTTTATTTTCTCAAATTAATTTTAAAATTTAAAATATAAAATTTCAACATTTAAATTTTAAGATTTAAAATTTTATAATATTAATTTTAAATTATAAATTTTTAACATAAAATTTTTTAAAAATTTGCTAAAATCGTATATTTGCTAAATATTCAGAAATTTTTGCCCTCAAGCTTTATTATGTGATAAAAATTTGGTAAAATCATTTTTCTCGTTTTAATTAATTGATTAAAGCCTTACAAAAAAATAAGATAAAATCATAATCAAAATTAAATTAAATTTTATGAAAATAATATTTATTTGCAAATGGCATTTGATCTAAATGTTTAATTAAAAAAAATTTAATGATGCTTGGGAGCTTATTGATGAACCAACAATGGGGGACACCGGCGGGGAAGAAGAAAGCGAGAGAGAGGAGAGAGCTGCTAATGGAGAAGAAAGAGAGAGAGAGGAGGGAGCATTGATGGCCTCGCGAAGAGGAAAATGGTGGGGGGGGGGGGGGGGGGGGGGGCGGAGAGAGAGAGAGAGGAGATAGCTGGGAGAATAAAGAGAGAGAGAGGAGAGAGTTTTGATGGAAAGTGCCTCGGGAAAAGAAAAAGGGGGGGGGGGAGAAGGGTAAAATAGTAAAAAAAAATATATTAAAATAATATGTAAAAATTATTATACCAGCTTATTTTTATTGTACTGAGATAAGTAATATCGGTTGATTTCAGATACGTTTAATAAAATAAGAGAGATATTCCCTTTATTTCTTATTCCATCCCAATCCAAACGACCGAATAGTCTATAGTTGAGGGCTTGTAAATGCATTTTGAAACATAGATTAAAATAAGAAAATTAATGGCCGTGCGATGGGGATCTGACGGCGTATCGGGCGAAGCGCCGCCAACCTGGACGAGCGATCGTGTCGAGGGGTTTTGCGTGGACCACACGAGCGTGCAGCACGACAAATTGTTCCCTACACCCGGTTCATCCGTACGAATCATGCACCGCACTTGACATTTGACCATAAATATCTTCTTTTTTTTAAAAAAAAAAAAACTATTATCGTAGTGTAAAATATAATAATAAATTTTAAAAATTTATTCATAAAAAAATAGCTAAAATCAAATAGAACTGCGTGAATAATAAATTATTTTGAGTTAACTATTAAATCTTTTAAAATTTTAACCGTCTTTTAATTTTAAAATTTAAAAATATTATTTATTTTTATACTTCGATATTCTTTATTATAATTATAATTAGTATAAATTTAGAAATCAAAATGTCGCCCACTCACAATTCAATTTATATGGAAACAATGTATAACCTTTTACTATTTAGGATTTAAAATTTCAAGTGTGTATGATAAGTATGCATTGAGTACATACACTAATTTCAAACAAGCCATAACCCAATTCCCTCACACAGATGGTTTAGATTAATTAAAAAAGATAATGTGCTTAATTAACAACTTTTTGTTCAACCAGCTATGCTCCTTTGTAAGATTCTGCTGAGCAAAATCCAAAATTTTTTTTTTCAAAAAAGAAGTTAGTTGTTTCCAAGATTACTCCCACAAATGATTCAAACATTTATACTTTAGTTACATCAAAACTATTTCTTGAAGTGTTTATAGTCATTCGTTATCGGGTCGGGAGAGAAAGGTGTTGGGTTTAAGGTATTAGGGGCTACTGTTAGCGAGGTGTAGAAGTATTGGGCGCGAGGGGAGAGACAGATAGAACGAGACAGTTTTCTTACTGTCCTTACTGCGAATTGGTGGGTGATTTGGAATAACAGAAACATAATACTATTCCAACACCGTAATGTTGATCCCCTGTCTGTCATTAGCAGTGACGAAGCCATATGTAGACTGAGGGGGGCCATGGCCCTCCCCCCAACTTTTAAAATATTCACTTTAGGTCCCTATATTGTTATTGATTTAAAAAATAAGTAGTTGTAGCTAAACAAATATTACGTTAATTGTCTATATAAAAAGTTTTTTAGTGTGTATCACTAAAGAAATTTTTTAAAAATAATTATATGCACCTGATACACCATACATCATATTTTATGATATTCATAATACTTGCATATTAAATATATAAGAAGTTATAAATTTAAGTATATATGAATTTAAGTATCTAATAGTCCTAAAAATCAGCAGTGAAAAAAAAAAAATATTATGGACTATAAAATATAGATGTCTAAAAATTATAATCGTTGATATGCATGTACTTTGAATGGCATCAAATATACTTAACAATTTTAATTTTAATTTTAAATTTTTTTAATTGTATAGCCTTTGGCCCCTCCAGAAATTAAATTTTGACTTCGTCCCTGGTCATTAGCTCGGTTAAGAGAACGTTAGTATATTGGAAAGATCTGGATTGCCGTGTTAAATTGTCAGGCCACGATTGGATTTTTTTTTTTTTTAAATCATACCATATTATATAGAAAAATATTTAAAAATAAATTTTTTTTTTGAGGGAATGATAGTACGTTATCCGTTTCATTCAACTGAAACTGAATTTAGCAACATAGGTGAGACAGCAAAGCCTATAACGAATGAAGAAAAAAAAAAATAAAAAGAATTAAACACTTTTACGTGTCAAGATATTTTGTACTCGGTTCTCACTTAAGCCACCTATTTGATATGGATAGTGGCCGGTGGCCTCCAATAAATGACCGAAAATAATGTTCTGCGATTTGGAAAGAGAAGAATAAATCATGACAAGGAAAGATATTCACACGTAAAATTGAAACATGGAAATAGAAGTCAAATTTATCGATCCACTTTCGAAAAAAAAAAAACAAAATCAAATAAAACAACATGTACGAAACATTAATTTCCTTCTCTTGGAATCTTCTGCCCTCTCTCTCATTTGTTTTTCCCTCTCCCTCTCCCTCTCTCTCTCTCTCTCTCTCTTTAAGTTGTCCAGAAATTTGAAAGGGGAAGCAAGTGGGGAAACGCAGGCAATGGTCTTTATTTTAATATATCTGCCACCTATGGGTGCACTGGAGAGTCGAGACGCAGAGAAATTGTTCCGTACACACGTTGTATATGTAAATCACGATAGAAAAATCAAAATCAAATTCTTATTTAGTTTTTTTTTTTTTTTTTTTTTATGAACAATATAACATGCTATTGTTATATTTATTTGAAAGATGAACAAGACTGCAAACTATGGCAACCCGGTCTCGAAGACAAAAAAAAAAAAAAAAAAAAAGATGAAAAACTACTACAAAGAGCAGAAGTAACGTTCCCAACTATCATTCAATTAATGAGCAGATCTCGATCGTCAAATAAAACGATGCATTTTTTGTTTTCTCAAAAAAATTTCTGTTTCGTTCTAACCAAATAACTCAACACGTTGTTAGGGACTTAGAAAATTTTAATCTAAGTTCATAGTCTAAACCGAAATGGACTTGTCAAAGTGGCCCAACATCATTTGTGGGAGACGAAGAGACACTGTGGAAGGTGAAAAGATTTGTAACCACCACCATTAATGTCAAGGCGATGCCAAGAGTCATGCCAACCCACATGGTTGTAAATGTAGGCTTAGTAGGTGAGTTGTACATAAGCCTATAAATAGGGGAGTTGGCTAAGACCAATTCAACAAGAGAGAGTTGTATCTTGTAGTGTTATTTTCTAAGTAAAGAAAGTACTTAGTTTTTTATGCGGAATCACTGCTCATTTCTCTTTTCTCGAAGGTCGGGGCTAGCAAACATAGAGCAAGGCTTGCCCTCTTCGAGCAGAAAGACGGGCGTCGCACGAACTTTGGCTAGGCGAAAAATTTAAGTCCGTGACAACGTGGTGATGATTGCCGCTAACTTCTTTTCCCAGCGTCCCGCCTTTTCGTCCGCTCCATTCCGAAGCAAATTGACGGAAGTACAATTTAACATAGCTAGCTTGTTCGATAATAAACCTTTTATCAAAATTTTGGTATTATGGCACTTTAAGAAAAGATGGTTCACAGTCTCTCTTTCATCCAGACAAAAAAATATAGCTCTTTTTCCCACACCAATTCCTTTTTAATTGATATATAGTCCACCATGAGCACTCTTCTTTTCAATACTAGCCATATGAAGAGTTTGACTTTTTTGAGATGATCTAATCCTCACAATTGGGCAAAACTCATGTCCTTCACTCCACCATTTTGCAAAAAACTTATACGATGATTTGACCGTAAATAATTCGGAGCAGATCCACCTCTATCTGAATTCATCCCTCCTATTGGATGTCGAAATTTCGGAGAAAGACTCTTTAAACTTCGAGACTAGATCCCTCTTGAGCGAGGTGCTGGACGAAATCCTAACTAGATTCTACTCCACTTCCATCTATTCCTATCCTAACAATTCTTCACTTCAAAAATTTTACATGTTACATTTTCATAAATTCAGTAGTATAACATTCCTAGAAAAAAAATCTAATTTAGTTAATATCATAAATATTTTATAATATTTAAAATATCTGTGATAAAAGATCATACAATTTGGATATCATTTTCATATAGTTAATTTTTGAAATTATTTGATCACTTAGTGTGTGTATATATATATATATTTATTTATTGATTATCAAAAAATTTGTGCAGCCGTAAGTTAATTGTATGAATGCATCGAGATATTTCTCAACACTAATCTTATATGAATCCAATAATCTGCCAAGTTGCTAAAAATTTTAATGTTCAAGTTGCCATGGCAAACTTACTCTCATTTAAATAATTAGGGTTCGTTTGATAATCATTGAAAAATAAAATAGAGTTTTATTTATCAACGTATTTGATATTTTAAAAATTCAATACTCATTAAATATATTACTCTGTTTTTTACTATTTAGATTGTAAACTTTTAAAAAAAATTCTGTTGTAAATTTAAACTTTAAATACAAAAATTTAAATTTAAAAATATAAATTTTAAATTTTAAAATTTAAAATTTTAAAATTAGGATTTAATTTCAAATTTCAAAATTTCAAAATTAAATTTGAATTTTAAAATTTGAATGTGAAATTTTAAAATTTAAATTTCAAATTAAAAAAATCAAATATAAAATATAAAATATAAAATTTAAAATTTAAAATTTTATAATATTAATTTTAAGTTTTACACATAAAATTTTATTATTTTAGAATAATAAATTTAATTTTAAAATTATAAATTTTAATTTTAATATAATAAATTTTAATTTTACAATTTAGAATTTTAAATTTCAAATTTTAAAATTTAAATTTAGATTTTATTTTTAAATTTTTCAATTTCAAATTTAAATTTTTAATTTTAAAATTTCAAATTTCAAATTTTTTAATATTAAATTTTAAATTTTAAATTCTAAATTTTAAAAATGGGGTGAAATGCGAAAAAGGGCGTACGCGAAAAACAGAAAAAAAATTTCGCCACTTAGAGTATTTTTTTTTCCTCCAAAAATACTCTGAAACAGTAAAATTACTCTATTATATTTTTATATTGTTGGGACATCCAAACGGGCTAATTAATAAAAAAATAAGACTTTTTACAAAACAAATAAAATGACCCTGAACAGAATCCCCATAAAATATATAACTATGATAATGTAATTGGTGCAGAACTAATTGTACCCAGCACAATTGGCTAATTAGGGCCGAATAGTTAATTAGTATTGGAGATCCAAATTCAATGTTTACTAATTAACTTCTCATATTCTTCTTTTTCTTCTTGTGGAATAATGGAAATGAATGAATTTTTTATCATAAAAACCTTTTCTATCTTTGTTTTCAAGAATTTTTTGGATCAGGACAAAAAAAAAGAATTATGCCATTTATTTTAATCTAGTACACACAAAAGTTTGAATTTATTCATATACTATTTTTTTTTTTATCCAAAATTTGATTTGGATAGAAAGAAATAATATGTTTCTGTATTAACAAACAGAGAAAAAGAATTTATTTGTAGCTGAGTTTATATTTACTGAATAAACATACTGAATAACATATTATATTTTTTTTTCAAAAAAAAAATATATATAATTAGTAAAGAAAAATATGGTCATGAATTTGATCTCACTAGATAACAAGAAATGACCCAAAATGTATATTTCATGTTTATGGATTGCTTCAAGAGTATGGAGATGCGTGGAAAACAGAGATAGAAACACTACAACAAAATTAGGCTATAGCGACACTTTTAAGTGTTTCTAAAATCTAAAATATGTATCGTTGATAAAAATACCGACACTTATTATAAGTATTGCTATATGTGCCGTCGCTAGGGTGTATAGCGACACATTTTTGTAACGTGTCCCAAAAATGTGTTCCTATAACCTAATTTTGGATATAGATGGAATATAGATAGGACACTTATACAAAAATGTCACAAACATGTGTCCCTATAATCTAATTTTGTTGTAGTGAAAACAATATTGTCAGAAATATACAAACAAGAGTAATATTATTTGTACATTATTCAAAAGTCGGTATAAATCGCGCACGTACTCTTATTAGTTATAAAACGGCTAATTATTTTATACTAGTATTATCGCTGTTTATTTTAGTAATACTGAAAATCTAAACTGGATCTCATATATATGAACCCTTAGATGTTGAGTGTACAATTATCTAAACTGGATCTCATATATATGAACCCTTAGATGTTGAGTGTACAATTTAGGCACGTCAAATTCCGCGAACAAGTTGTATATTTCTACAGAGAAATTTGGTTTTTTGAGAAATTAATGGTCCACCCAAAGGCTGGTCATCTCAATTGCAGTGATTTAATCAGTAACCATTACAAAAAAAAAAAAAAATCAAACGTGCAGATTCATTATGTACTGATACGTACATTACTCTTCTTCTTCATTTTGTATTTTACTTCGGTGCCACGACTCTCGTAACCATGCACTTTCCATGCAATTGCTCACTGGGAATAATATCACACAAGAAGTTGAATAGAGTTTAGTGACTATTTGAATACACGTGCGTAGGTAGCTGCGATTATATTGTAGTTATCTATTAACTACAGGTATATACAAATACAATATTTGATTTGTTATATTTAAATTAACCTATTATAATTAGAATTATACAATGAATCTCAGTTGGAGCAGTTAAAATTATGCATTACGCAGGTTGGAGAGAGAATTATTATTATTATTTTTTTTTTTATAAAAAAAGCAAAAAAAGAATAACTCGCGGAGCTATTTGTCCTTCAAAATGGAAACATATATATTTTTCTTCAAGCATTAATTCAGAATGATTACGGCATTTCATATGCGTCATCTCATACATGTAATAATTGATAAAATTTTAAATTATAATTTTTAATTTTACGCAATCAAGTAAATTATTATAGCTTACAGTAATTTTCACCGTACCCAACTAAATAAAAATAAATAGTTGTAAATGCTAATTTAGAACTACATATATATATATATATATATATATATGAGCAACGCTACCATGTACACCCCCAAAGGGGGTGTACATCTTACACCCACCCATCTAAGGGTGGGGGGTCACTTTATAAATTGTGAAGTGATCCCTCACCACACCCCACCCATTGAATGGGTGGGATGTGTGATGTACACTCCCAAATGGGATGTACAAATAGTATTTTCCATATATATATATATATATATATATATATATATATATATATATATATATTTCTATTTATAATTATATTTTATGATTCTACACAGCTAAAGTTGATGTAGGAAAGACCCCTCAATTAATTAAGATAAAAATATTTTAGAGCTTATCTGAATTTCGGATCATTTTGAATTTACTATACAAACTTTTCGACATCCTAATTTTACTGTCCAACTTTTCAATTTATTTGATTTGAATGAGTCAACAGTACTTTAATTTTAAAATTTGAATGTGTCGTTTATCTTTACAGGCTTAGTTAGTATATTTTATACAATTCTAGCTACTAATAAATTTATTAGGATAAATAATTGGCTTAAATTTTAATATTTAAAATTAAAATTTGGAACAGATAAAATAAAAAAAAATTTAAAAATTAAATAGTGGATACAAAATTGTGTATCTTTCAAATAAGTTAGCTACAATTTTACTATTAATTAATCAGGTGGGATCAAACTGACGAAGCTATGTGGAGAACCACAGTGAACATAGCCCCCAACGTTTTTAAAATTATATAACAGTTCATTATTAGGGTATTAAAAAAAATAAAAATAGTATAAGTTTTAGGTACCAAAATAATTTTTTTTAAAAAAATGATATTATCTTGTGGGCACGAAATATAAAAAACATATTGTAATACTTTATTTGAAAATTATGAAAAATCTTAATACTTAATTTTTTGATATATCGTAATACTTAATTTATAAATTATACTAAATTTTAATACTTGATTTTTTTAAATAATTTTTTTTTATAGATATCTAAAATATTATTATTTTAATAGTAAAGATAACTATATTCTATTTTTTTTCTAAAAAAATATATATTAAAACTCTAAAGCTAATGAATAAAAAAAATTACTTGTATATAATTTTTTATTAATAATTTTTAAAAATTAATATATTTTGTATAATATATTTTTGATCTCCCTAAAGTTAAAATTCTGACTTCGTCCTGGATCAAAGTGGGCGCGCATCTAACCGAACCCGAAGTTACAACCCGGCCCCCGAAACCCAACCGTCCAACCCCGCCCCTCACGTCACTCGTTACATCGACCAATCCGTTAATTTTTTGTTTATTTTAATAAAAAAAAGAAAAAAGAAATCCAAATTTCTCGCATGTGTCATGTTAGAAAGAAAAGAAGCTTCTCAAGCAGAGAGAGTATTGAACTACAGAAGCAACAACGAAAAGAGCTTTTCAGGGTGTAATGGTGTAATACGTAGGAAAAGGAAAACTCCCCCAACAGAGCGAAAAACGCCGAATCCCGTGAAGTGGGTGAGTAATTGGGGTAGTTATTTGAGAAGGGAAACGTTGGTAGCGTTTAGACTAGTAGTTCTCGTTCTCCCCACCCGCGTGAGCCGCGGTTCACTAGTAAGTGAGTCAGCATTCACTTTTTTTTTTTTTTTTTTTTTTTTTTTTTTTTTTTTTTTTTTTTTTTGGCGTTTTTCCTCCTTCCTCAGAAACGCGCCCACAAACCGCGTCCACACGCTGATCCCAAGTCGTAGCCCACCATCGAGCGTCCTTCCTCCACCCCTTAGATACCAACCCATAACATATATATATAGCACCATATATCGATCCATCCCCAAACATTTCCAACAACAACAACAACAACAACAACAACAACTGCTGCTGCTGCTGCTGCTGCCCTTCTCCGTCTCTTTAATTACGGCTGCTACACATGAACGCCTCTCCCTCCTTTCTCACCCCCTTCTCCTTCGACGAGGCTGACTACTTCTACTCGTTTTTCCAGGAGGCGCTTTCCTCTCCCGCCCCCGCTACGCAGATCATGAGCAATATGCCCAATACTGCTGGTGGTGGTGGTGGTGGTGGTGCTAAGAGGAAGAGGGGCGCGACGGAAAGGGAAGAGGATCGGGAGGAGGATCAGGAGGAGGATCAGGAGGAGGAGGAGGAGGAGGAATTAGGAATTAGTGAGCAGCGGAGAAGAAGTAGACTGCTGGTAACGAAAGGGAAGTCGCCGGCCGCTAACCAGCAGGAAAGCACCGGCGATTGCAGTGAGGGAGGGGGTTCGCCCTCGCGGGGCAACCACCAGCCCGGGCAACGGCGGCTGTGGGTGAAGGACCGGTCGCGCGACTGGTGGGACCGCTGCAGCCACCGGGACTTCCCCGACGCGGAGTTCCGGAGCCTGTTCCGCATGAGCCGCGCGACGTTCGACGTCCTCTGCGACAAGCTCGGCTCCGCCATCGCCAAGGAGGACACGGCGCTCCGCGCAGCCATCCCGGTGCGCCAGCGGGTGGCCGTGTGCGTGTGGCGACTCGCCACGGGGGAGCCCCTCCGGCTCGTCTCCAAGCGGTTCGGCCTCGGGATCTCCACCTGCCACAAGCTCGTCCTCGAGGTCTGCGCCGCCATCAAGGCCCTCCTCATGCCCGAGTTCGTCACCTGGCCCGACCCCGCCGCCGCCGCCGCCGACATTGCCCGCCGGTTCGAGGGCGTTTCCGGGATTCAGAACGTCGTCGGCGCAATGTACACCACCCACATCCCCATAATCGCGCCGAAGACCAACGTCGCCGCGTACTACAACCGCCGCCACACCGAGCGGAACCAGAAGCCATCCTACTCGATCACCGTCCAGGGCGTAGTCGACCCGGACGGGGTCTTCACCGACGTGTGCATCGGGTGGCCCGGCTCCATGCCCGACCACCAGGTGCTCGAGCAGTCGGCATTGCACCATCGCGGCAACGCCGGCTTGCTCAACAACCAGTGGGTCGTCGGTGGGGCCGGCCACCCCTTGCTGGATTGGGTGCTGGTACCATACACCCACCAAAACCTCACGTGGACGCAGCACGCGTTCAACGAGAAGGTCGCCCAAGTGCGGAATGTCGCCAAGGAGGCCTTCGCCAGGCTCAAGGCCAGGTGGGCGTGCCTCCAGAAGCGGACGGAGGTGAAGATAGAGGAGCTGCCCGCGGTGCTCGGCGCCTGCTGCGTGCTGCACAACATATGCGAGAGGATGAAGGAGGAGGTGCCGCCGGAGCTGAGATACGAACTCTTCGACGACGACATGGTGGCCGAGAACCCCCTCCGATCCGTCACGGCGATACAGGCCAGGGATTCTATCGCCCACAATTTGCTGCACCACGGCCTCGCCGGACCACCCACATTCTTCTAGCTCTCGATTGTTGCCGTTGGGGATCGAATCGTGTACAAGAGAATTTATATTTATATATATATAGGCTTTGATATACAGATTTTTAGACTGGGCGAGCCGATTGGTCGACTTTGCAGGAGTGTATCTTAGATAGTTGGAAAAACGCTATCTTTAGAGTGTAATCTTATATCCACACACCCTAATACTAAATTAGAAATCTCTTTAAAATTTGCACTATTATCTCTTTTTAAAGATAGATACAACCAGCTAGGATGGGCAGGATTCAAGATTACGCTACTTTACTTTTCGGCGTATAGGGAGCATTATTGCTGCTGATCTAAAGATTATTTCTGGTTCCTGCTGGTACTCCTTTTGTCAAACAACGAGGTCGCAGATGTGAGAGCTGGCACACATAAGATTGTTTTTGGTTGTGTTTCCACCTCCTGTGTGACGCCCCACTTCCCAAGGGGTCACCCATCCTAGAACTACTCTAGCTCTAGCACGCTTAACTCTCATGTTCCTCTTGGATCTTGCTACCATCCAAAATGCTATAGCCGGGTTAGAGATTTAGTCCTATTATATCATTTTATATAGAGGACTAATCCAAATTCCGGGGATGTTACATTCTTCCCCCCTTTAAGCCCTGACGTCCACGTCAGGCTCAAGCACACTCACAAGCACCAGGCGATGTGAGACTCGTCTCGCTAGCCTTAGCCGACCTTGTGAGGAGCTGCACTCCACTCACAACGGTCATTAGCCGGGGAACCTCGCTCTACCCGCTATATAACCCTGGCTCAGCCGAGACTCGTCTCACATTTCCGGCTGGTGAATGGCTCTGATACCAACTGTGACGCCCCACTTTCCAAGGGGTCACCCATCCTAGAACTACTCTAGCTCTAGCACGCTTAACTCTCATGTTCCTCTTGGATCTTGCTACCATCCAAAATGCTATAGCCGGGTTAGAGATTTAGTCCGATTATATCATTTTATATAGAGGACTAATCCAAATTCCGGGGGTGTTACATCCTGAGTAATGATATACAACTTCACTACTTGTCCGCTACTCTTACCAAATGAAATTAAGTCAATATACAAGATTCCCTTCATTCCATGCTGGACTTTAAACAGGGCAAGAGATACAGAGACTAGTATCACGATGGCTATGAATTGGGAGGAATAAAGGATGTACATACATTGCTCTTGAAAATAAAATCTATGTGAAAGGGAAACATGAGGTGGAAGAAGTACAACTTAGATACTGATATGCTTCACTTGATTAGGTATATTTGAAAGGCAGAAGCTATCACTCCACCTGCGTGAATTCCAGCGCATTTCCATCTGGGTCTCTTGCAAAGATTGCCGGGCGCCCGGATCGACTAAGAGTGTAGCTAATTCCTGAATCAAAGATGTATTGATCGTGAATCAAAGATGTAACCAAACCAAGAATATTCAAACACTGCATAAGAGATCAAAGCTTACCCACTAAGGCTGGCAAAAAAACATTCATATATACCTTATTTGTCAGCGTCAGCAACCAAAGGAACAGAAATTATATATCATGGCGCACAAAAGTCAGATCTAAAATGGACTGATGGATTGACTTCGAACAATCAGAAATTCTGCTTGTGAAGAGCATTTGGACTTTTGCTTCGGCTAAAAAATACCAGAGGAAAGGGAATTCAAACAATTCAATAAAATCCCAGAGGAAAGGGAATTAAAACATTTGAAGTTCCAATTAGAGAAAGGAGATGTGAGATTTAATAGATATCTTATTATATCAATTTGGCCAATTTCATTCCCATTGACAGTCCAGTTAAAAAGCAAGTGTGTTATCATGTTCTTTTCAAAGCAAAGAAAATAAAAAAGAAGAAGCCATTTATCAAGTTTCTAAACAGCACAGCGTACTCTTTAACTATATATGCTCTACCATGCCCTTAGAAGGAAGTACATAAAATAGTATAATAGTATAGGTATATATTGTATTGTCCAATGCAAATATCATTATCTTTTTATGTATGGAGCTTGATTATCACAAGACAAGCATGTTGGGTTCAGATTATCAGAGTCTCGTAATGATCGAAAGTATAGGAATTCTCAGCAACTCGTGGCAATCCATGCTCATTAATTAAAGAAAAAAACTTCCAAATAATTTGAATAATTAAAAATAAAAAACAGAAAACTCTACATTTAGTGCAAAAAAAAGGGGGAAAATAGAGATTAATAAACAAATATGTACCAGCTTTGTCAAAGATAGCTTTAAGCTTGGACACGTCTCGAATTGCAATACAAGCATGACGATCTCGACCGCCATGTTCAGGACGCCCTGTCAATGGATCAGGATTTGGCAGCTCCATCAAGTGGATCATCTCGGAACCCACCCAAAGCCAAGCCCCTCTATACGGAAGCTTATCATTTGGCCTCGCCTCATTTATCTCGAGACCTAATTTGATGAACAAAAACTATTAACAAGTGTTCGATGAAAAGACGTGTTCGCACCAAGTGTTCTACACAAAGAGAGACTTACCAAGAAGGTCCTTATAGAAGGCGAGGGACCTTTCCAGGTTTTCACATAGTAATCCAACATGATGGATACTAACAACGCCAAAATCGGGGCCTGAATTAGACGTCAAATAACAACTTCGTCAGCTAAATAGATCAAAACATCAAAGCGGACAAACTCCCCACAGGATGAGGGCTGTTTTTTTAGTATGACTTGTTATTCGCACTTATCGATATTCAAATCACAACATCGTCTCGGTAGTGAAAATCAAGTCTCCCGTGCATCTCGTTGGACAATGTATAGTAATTCTGTAACTCCTTGATCATGTGACCACATATATACAATTAAAAGAGGAGCCAAACGAGGATTCTTATTACATAAATTAGCAAACTATAGGGTGTTCACAATTGCCGCACGAACGTGAATATAATAAACAGATGCCAAAATCACACACCCTCCACACCTTCAACAATGCTAGTTTTTCTTTTTTTATTTTTCAATTTGATCAAGCATTTAAATCTATGCTTCCAAATTGTCTACGAAGGCAAATGCTGTTGAAACATCTATTAGCTACAGGTTTTGTTTTTTACATATAGTCTAATACATACTCTTCATTTCTCCTTCCTAAAGAACCTATCCCTCGATCTGATCACTCGTGTGTTCCACAAAATTTTAACAGCTCCGTCAAAAATTACTAACTGGTGATCGCCCCAACTACAAATTTTACCACCAATTCACTTCGAGTAACTGTATACTCATCATCATCCAAACATAAACCACAGAAACTGGAACGATTAATCACAAAGCAAACAAAAACCCGACTCTGAATCGCAATCTTACAGAAGGGGCTCTCACCATCGGATTCATCGACTCCGCCGACCTCCCTCGTGCGGATATCGCCCTCGATCGAAACCCTAGGCCGCCCCAACAGGCGAATCCCGCGGCTCGCCCCTAGGGTTTGGGGGGAGATCGAATTGGGGGAATTGGGGACGAGGAAGGAGAAGCCTCTGGAGTTCACCTGGTCACGAGCGATCGAAGGGGAGGTGAGAGAGACGAGGCATCGCATCGCCATTATCTCTAACTAAGCCTTGTTTGTACTTAGCCGCTCGTTTCATTCGCAGGTAACGAGCACATATACTACAGTAAAATAATACGATTTTGCCATTGTTACATGAGAACCTCAAAAATAAAATATCAAAAATAAAATATAAAATTTGATGTAAAAAAGAGTCTATAACGCACAGTATCTTGGATTCTTGGTCCGCATTTTAAATAATTTAATTAAAAAAAATTAAATAGCACGAATTACGCTTTTTCAAATTTATATATATATATATATATATATGGAATTTTTTTTTTTTTTTTTGAGAAACTTTACAAAGGTGCTTCAAAATTAGTGCTAATCAGTCAATGTGACTCCGATTAGGATTTGGACCATATGTATTAATAATAATCCTAGTCCTATTCTATATATGTATCTCTCTTTCTATATATATATATATATAGAGAGAGAGAGCTAAAGATATCTTTTCGTTCTCTTCCAGAATATCGATCTATGGCAGCTTTCATGTCTGTTCAGAGCTTCTCCCGCTGCTGCTCGTCTTTCTTCTGCTGGTCCGGCGGCCTCTGCGACATCAAAATGTCGTTCAACTCCTTCGACACCACCGGAAGCACTTTCTCCGACGGCAGCTGCGAATTCGGCGACCACGCCGCCTCCCTCGACGTGGCCATATTCAACACCGTCTGCGATAGTGACGTCCGCAGCCGCCCCGTCGCTCGGGGGGACTGGTTCGATCTCCCGCCCCTCGGCGCCCGCTGGCTCGACCCCATCGCCCACCTCGCAGCCTTCCCCCTCACGCTCCCCACCTCCTACGCCGCCCTCTCTGCACTCCTCGACTGCGCATGGGGGCTCTCCCCCCACTGCCGTGAGTCCGTCTACCGATTCATCTGCGCGGAGGCGGCAAGTGCCGCACGGAGGGCCATGGGCCTCGGCCACGGCGCGCTAGCCATCCGCGTCACCGTCCAATTGATGTCCTTCGTGGCGTTCGACGCTCCTGTCGACGTCGTCTCCGACGAAGACAAGTTGGCCTTCGAGGAAAAGGCGGAGGCGAGTGCGAGGGCGAGGGCGAAGGAGGGCGCGTGCGCCGTGTGCTTGGAGGAGATGGAGGAGGGGAAGACGGTGGAGCGGTTGCGGTGCGGCCATGCGTTCGACAAAAGCTGCATCAGCAGATGGCTGGAGAGGAGCAAGCAATGCCCGTTATGCAGAGCTGACGTCGAATAGATCATGATCTTATCAATCGTTGTTTACCGCATATAATTTACGAATTTTAAAATACTATCTAGTGATGAATATTTCAGTAGTAATCAGTGTATAAGTATTCTAATTCATTCTATTTTATTCTATTCTATTCTATTCTATGTACTGAAAGAAGAGATATCTCGGATAGCGCGAGCTATTGTTTTGTGGAGTGCAATTTATTGAATATGATGATTGATCTTGAAATTACATCAAAATTTTACTTTAATCTTTATCTTAATTTATTATTAAAAAAAAATTGTTACCATCTAGTGTTCCTCTACATTCACGCCTTCTAGTAGAAGACCCACGATACTAATATTTTATTAATAAATTTTTATTTTTATTTTATTTTTATTTAATTTTATTGGCCTAATTATTAATCAAGATTAAAAATCAGTATATGTGCAACATAATTTTATATAAAATCTTATTAGTAATTAAATTATTTTATAAAAACTTATGTGAAAAAGATTTGAGAAAAATCTATTAAAATAATTTAATAAATAAAAAAATAAAATAGGAAGAGAAAATTGTTTAATAAAATCAATTATATATATATATATATATATATATATATATATATTAAATTAATTATATATATGCACCATATTTTTAAAATCATATTATAAAAATTTAAATTCTATATTTTTTTTATACATCGGCATTTTATGTAATTTAGATCGCATATATCGGATTAGATTTTATTATGCAATTTATTAATAAAACTAATATATATATATATATATATATATATATATATATATATAGGAATGCTACTTGTACACTCAATTGTGGGTGTACATCTTACACCCCGCTCATCTAAGGATGGGGGCTTCTCCATCCATCACATTAAGTGATGGGTGAAATTCATCCCACACTTGGATGGATGGGGTGTAAGATATACACCCCTTTTGGGATGTATAGTTAGTTTTTTCTATATATATATATATATATATATATAACTTTAATATTTTGTTTTATATTTCAATCCTATAATTTTTTTGAAATCTTTTTTATAATTAATAATTAAATAAATATGTTAAATGTTGTATATAGTGTGTCAATATGAACCGATTCTAATTTAATGAAATCCACATGAAATATGAATTGAAAGTTATATAAAAATAAAAATAAAAATAAAATTTATCTTTATATAGTAAGAATAAGTATTAGAAATTACATGTTTCAAATATTCTTAATTACTATATAAAGGAATTCCATTATCTCCCGTTCTAATAATTACTATATAATGAATCGTCTCCCGTTCTAATAATAATTAGAATATAAAGGAACCTATTTCTCCTGTTCTAATAATCTAAATAAAGAACCTTTTTTCTCTATCTTGGGAATTATATAAAACGTAACCTAAGAAGAAAAAGGTAAAAGGATTTTTTTTTTCCTCTCTACGTTTTCTTTTGGATTTCCATATATACTCTCAGAGTTTGTGTAGATATAGGAGAAAACTCTAATAGTAAATTTGTGCATCTTATTTACAGCGATTCGATCCGCAACGCGTGGGAAATACGTAGAATATTCAAAACCATCAAGATAAAAACGATCAAAGAAGGTTGGTAAAACAAACAACCTGCTGATACGATTTTGATTTCTGAATATATTAGCTATCTAATTTGTAAGTTTTCATTGCCCATTAATTTCAACAATTGATATCAATTTTTTTTTTTTTTCATGTTTTCGCTTGTTTTCATATGCGTGATTTTTATTTTGGATGCGTGGTTGGCAGATTATATATATATTTTTTAGATTAGTTCTACAAAAAAAAATTATTCGCTTTCTTATGTGGAATCAATTAAAAAAAAACTAAATTAGTTATAGTTTTTCGGTCGATCAAGAAACATATATTTTATTTACATCTAAATATTTTATATTATTTTAAAAACAATTATCTGTTGTAAATATATATATATATATATATATATAAGGATATGTGAAAAATCATCAAATCTTTTGCTTGATTTTATCTCTCTCAGTTTTATTATCTAATAAAATAAAGCATGTGAATTTTTCACCAGTTTCTGTATTCTAATCCATTAGTTGGTTCTCAAATTCTTGAGTTATAAGATTTTCTAATTCTATTCTATTTTGAATATCCAATCTAGTTATATTAGAATTATTATTATATTTTTACTTCTAATCTTATTGAGACTTAGCCACTAATATAAGTATGCCCTTCACTTTGTGAATTGATGTTGAGGGAGATTATGGGATGTATTTTTGGGCTTAAAATTTTGTGAAAGATGCGTTACTCTGCTTGGACTATAATAAAATTTTCTGCTTCCACATAATTTACTCATGTGCTTTAATTTTTTTTTTCTCTTTGTCAATTCTTTATGGCATTTCACACTCGACGAATTAGATTTTTTTCATATTTGTCATAAAGTATTCGTTTTCATGTTTTATAAATCTTTTGGATTAGGATTATTTGGTGTATTGCAATATCTAGCACTTTGGAATCTATTTAATCACTTCTTGTTATCACACAACCACCTTTTGATTTTGGACAATTTCCCTTTTAATCAAATCTGTACTTGTTTATCACTTTACTTAATAATTGTTCATACTTTTAAGATTTATAAAATTGGTTAAGATATATTAAAGTTATATTGATCTTTTTGGTGGATTTGAGGGTTAGGATGTTTGCATAGTGGTTGATAAATAAGTATCTGGCATTTTTGTTATAATTAATCCTTATAAAAATTCCAAGCCAATCTTAATTACTAGTTCCAGTTTAAATCTCATTTTGTATTAAGATCACATAGAATTATAGTTTTTACTCATCAAAGATCATCTATGTGTATTTAGTCATAACTTAAGTCATTTTGTGGTTTTAAGCTATTCTGTAAGTTAGTCATAGTCTGTGTTAATCTGACTTGCCAACATGTCAGTGGGCTGAAACATGGAAATACTTCCTCTCAATTCTTTTTGCTCACTTTTGTTTTGGCTCTTGTGTTCATTGTTCAATTTGGTAAAACTGCAGGGAGAGCGCAATCAAACCATCTTTAAGGACAAAGGCGGAGGACCGAACCATGCATTCCGTCTCCCCTGCCGTGTTCAAGCGGCGCGCGGTCTCTGCCGTACGGAGGTTCCCCAGAGGATGCGGCCGCCGTCGATGCCAAGAACCCTTCGGCATTACCGACAGCCGTCAATCAACAGACGACCAGACATACTTGCCTTCCGCTCCCCCCCCTAAATTTGCGCGGCGGAGTCTCTTCGCCAAACGCACATTCCCCAGAGGATGCAGCCGCCGACAGCACTACAAACCATCCATATCGAACAACCGCGCGCATTCGGAGCGAGAATGTAAGTTTGCTCCGCCGAAAAGGAGAAGCATATCGGCTGTCCGAAAGTTCCCGAAAGGCTGCAGGAGGAATCTTCCTGGTGGAGGCATGAACTGAAGCAAGTTTTGAGAAGCAGAATGAAAGTTGGTGGGTCTAATACATAAGATTCTGCAGCACAGTTCATTCTGGAATAAAAAGAAACAAAAAACTTCTTTCTGATATAGAAGTAGTGATCATTCTTGATGCAAGTGATAGCAAACTTAAACTAATTCTTTTTTGTTGTAAATCTGATTGATGTGATCTTGAATTTGCTGGACTCTTTTTGAGTTTTTTCTCCTCTCTAATCTCACTACAATATTGTACGGACCACCGGGTCTTATAATCTCACTACAATGACTCAGTACTAGCCATCTAAACAGTGTAAAAAATAATTATTACTCATTAGATTAAAAAAAATCAATATTTGTAAATTGTTACCGCACTAATTTTCACTTATCATACACTAGCTAGGTGACTCAGTGCTGACACTTTTTCGGGTACATTATCGGTACTTGTAACAATACCTAAACATTTTTTTACACAATTGGTGGGTCCCGCAATAAAGTACGATATGCCATACGTAAAAAATCTAATATTTTCCACAGTAAAAAATCTTATTCATCATCCCAAGTCCCCAACCCAAAAAAAAAAAAAGAAAAAAAAAAAAAGGCGCTACTCTTCTTTTTAAGCTCTCCACGGAGCACTTTCCCTACTGGAAAAAGGCGCACTCTTCGTGTCCCCCCCCCTCTCCAGTCCAAAACCCTCGCTCTCTCCTTCCCCAAAACCCTCGCCTCTCGATCTCCATTATCCATGGCGTCTGCATCACCCGCAAACCCGTTGAAGAGGCCTCCGGAGTCTCCGCCCGAGGAGGGATCGGATTCCGCCGCGGCGACGGAGAAGAAGCTGAAGCGAGAGCTCCAACAATTCGAACCGAGAAGGTTTTTTTTTTTTTTTTTTTTTTTGTCTCTTGGTTTTGTTCGATTTTTTTACCCCACATTCTCGATTTGGGAAGCGATCGCTCTGGTTTTTGATTTGGGGTTTTGGATGGTTTGGGGTTTTGCGGATCAGCTACCAGGTCGCGGTTTTCGAGGTGGCGATGCGGCGCAACACGATCGCCATGCTCGACACGGGCTCGGGGAAGACGATGATCGCGGTGATGCTCATCAAGAAGATCGCCAAGGAGATCAGGGCGAGCGGCGGTGATCGCAGTAGGAGGCTCATCGTGTTCCTCGCCCCCACCGTCCATCTCGTCGTCCAGGTTCGGTATTTTATCTTAGATCGAAGGCCTCCTACGTTAGGTTTAAGTGCTTGTTAAGTTGCGATTCTACTCTCTTTGTGTGTGTAGCAATATGAGGTGATAAAGATTCACACTGATCTCGAAGTCGAGAACTATCACGGCGCGAAGGGAGCCGACTCGTGGACGGCGGAGTTTTGGCAGCAACAGCTCTCAACAAACCAAGTAACTCATCAGTGTCATTGTAGAACGGTTTAAAAAAATGTGCAATGTAGCTAAGGGATCTACCCTGTATTCCTGAGTTGATTTGAGGTGTTCTAGTAATGCTGTGGCATTCATATTTAAGCATGTTTTGTTTGGTCTTTTGGTTCCCTGTTGCTACTGTGCTATCAAAATAAAATGTTTATGTTCGCTTTCCCATAGGTTCGGTATAATCATTACTTGTGGAGCGATTTCTATGTTCCTGTACCTGCTAGTATAAGTTATCACGCATGCCTTACACGATGTTCTAGCTTGGTCCTCTAGAACTATAGTCAGGATGTGTTTACGAATAAGTTGGGACTCATCATTGCCTTCGGCATGGTGAGAAAAGTCTTGTATTTAAATGGTGCTATTTCCTTTTTAATAGAAGTGAACCAGTTGTATGGTGCTACATATGTGATCATACATAACTGCTCGTCATTGTACGTCATTCTTCTTTTTTTCATAACATGCCAATGGAATTTATACTGCAGGTCATGGTTATGACACCCCAAATACTGTTAGATGCTTTGAGGAAAGCTTTCTTAATGCTAGATGATATACGTCTTATGATACTTGATGAGTGCCATCGCGCCACCGGCAATCATCCTTATACGAGGATAATGAGGGTATTGAAAAATGATTCTTTGTAATTCGCAATTTTCCCTTTCGTTTGAACATTTTCAGATATATCCTCATGCTTTTCTTGAATAGGAATTTTATTTCAAGTCTGAAATAAGGCCAAATGTTTTCGGAATGACTGCATCACCAGTTATAAGGAAAGGTCAGTACTAAAAAAATATAAGTTATTTCTAGTTTAGTCTATATTCTCTTGCTTCATAGGTCCAGAGTTTTATTGTCTCTGTCTGCAATGCAATTATTCTATCAACTATCAGTTTGACAGATAATGAATTGTGATATGTTCTCCCTTGATTTTCATGCAATATTTTTCTCCTTTTACGCATCATGTACTCTTTTGACTTGTTGAAATTGATGCAAAGAAGCCGGATTGGTTGTACTTGGTTAAAATTGCTGATGTGTCCTAATTTCTAAGACTTCGTTTTTTCACATCCTCGTGGCAGGTGTCTCATCAGTTACAGACTGTGAAGATCAGCTTTCTGAACTTGAAAACCTCCTGGATGCTAAGGTATAATAGTATCCTTTATGTTCTTGGTTCTATCTTTAGAATTCACTGCTCCTTCATAACATTTGATTCTCCTTTAAGGTGGATTCCTCTATTGCCTAGTCTTTGCTTTTGTTCTGACACCTTTATTAGTCTTTGCTTTTGTTCTGACACCTTTATTAATTAACAGTGTGTGTCCCCTGCCTTATAATAGTTGTGGATAGTGATGGTGATGCTATTGATCACCTGCATGTGGTTTTACATTTTGATTCCCTAATAGCAGTGTAATGTTGCTTGCATCCCCTTGCTTTATTCTCTCTTTGCAGATCTATACAGTAGCAGATAGAAGCGAGATAGAGTATTTTGTTCCTTCAGCAAAAGAAGTCAATCGATATTATGACCCGAAGCTGGCTTTATATGACGATTTAAAAGCACAATTGGGAGAATTGCTGTCTAAGGTTTTTCACATCTCCTTTACCATTTGCTCTAATATATTATCTATAATTCATTTGTCCTTTTATTTTTCCTTTCTGACATAAAAATATCTTATTGTGGTTTTCCTGTTTGTGTAGTATGATAATTCACTAATCCAGTTGCAAAATTCACTATCTTATAAGTATAAAGATGCCGACGAAATAATCAAAGCATCTAGAAAACGTCTGTCTAATAATCATGCGAAGATCTGCCATTGCCTTGATGATGCTGGTCTTATTTGCGCTATTGAGGTATACTGTGCTAGCCATATCAGGTTGCCCTGTCATATGGTTTTTCTCCTATATTCTTATAAACTTTTCATTTTTTCTCATTTTCCTGTTACAGGCTACGAAAATCTGTACAGAAAACCTTCATCTACCTTATACTCCGGATAGTTGTAATTTTTCTTTGGAGAATTTGCAGCACCATAAAGATTTCCTCAAGGAAGTATTGCATACGATTGAAGAGAACTTGCATAATGGTATTGTGGTTGACTATGTGTTTTATGGGTCAAATTTAATGTGCTTTTTTATAGATTATCTCTACCAAACAATTCAGCCTGTGTCACTAAGGTGTGTGGTGATCTTCAAATATATAATGTTTGAAGTCGGCATATTCAGTTGATTGTAGAGGCAACTTAATAAAAATGTATTGAGGGATCAAGAACTGAGGTGCCTTTGATATTGCAAAACTTTCAATTTCCTGCATGTTAGATATATTGTAAAATAACTGTAGAATAGTGTGATTTTCCTGGATATGCTTTGATAATATATATATATATATATATATATATATATATATATATATATATATATATATATATATATATATATATATATATATATAGTCCGGTTACTATGCTATCGATAGCACCAAGCACTTGGTGCTACCAAGTTTTCCGCCGTTAGATCTACCCCTTTGATCATTTCCACCCTTTAGATCATACTATTTCCCCAACCATCTATTAAACCCTAAGGCCCAACTATCATTCTACCCACACATTCCTTTATTTAAGGGTCAAAAACCTAATAGCACCAATGACTTGGTGCTATTAATAGCATAGTAGCCTAGTTCATATATATATATATATATATATATATATAGAGTCCGGCTACTATGCTTGTACAATCACCAAGCAATTGGTGCTTGTAAGTTTTCTACCGTTAGATCTACCCCTTTGACTAATTTCATTTCTTAGATCATTCTATTCCACCAACCACTCATTTAACCCAAGGGGCCCACTATCATCCTAACCATACCTCTTTTCATCCAAGGGCAAAAAACCTACAAGCACCAATAACTTGGTACTTTTAAAAGCATAGGAGCTCAATTATATATATATATATATATATATATATATATATATATATATATATATATATATATATAGAACTAGGCTGAAATACTATCCATAGCACCAAGTCATTGGTGCTACCAATTTTTAAGCCCTTCGATTAAGGGATGTGCGGTTAGGATGATAGTGGTCCCCTAGGGTTTAGTGGGTGGTTGGTTGAATAGTAAAAATTTTAGGGGACCACTATAATCCCAACCGCACGTTCATTCATCCAAGGGCTGGAAACTTGGTGGCACAAATTGCTTGGTACTATCGATAGTATTTCAGTCAAACTATATATATATATATATATATATATATATATATATATATATATATATATATATATTGAAGTATCTAGGAAATAAATTTTGTGGTTTTTCAATATCATTTATTTA
Organism: Tillandsia leiboldiana; assembly: GCA_029204045.2. Taxonomy (NCBI): domain Eukaryota; kingdom Viridiplantae; phylum Streptophyta; class Magnoliopsida; order Poales; family Bromeliaceae; genus Tillandsia; species Tillandsia leiboldiana. Next base: position 1,259,550 of record CM055064.1, read on the forward strand.
GAAATATTCATCTGATTTGAATATTTCTACACCATTAAGCTTGCAAACGACACACATCAACCATTAAAAAATGTTGATTTTGAACCCTTTTGATTATTAGATAAATGATATCGAAAAACTGTAAAATTTATTTTCTAGATATTTTAAATACGCTAGATCAAGTCTAGCGGAGTCGATTGTCGATTCGAAAGTTCTATCATCAAAAACGGCTTAGAAGCACGGAGGCTTCCGTGCTCCTAATAGCATACAAGTCCTACTCTCTCTCTCTCTCTCTCTCTCTCTCTACTATATATATATATATATATATATATATATATATATATATATATATATATATATATATATATATATATATATATATATATATAGTAGAGAGAGAGAGAGAGTAATGCTCCTATACTATTGATAGTATTAGGGCCTTACTACTATAGATTTTTTGACCCTTGGATGAATAGATGTGCGGTTAGAATTATAGTGGTCCCCTAAGATTTATAGTATTTCACCAATAACCCACTAAACCCTGGAGGACCACTATAATCCTAACTGCACATCTTTTTATCCAAGTGTCAAAAAGTCTATAGTAGTAAGGCCTTAATACTATCAATAGTATAGTAGCCTAATTCTATATATATATATATATATATATATATATATATATATATATATATATATATTTCCTCATATCAATAATTAACATGCTTTGAGCTCTCGCCAGCTGTTTAACTCATCATGTATTCATATGTATAATAGCACTGTATTGATGATGAGATGGTTATAACTTTATAAATTATTGAATTGCTATCAATGTTATTAAATCCTTTTGTCATTTTTCAGATTATGAAACACATCTAAATTCTGAAGGTGGCTGTTTAGAAGCAACAAAATCGGGCTATGTATCTTCGAAGCTTTATGAACTTATTCAAATCTTTCAATCATTTGGGTAAAAGAGTTTCCCTTTTAAACTTCATTTTTCTAGGGGTTAATTACAAATGTGGTCCCTCAAGTTTGACCTCAATTTCAATATAATCCTTTGTTTCAATTATAACAAGTTAGACCTTGAAGTTTGTTATGAATGACAGTTTAGTCCTTCTGTGCATCTTCTGTCTGTAAATGGTGCCACATAAGCAGCATCACTTGAGTTTGATTAGTCAAAATAGAAACTCTGAGGACTAAATAGAAATTTGGGTCAAACTTGAGGGACCGAATTGTTGAAATTGAAACTTTGATGATGAAACCAAATGGGAGTCAAAACTTCATCGACTAATTTGATTTAACAACACTTTTCAGGACGATCTTTAAGTCAGATCATACTTTAGGAGCTAACTTGTAGTTAATCCTTTATCTTTATGGGCACCTCACATCTTATTGTTAATAGTTTAACTCTAATGACAGCGTGTCCAGACAAGTGCTTTGTCTCATATTTGTGGAGAGAATCATCACTGCTAGAGTAGTAGAGCGGCTGATAAGGAAAATATGTTGTTTATCACATTTCACTGTTTCTTACCTTACTGGAGGGAGTTCTTCGGTAGATGCTTTGACCCCTAAAGTGCAAAAGGAGACTTTAGATTCATTTCGATCTGGAAAGGTATTGCATATTAGTCAGCTGGAGGTCAAAAGCATTTAATTTTTAATTCCTCACAAGATTTTCTTTTTCTTTTTTTTGTAGGTTAACTTATTGTTTACCACTGATGTGGCTGAAGAAGGCATTGACGTCCCCCAATGCTCATTTGTGATACGGTTTGACTTACCGAAAACAATTCGTAGTTATGTTCAGTCTCATGGGCGAGCACGGCAGGCTGCTTCTCAGTATATAGTCATGCTTGAGCGGTATAATAGCTTCTTCTTCTCATCATTATCCATCCAGTTCTTTTTTCTTTGGATTTTTGCTTGCACAACCTTGCAGGGGTATATATATATATACCCCTGCAAAAGACCATTTCTTTTGTGCATGCAATAATTTCAATCTTAGATGTACTTGTTGTGGGACGCTCATGCTCTATACGATAACTAGCATGGTTCATGACCTGACACTTGTTATGTGCTTTTCAGTTTTCTTTCTTGTCAGTTGTAGATACGCACACTCCTAAGTATATATATATGCAAAAGACCATTTCTTTTATGCATGCAATAATTTCAATCTTAGATGTACTTGTTGTGGGACGCTCATGCTCTATACGATAACTAGCATGGTTCATGACCTGACACTTGTTATATGCTTTTCAGTTTTCTTTCTTGTCAGTTGTAGATACGCACACTCCTAAGTATTTTGACCCGTCCGTTTCAAATTCTTAGAACTGCATAAAGCACTAGAATATTTTGCAGTTTGTTTATTATATTCCTATCTGTTACTTTACTCTCTTAATTATGTACGTACTTAACAGGGGAAATGTTCTGCAAAGAGATCTACTATTTGATATTATGAGGAGTAAGCATTCTATGACAGACGCAGCTTTACATAGAGACCCCGATGCCTTCTCATCTAATTTACCTGGTGATGAAGAAACATATGAATATTGCGTTGACTCGACTGGTGCAAGAGTAACTGTTGATTCCAGTGTCAACCTCATCTATAGATACTGCGAAAAGCTCCCCAGAGATAAGTACGATATGTTTCTTACTCAATAGCTCAAAATGTTTGCAGTCTTTTATGAAAGATGCTTTTGCACATACCCCTACAAAATCATATATTTGCATATATGTACCTAGAATATTTACGAAAAATGCCCCTGCTCAAAGTAATTGGTTACGTACAAAATTAACTTCCCCCATCAATTGGATGACGCTCCAACTTATAATAAGGGTATTTTTGTGAGAAACTACACTTTCAAGGGCCATATATTGAAATTTAAAGTTTACAGGGTTATATGTATAAATAAATGATCTTGTAAGGGTATTTATGTAAGTAAAGATAATTTTGATGTTCTTATTATCTAATGATTGTCATTTTATTACAGATACTACACTCCAAGACCAGTTTTCCAATTCACTCAATATGGTGGTTCTAACGAGTGCACAATAACATTACCTCCTAATGCTGTTTTCCAAACATTGGTTGGCCCTGTCAATAGAAATTCCCACAAAGCAAAGCAACTTGCATGCCTTGATGCTTGCAAAAAGCTGCATGAGATGGGAGCACTTGATAATTATCTCACTCCTTGTATTGAGGAGATTTTGGAAAATGAGAATGATAAAAAAACAAAAAAGACAGCTGATGGTGCAGGTGAAATTTGTTGCTTTGTTCTAATTGCAAATTACAGGCATGTTGTTATGAGATATTTACATACACAATACTGCGAAATTTTAATTTTCCACTTATGCCCTTAATAATCATATTTTATTCCATAAATGCATTTAAACTTAGAAGATCCCTCTTTAAAAACTTTTTCCAATTCAAAAACTGACTTCCCCTTGTGAATTTGATTACTCTGCAACTTGTGATAAGGGCATTTTTGTGAGTAACTGCACTTCCGAGGGGATACGTGAATTTCTGATTTTATTGAGTTACATTCATTAATAGAATATTTTGGAAGGATATTTTTGTATAAGCACCTATTGTTGTTAACAAGCGAGCTTTCCAAAACATTCTTCTGCAGGAACAACGAAGAGAAAGGAGTTGCATGGGACGACCACTATTTCTGCTATGTCAGGAACTTGGGCCCACCAGAAGGCTGGCGTGACATTACAGGGGTATAAGCTAGAATTCCAGTGTGATAAAGTTGGCCTGAATTACTCCAACTTTGTTCTATTAATTGATGCAAAACTCGATGAAGATGTCGCTTCTTTAGATCTGAATCTTTACTTGCTTGACAAGATGGTTAAGGCGACTGTTTCCCCATGCGGGCAAATCGAGTTGGGTATGGAGCAGGTCTCTATCGCCAGTTGGAAATTGTTTTGAACTTTTTTTCTTGCTTTTGAATGTTGTATAATAAAACATCTCAACTATTTCTGTTTTTTTTTCTTTTTCCTCTCAGGTGGAGCAAGCAAAACTGTTCCAGGAACTTTTCTTTAACGGATTATTTGGCAAATTGTTCATGGGATCAAAATCTTCCGGTGTTCCCAGACAATTCTTGCTAAAGGAAGATGATACATTGTTGTGGAGCACTTTAAACATGTATTTACTTTTGCCCCTGAAACCGTCAAGTGTTCAAGATCATGGTGGTGTAAGCATCAACTGGGAAGGAATTAATGAAAGCGCTTCACTCGTTAGGCTTATGCGAAATATTCACTCGCCAACAGCTAAAAATAACTTACTCGATGGGTCAAGCAAAAAAAGCTCCAATGTAGAAGAAGATATTATTCACTTAGCTAACGAGTCTGTAGTGCGTCAGAATGTTATGAATATTGTAGTTTTGGCTATCCATACAGGGAAGATATATTCTGTTCTTAAAGTTAGTACAGGTTTATCAGCTGATAGTCCATTTGATGGGGCTTCTGATAATCCAGCATCAGCATACAAGACATTTTCAGAATACTTCAACAAGAAGTATGTGAGCATAATTTTTGTGACCTTGCTTGTCTTGAAGAATATGCACTAATATTCCTTTGATTGGACTGGACTTGTTTACTATATAGGTATGGTATTGTGTTAAAGCATCCCACACAGCCTTTACTGTTGTTGAAGCATAGCCATAACCCACATAACCTTCTATCTTCGAAATCCAAGGATGAAGGTTTGTGATTCTCCTTTTAGATGTTTTAAGAGCTAAATCTGATTAAATGATACTTCACTGATGTTTCAGCCTTGTAGCATTTCATTCTGCTCTTTCATTCTGCTCTACACAGTCTGGACTTCTAAATTTGATCCCTCATCAACTTTTGAGGCTACAACTGTGCTTTCTTGAAATGAATCTTAATAGTAGTTCCAGGTTTAGTTACATTAAAAATAAAATTGACCATATCAACCATATTTTGCATACGATGTTCATGTTATATTTTGATCTTGTATTTTGTTTCTTTCTTGAAGGTGATGCAGTAGCAGCTAAAACGAACAATGGTAGCATACCCATTAGAAAACCACAGAATCATGTTCACATGCCTCCAGAGCTTCTAGTTCACATCAATATACCATTGGATGTTTTGAAATCCTTTTACCTGTTGCCTTCTTTAATGCACCGAATGGAATCTCTGATGCTAGCCAGCCAACTTAGAAGAGAAGTTGCATTCAATCCAGGCAATTCTTGCATACCAAGCTCTCTGGTATGATACATGTATCTCAAAGTACCCCATGTGTTCTTGTGCAATATATGTGTTGTCATCTTATGATGAGATCTTTATTTGCTTAGATTCTGGAAGCAATTACGACGACGAGATGCTGTGAGGACTTCTCTTTGGAGCGTTTAGAACTATTAGGGGACTCTGTACTAAAATATGCAGTGACATGCCATCTCTTTTTAAAATTTCCTGAGAAGAACGAGGGGCAGCTATCTTCCCGAAGGACCCAAATTATCTGCAATGCTACGCTTCATAGGCTGGGTATGAAACGCAACATACAAGTATGTTATCCATTTCCAGATATTCTATTGTTTAACAGAATATGATTTCGCCAATTATTTTCTAAAACCTTGAAGTCATAGATTAGAAAGATCGTTAAAGAAATAGGAAAATAGAAAGAATCAAGGAAAATTTTATAGCGGATGTAATGCCAAGTATTTTGGTTTCGTATTAAGCTCGGACTATCCCAGGTTTGCTAGCTGTATGTCTTCTGTTTTCTTTAGTGATGCATTAGTTCTTAGTAAGTTGAATATCATCGAATCTGAAATTTGCATAGATGTTGCTAGCTTAATATATCCTTTGTGTTTTGTTTTCGCTTTAAATTGATATAAACTATCTTGCCATAAAAAGAATGCCGCCTGTAAACATCTGGGAGAGCTTTAGGCTTGAATGAGACGTACGGTTATTAATGATTGATTTCTTTCACAAACAGGAAGAATTTTGTTGTTATTAACTGAAATTTGGCCATTTACTTATTTTTCCTGCGAGGACAATCTATAGGAAAAAAATAAAAGATGTATAAGATGCTTTTTTATTATTGAAACAAAAGCATGTATAAGATGAATATTTTTGATAGAGATTGAGTTTTTTTTATAAAAAGGCCTGAGGCTCTGCATAACATAGGTGTATGGTCCTAGAATGAAATATTTAATGTTTACTGTACCAAGGTAGTGCCGATTTTTCTGTATTATTTACCTTCCGCTGGTAACTAAGGCTTGCTTTTCAACAGGGTTACATTCGTGATTCTCCATTTGATCCCCGCCGTTGGCTTGCTCCTGGACAAATTTCAATACGCCCTGTTCCCTGTAAGTGTCCAGTGGAAGATTCCAGGTTCTTAAAGAAGAATATTTATGTAAATGATGACAATAAGTCTATCGTAATCGGGAAGTCTTGCGACGAAGGACACAGGTGGATCTGCTCTAAAACAATTTCCGATTGTGTTGAGGCTCTGATTGGAGCATATTATGTTGGAGGTGGACTAAGTGCGGCAATTGCAATTTTACAATGGTTTGGAATTGATTGTGAATTCGAGCATGAACTTATTGTTCAGGCCACGAGGGCTGCGTCTATCTGGGGCTACCTTCCTAAAATTGATGAGATTGAAATACTTGAAGCAAAACTGGGCTACAGGTTTGATGTTAAAGGTCTTTTGTTGGAGGCAATAACACATGCATCTCGGCAAGAGTTAGGAGCTTGGTACTGCTATCAGGTAGTGACGTCTTGTTTTTGTTTTATTCTTAGAATTTTTGCATGTATATCCTTTAAAATACACATCTTGGTATGTATACCACTCTAAAGTGGGTTTGTACCTGTGCCCTTGAAAGTATATGTTACTTGGTATATATTGTTCTGTGAGCACAGCGTTAACTTGAGCAGAACTAAAAAGCCCCAGGTAACCTTAGTGAACTGCTGGATATGATGGAAATTTCCCTCATTTCCAGCAACTTTCCTAAAAAAAGATTAGAAATAGACTTCTTGGTGCCAGAGCTTTTGCCAACTCATCAGAGTAGTGGTGCAAATGAGTTTAGAATTATAATGGTCATATTGTCCTTGAGTTTCGGAGATTCTTTTTTTTGAGAGAAGAGTTTCTAAGATTCTGCGATGGAAAGTTGAGCAGAAGTGACGTATATGCTAAAATGGGTGTTTCTAGGGGTATAAGCACAAAATTTTGAAGCATATGGATATTTATATTTATGGGTTATATATGCAAAAAGTTCCTTTATTCTTTAGTAATAGTATTAACACTTTCTTATGTTTGTGCTGTACGTTCTTTACCGCTCTGCTGAAAATTGCTTCACAACAATAACTTAATATTGCAGAGGCTTGAGTTTCTGGGCGATGCAGTGCTGGACATACTCATTACGTGGCACCTCTTTAAGAGCCATAAAGATGTAGACCCTGGGGAGCTGACAGACCTACGATCGGCATCTGTAAACAATGAGAATTTTGCGCAAGTTGCAGTCAAGCATAAGCTCCAGCATCATCTGCAACATGGTTCAGGACTGCTGTTAGAGCAGATAACAGAATATGTAAAAGGTCTAGAAGACTCTAATGAGGAGAACTACTCTTTAATATTAAAAGGTCTATCTAAAGGGCCTAAAGTAAGTTTCTACAGTCCATTTGTCATGAAGTAATTATAGATATTTGCATATGTACGGCCTACAAAAATTACATATATATAGAGAGAGAGTTGAGCTAGGATACTTCTAAAGGCATCTTCTATTCACTTCTAACTTTCTAGCCCTTTGATTCATAATAGTACCACCACCAAATAGTAAACATTAGGTATCCAAGGGCTAAAAAGTTGGTCGCAAACGAAAACTAAATACTTTTAGAAGTATTCCAGCTCAGAGCATATCTTGGGTGCTTTTACAAGCACATGAATTGTGCCTATTATCAACTTTTTAGCCCTTGGATCCATAGTAGTACTACCACCAAATTGCGAACTTATTCTTATAGAATACCAACTTTCCGTCTTAGTTGGATGACTAACGAACTTATGATAAGTGATTCTTTAATTTAAATGAAACTACATTTTTTGTTGGGCTTAAGGAAAACATGTGTAAATATGTGGTTTTGCAGTGACATTTGGAAAATCCCTAAATAATGATAATGCAACTACCAAAATATTTTCTTCTCAGAGAAAAAAATTGAAATGCAAATGGCCCATGGTTAGTTTGTTATATGCTATTTTTGCACTCATTGCATTGTTTTGTATTTTGCAGGTACTTGGAGACATTGTAGAAAGTATAGCAGGTGCAATACTGATAGACACAAAGCTCGATCTGAATAAAGTGTGGGAGATTTTCAAACAATTGCTCTCGCCCATTGTAACACCTGAGAATCTTGAGCTGGCCCCTTATCGCGAGCTTACTGAGTTGTGCAGTCACCATGGGTATTTTCTAAAGGTATCTTGCATGAATGAGAGAGATGTAGTAGTTGCTATTCTTGAGGTCCAATTGAAGGATGTCCTATTAATAAGGAATGGTCGTGAAAGGAGTAAAAAAGATGCAAAAGGTCAAGCAGCTTTCTTGTTATTGAAGGACCTGGAGGTTAGTTCTTGCATCTTTTGTCGCTCGTCTACTTCTTTTAGCTGCTTCTTTGTAAATTAGCATATTGTCATAATTCACCTCTCCTACCTTGTCTTAATCGTTTGGCATGTATATACAACAAGCACTCTTTTTGTTGTTCATTATCATTAGAAGCCTTTTCAAGCTATCAGTTATACTGGCGCTTTTTTCATTTGTAGTTAAATATTTTGATTTGTTAAGATCAGAAGGTTTCTTTTCTTTGCAGGAAAGAGGACTATACCACTCTAGGTATGCGTCCAAAAGGCAATCTGAAGAAAATGATGTCGGGATAAACAATACTGAAGATTCTCATCACATCACTGTGGATATAATAGACAAACCAACACAACCAAGGGAGAAAGAGTTGACTGATTCAAGAAACAATAGGGGTACTTCTGACCTAAGTGCACCAGGTATTGCTAGTTTTTTTCTTAGAATTAGTTAAGGGTTTATAGAGAACTTAGTATATCTATGTGGAAGATACATGGCACGGAATGCAGGATTTTAATCTTCTGGAGATTAACTTTGAAACCACATGAAAGGAATGCTAGCAACAAAGATCAAGTTTCTTTAAGAATAGTTTTTTCGCAGCAAGTGTCAAATTGTTGGTCGCATCTACAATTATTGTTCCAATCATATTTCTTCTCCTTAAAATTTAAAAAAAAACTGTTAGCAGATTGCAAATCCTCTGCACAAGCATAAAAATTATGCAACCAATCCAGGATAAGCTTTGTTTGAACAATGTGTAGCTATCACATTGTTTCATTGATAGGACCCTGTACTTTCCTGGTTGGATTACTTGTCGGAAAGTTAATTTGTATCGAGTTAACTGGTCTGCCTTTTCTTGCAGCGCATTTGACTGTCAAAATGCAGAAAGGAGGGCCTCGAACTGCACTGTATGAGCTCTGTAAAAGATTGCAGTGGCCGATGCCTAGCTTTGAGTCAAATGAGGAGAAGTTGAGGTACTGTAGAAAATCCTAGTGGCACTTGATATACCTTTTTTTTTTTTTTTTTTTTTTTTTAAACAAGGGACTGGATATACTTACATTACTTTTGCTGTGGTACATAGTGAAGCCTTTTTAAGTAGAATCTTGTATTGTGCATCATAAAGTCCTGGCCACTGCAGGAAAAACTCCATTTCTTATATTTTATGGTAGATACTCTCCATGCTCTCAATATTTCTTCATAGGTCGAATACTTTATATTTGGATTAAATGGGCGGCGACTGTTTGTTTTCTCATAAAATTGGTACATAGGCCTAGTTGGGTTTGAACTTTGGGCCTTATTGATAAATTGACCTATATATTATTATTTTTTTCTTTTTTGAAGTTTTTTGTTTGACAACAGAAAATTACTATTTGTTTCTAACTTGGAAAACTAGATTAGCTAGCTAACCAAAATATTATAAATAGAAAAGTTCATCCCTAGGTGCCTTCAATCGCAAAGAACAGAATTTGGAAACGTAACAGTGCTTAATGCAGCAGTTGGATCAAATTTTCTTCTGTTTATTCCACATAACAGATTTTATTACTGACAATAGCACAGAATTTAGGCTTAGAATGAGGTCTTTGCTTTCATTCTCTATTCTTCATTCTCTAATCTTTTTTCTTTGTTTGTTTCTCTCTCTTTTGGGGATTTGGAAAGCAGCCAGGATATAGTTTGCCCTGGTTTGAAGGGCGGTGTAGGACCTCAAATCTTCGTCTCAAACATCACACTGCATTTACCCAACTGTACGGCCATCAACCTCACGGGAGAACGGCGCCCTGATAAGAAGAGTTCGCAGGACTCAGCGGCATTAGTCATGCTCTACGAGCTCGAGAGGCGGGGCAAATGCCTCGTTAAGGAAATATAAGGGGTTGAAAGAGCTGCATGCATATGCTGTAGATCTATCTATATTAATTGGCAGGGGGATATTTCTATCCTTTTCCATCCTCCTCTTTGTGAAAGTATCCTGCGCCGAAAGAGTGTTCTGCTGATGATCCCGGGCCCTTTCATTTGTTCCAATTGGTGTAGCCAAGTGCCCTATGACCGGTCGATCTATTTCCATTCTTGTAATTATCCACCATAGTCTCCAAAGATTATTCCAATGGAGATGGTCCTCACCTTGTATCATATAACATGAGAAGAGTATTTACCCTTTTATAGGGAGAATAGTATTTACCTTTCCCATTAGTTGCCGCATGCCTATGGAAGAGCATTCATTCTGCTATGTCCTATCAAAGTTAAATGCAGGTTTATTTCTTTATAAACTATGCATAATGCTTTTTTTCTGTAACATGCCTAGAGAGACTCTTATAATATGATGTAGCTGGCTGGCAATTTTACCTGTAACTTTCTCAAATCTGCTTCAAGTATAGCCCAACTTCAACGTATGTTCTGCTGATTTAAAAAATCTGGTGGTATTGATGCCTACTTCCAATTGCTCCTTAAATAAAAGGATAAAAAGGGTTGTGGAATTATATGAAACAATCGCTGTTGTACTTTAAAAGCTTAAGTTATTAAAGAATGGTATTTTATAGGTGGACTAAAATTAAATAAAAAAAAATTAATTATGTTAGGAGCATTACGATATTTTATCCTGATATTAGAAAAAATTATATGAAATAATTATTGTATTTTAAAAATTTAAGCAAGCTTAAGTTATTAAAGAAGGAAAATATTTTCAGTACATTCTAAAAGGAGTGTATATTTTATACTACATCCATTCAGGATGGGCTAAAATTTATCCATATCTTTGAAGTGATGGGTGGAGAAGCCTGCATCCTGTGGAGGTGTAAGATGTACATTCATAAATGAGTATACAGATAGCATTGCTCTTTAATTTATTTCGAGTATAGTTTAGGAAGTCATTTTTTAGCAAGGAATTTTTTTTTCCCAGTCAAGGGTAAAATGCAATATATGTTAAAGTTAAGGAAAAATGATGTTTGTAAGTGAAGAGTAGCACAATACCAGTGTAGTAAAGGACCAATCAAAGTATTTACCATAAAAGTATTTTCAAAAAAAAAATTATGGAAAATATTTTTTTCATAACTTTTTCTTTTTTGATAAAAAATTAAAACACATAAAAAGACTTTTTCATAAAAACTGAAAAAAGAAAATCAGAAAATTTATTTTTTTCTGAAAATTAAAGGACGATGAAAATTATTTTCAAAGATATTTTTTGGAAAACCAACCAGCAGCCTCTTAGACCAACCAAAGCTCGAAATAGCCCAATGATCTGTTGACCATAAAAAATATCAAATATCAAATAGCAAAGTACAACTCGGGATCTTCGTGTAGCTGTTTTTTTGATTGACCTAGCTTGTACGATTCTCAGGTGCTGAGTTTGTTGTTCGTACGTGAAAGTTTATCCAAAAAATTCTGGAGCATTTGTTCCTGCCAACCTAGTCACCTGAAATATTTAAGAAAATTATTTTGCCTAGTAATCTTTAGACTAAAATAATTAGAGAAATGATATCTGTACATTCATTTATAAGCGTATATTTTACACCTTCACACATTCAAAGATGGGACTTTTTTATCCATCACTTCGAAATGATAGGTAAAATTTATTTTATTTTTGAATGAGTGGAGTGTAAGATGTACATCCCTTTTGAGATGTACGTACAGAAAGTATTTTTCAAATAATTAAAATTCAATCATAAATCATTTAATTTGTGTTATATTATTCACCTAAGCTTTCTTAATTTTCCAACCATGTTGTGTGTATCCTCACAACCATTCACAAAAAAAAATAAAAATAAAAAAATAAAATAAAATGGTTGTGAGGATCAACAATATGGCTGAAGAATTGAAAAAGCTTAGAATTAAATCTTTATTCTTTTACATCTTTCACTGAATGTCTCTTTTAAATAATCTACATATATATATATATATATCTACATAATACATGAATTGTTTGGATCACATTAGAAAAATGGGTTCTAACCGAGCCACATTGCCCATGCATGAATCAATAGGAGCTTGCTACATATTCAATAAAAATTTGGACGCGCCCATTGCATGATAATCCGTCTTTAAAGTATATATTAAAAATGAATTTTATATTATAATAAATTATTTAAATATTTTATTATATGCTACCTTGTTCTCAAAAAAAAAATATTTTATTATATATATATATATATATATATATATATATATATATATATATATATATATATATATATATATATATATATATATATATATATATGAGCAATGCTACCTGTACACCCCGAAGGGGTGTACATCATACACCTCCACCATTTTAATGGTGGCGATACTTTTTACGGGTCACATCAAGTGACCCATCATCACACCCCCACCCTTAGATGGGTGGGGTGTATGATGTACACCCCGAAAGGGGTGTACACATAGCATTTTCCTATATATATATATATATATATATATATATATATATATATATATATATATATATATATATATATATATATATATATTTATATCATATTTTATTTTATAATACTAATTATTATCTAATATATTATTTTGTGTAGAAATATTAGTATATATTTCGTACGTATATATGACAAAAATTTCTCCACTCTATTTTGGAATATTTAAGAGTGCACCTTATTAAGCATTTTCGAGGTTTGGTTTAAAATCTTGCACCAAGTGTATACGTCTACATAACATCGCACTTAAAACTCTTCAATAGATATTTCAAAATCTAATTTATTAAATATAATTTAAATTATTTGACTTTGTAAATTAAATATATTTAATTAAGTATTAATTACTAAATATAAGTTACAATGTATGAAATATTAATTTACTTATATCAGTGCATATAATAGCTTTTTTTTTCTTCAATTAATTTTAATAAGGTAAATATGTCATCTCTTATTTGGCAATTTGAAAGAGAATAGCCACCAAAACTACTAGGTTTGATTGAATTTTTAAATAAAGTTATTAGAATAATTTAACTAAAAGTTAAGAAAATATTAATAAAAAATATTATTTTTTAGAATGTTAATTTCTTTTTATATTTTTTCTTCTATAATTTTTAAATTTAAAATTTTTAATAATTATATATTTTAATTGGCTGACATACTTTTGATCTACTGTGATGCATCGACTCTATACTCGTATATATAATTCATATAATTTTTAGATTAAATTACAGAAAATTTCTATGTAAATATCTATTTTTTTACTTTTTTTTTTCTTTCAAAAATCTACATTTTACCTCCTAAAGAATTCAAGTTGTTGCATTTAGTCTTCTACCGTCAGGATTCTATCACTATTTAGTCCATTTCTGATAACTTATACTGAAAATACTTTTAAGATAAAAAAATATATATATTAAAAAAAAATCTTATAAAACAAGTAAGGATAATTTGGCCATTTTACACTCTTCATTAACACTGTAATTTTTTGAAAATATTTTTTGAAATTCTAAGAGAGTAAGGATACTTTTAATATATATATATATATATATATATATATATATATATATATATATATATATATATATATATATATATATATATATATATATATATATATATATATATATATATATATATATATATATATATATATATATATATATTAAAAAAAAAATTTATAAAACAAGTAAGGATAATTTGGCTATTTTACACTCTTCATTAACACTGTAATTTTTTGAAAATATTTTTTAAAATTCTAAGAGAGTAAAATATAGATTTTTGAAAAGTAGAAAGAAAAAGTGAAAAAAAAAAAAAAAAATTTACAATAAAGTTTTATGTATTTTAACCTAATTTTTATAATATAGGGGAGCATATTTGGTAGACCCACCATGAGGCCTCTTATTGATTCACTGAATCGACGAATAACTTGGTGGACTTGTTTTCACTACAAATCTCGGAAAGAACATTAGAAAATAAAGATACTTAATTATGACCTCATAAATTTAACACAATTCGACTCCACTTTTATAATTTTATGCTTTCAAATAATTTATAACAATTTATAAAATTTAAGGTATAATAATAGTTTGATTTTATTATTGACTTTGCAAATCACAACAACAGTTTCGTGATTAAAATTTTTCAATCAATTTAATGTAAACTACATAAGCAAATTCATAGAATATTATAAAATATATTTATAAACATAATATTATTCATGAATTTCCATCCAAGAATCAAATCAAAAGGCATCCTCATGCATGCCCATTCCCCACTCTACCGAGCCCAAAAAAATTCTTCAACTTTTTGCGCAAATTTTCTATTAAAAGAAAAGGACAAACTTTTCCCACATTAAATGCCAATAAAATATGAAAAAAAGCGGCTTCCCCTAATAGCAAAACGACAACATCCACAGTGTCCATTTTTTTCTTTTGATCTAGAAGCTACATATTTTTTACTCAAAAGAGAACATGCGCGTTGTTTAGTGTTATCCTCAAACTAGATAGAATTAGTTAAAAAAAAAAGTGGAGGAACTATATAAGATGGAAGAGAGGCTAAGAGAAACATCATGATCACGTAACAAGTTAATTAGTTCTTTCTTAAAATATTTTCTTGTGACTAGATTTTGTTATCCTTTGAGAAATTAATTAGCAGAAACTGTCTCGCTGGCGCTAATTAGTTGTTAAATAAAAAAATAATCTTATTTGAATTAGTCGACTATAATTCGAGATGGTCTTCTATGTCACACTTGTATCACATTATTTATATATCAGCCAATTGAATATTTTTTATCAATAGAAGCAAAATAAATTTTCTGTAAAAATTTATGATGAGATGGATGAACTCTAGAGGTGCAATTTGAGACGTGGGTGACATGGTGCAACTTAGGTTTTTTAAACTTTTTCCTACGACTCATCATTTATGTCTATTTGCAAGAATCATGGAGGGTTATTATTATTTTTTTTTAAAAAAGGTGATTCTCTATGCAACTTATTAGTTGAGGATAATAATGCATAATAATAAAATTACGCATCCCAAAAACAACCTAATCTAACTTGCCCATACAAAGTTATCTATTAATATTTAATATTTGTTGGTTTTGTTTATCTTTTTTTTTTTATGTAATAATTAGTGGCCCAAATGGTATAAAAATTTCCTATGGATCAGCTACATATATACGTTCCTCTAGTTTAATTCAAGAGATATTCATTCATCTTTTTGCGCATGCTATATCTAAGATGAGTGTAAAAGTAACAGAACCTTTCTTTTTTCATGCACTAGTTTGTCTTCACCGTCCACTGTTTGTTTCAACCCCTTCTTTCCCTATAAAATATTTCAAGCACTTACTATGATGAGGTAGATAAAGGAATAAATTATGTAAACTGGTCTTGTGATGGAGGCTGTTTTCAAGATAATATTCCTGTTCCATTGTGTGTGTGTGTGGGGAGAGAGAGAGAGTAGAAAAAGGGGGAGAGAGAGAGAGAGAGAGAGAGAGAGAGAGAGTAGAAAAAGGGAGAGGGAGGTGATTGGTTGGAGAGGGAGGTGGGCAGTTGGTTTAGAATTACAAGGTGCATTGGACAGTGGGTTCATTTCTGAGTAGTTAGTTGAGAGAAGATAGGAACAAACCATAGAGATGGTTATTATTTAAATTTGAGAGGATCCATAGCAGCTGTACATTTATTCCATTCAAAGAGGAAAGGAAAAGCATCCCATGTCACACCGCCCCCCCCCCCCCCCCCCCCCCCCCCTCTCTCTCTCATACCCCCCTCTACCCATCTCGTCCTATATATACCCCTCCACCACTTCCCTTGCTCTACATCCAAATAAACAGTAAACCACATAAAACCTAGCTACTCTTCATGACATAATAATCATTAATCATTAATCATTAATCATTAATCATTCTCTACTGTAGATGAAGGTGGGGAGACTCTCCACATCTCTCTCTCTCTCTCATCTCTACTGTAGATGAAGGTGGGGTGACTTTCTTCATCTCTCTCTCTGATCTCTACTGTAGAGGAAAGTGGGGTGAATGGAGGTTGACAGAAGAGAGTGAGCACACATGGTGTTTTCTTGCATGAGAAATGGAGTGCATGCTCGAAGCTATGCGTGCTCACTGCTCTATCTGTCAGCCATTATCCAACCTCACTTTTGTTTCCTGTTAGGGTTTGCTCCTTTTTGTTTCCTATTAGGGTTTTCACCTTTTCTTTTTTTAAAGAAACACTAGGGTTATATATATATATATATATATTGAAGAGGGGATGAGTGAAGGTTGACAGAAGAGAGTGAGCACATATGGTGTTTTCTTGCATGAAAAATGAAGGCCATGCTCGAAGCTATGCGTGCTCACTTCTCTATCTGTCAGCCACTTAACCAACCCCTTCCTTTTTTTTTTCTTTTTTTTTTTTTTTTTTTTTTTCCTGTTAGATCTCTCACTCTTTCTCTCTCCCTGCATCATTATCATTATCTTTATATTTATCTGTATCTCTCTAATATTCTTACTTAGTAGGGTTTTGTGGGTTTTAGCATGTTGGTTGACAGAAGAGAGTGAGCACACATGGTGCTTTCTTGCATGAAAAGGGACTCCATGCTTGAAGCTATGTGTGCTCACCTCTCTATCTGTCAACAATTAGCAAATCCTGCATGTTCATTTTACTGCTGTTTGCTGTTGTTTTCTTCTTCAATTCAAAAATTCTATCTACTTTTGTGATTGTCAACTTCAAATTTAAAATATTTTATCTAATTAATTAACATCAAAATATTAATTAAAAATACTTTAATAAATTAATAAATTTATTAAAAAAAATTAATTATCTAATTACTTAGATGATTAGTCAAGATTTACTTGTTGCATGCGCTGTTATTGAACTATGTGCATGCATTGTTGGCAGGTAACCTTGCTTACTACAAGATTTTAACCTTTGTCGCCTGTTAGTGAGGCATGCAGGCTCCTAAGTATAGATGAATAGAAGATCTAAGTTGATTCATATCTTGTTCTATGAATTTTATTTGATTTTACTGTTATTTCTAAGTTTAAACGATTGCTAGCTATTATTAAAAAAAAAGTTGGAGAATAAAATTATGAACTTAAATTACTACAAGTACTTTTAAACCTTTTTAGGAAAAAAAAAATAAAGATCCATTAGATAATCTATGTTTCTAAGCATTAGCTAGCAATTGCTGTTTTTTTTTTTTTTTTTTTTTGCAGATGGAGTATATGCCTTAAATTACTAAAAGGAAGCAGCTTCCCATGCGGTGATTATTCACACAAAATCAACAAATACGTACTTATATGCTGAAATATTTATTGTTTCACAATTTGCTTTGTTGTAAGTTGTAACAGATAATCAGATTGGGAAAGTCACCAGCTTTGAGAAGGATAACATATCTCAATGTGCATGGTTAATTATGGCAACTAATTGATTACTCAATCTTCTTTGTTTGCTTCTCAAAATCTCAAGTTGTAACATCCATATCTCAGTTTTTGTATTTGGATGATCACAAATTTGTACCTTATATGAAAGAGTTAATTACAATTTTTTTTGTCTATATGAAAGTGTAAATTACAAATATTGTACTTCAGTTATTGAAAGGCAAATTATCAATATTTGTGCTCTCATATAGTTTGTGATGTGGAAGAATAAAGTTCTTAAAGGTGTAATAATGATACAAAAGCGAGCATGAAGTAACAAGCTATAAGCAATTTGCATATGTTTCGAACTTTAAATTTTTCAATGCATTAATGCCTCTTATTTTCTAAAGAGTTGTAACATGCTAGAGTGCATGTCTAGGAAACATATGCAAAATGCTGTTCATTTATCTTAATATTTGTGTGGATGCTCTGGAAGGGTGAGATCGATTACTCGATCTCAGGATAAAATTACTCCTCAGTAATTGCAACATTCCATTTGTAGATCTAACTGGTGTAAGCCTTTTTCTTAGAATTAGCAGTTTAATCTCCTAGGCTTTTACTTCTTCTAACTGGAACTCAAGTCAATATTCCACCTCTTTTCACTAATAGAGGTGGCAATGGTCAGGGTGATCTTAGATTAAAAGTTTATGTAGGGCAATTTGAGACCATTTTTGGACCTTTTTTGGGTAAAATATAGTAGCCTGATTACTCCAAAACCATGCAACCTTAATTATCAATCAAGCCATCAAGCTCTACAAACCCGAACCCTAGTTGATCCATCAATCCAAACAACCAACCTCGATCCCAACTTTTCAATTAAGCCAACTTGACCAAATCAAACTTGTCAAGTTTAATTTGGTTGCTTTCAGCAACAACTTGTGTCGCCTGTTGTTAAAAACTGGTCGTCGCAAACTTTATTTCTTGCTGTGAGATCAACTAATCCCTATGAACCTTAACTATTTCACCTTTGTTATCCACAACAGGTCGAGAGTCAAAAATGATCCTAAAGAAATTTCGAAGTTGATGTCTTTCAACTCAAAACCGACGTCTTCTCTTTAGAAACGGATGAGATCAGGTGAGCCAAAATCAATCCAAACTAGATTGGGTCAGATACTAAGAGCTTATATACTTTCAAAAGTATAAACCTAATTATATTTGTAAATTTTTTATCATTAGATTTGTATTGAAATTTGTATTGTTGTAAAATCAACTAAAAAAAAAAGAAATAAAAAGTACAGTAGCACAAAATCTCAGTACAAATCTAATGATAAAAAATTTATAAATATAATTAGACTTATACTTTTGAAAGTATATAAGCTCTACTCTCTTTCTTTCTCTCTCTTACACATTTTATATAGATTTGGTCAAATTAGAACCATACGGGCCGAATATATGTCAACAGAAAATTAACATTTGAAAATTTATTAATATGGTTTGGACCGAATCGACAACACTAATATTCTCTCGACCAAGAACTATCTTAATCAATGAGATTATATATATTAAACAAGAAGAATTATATATGTCATAAACGGTGGAATCGCCCCCTAACTCTAGCTAAAAGACAAGACAGGAGACTTTTTCTTACTTTTATTATTTTAGATTCGATTCATTCGGAATCCCTTCATGTCCACTTCCTCTCCGCAACAGGGAAATAATGCACCAATTCTTTTCATATATATATATATATATATATATATATATATATATATATATATATATGTTAAAAGGACTAAGTGGGTGCTTATAGATTTTTTGTTCTTTGATAAAAGGATGTGCGGTTAGGATAGCAGTGGTTGGTGGAATAATATATATGATTTAAGAAAAAAAATTAGTCAAAAAGATAAATTTAATTATAGAAAAATTATTAATACTATATATATATATATATATATATATATATATATATATATATATATATATATATATATTTCAAAAGTGGGAAAATAATATATATATATATATTCCAAAAGTGGTTAGGAAGGCGGTTAGAGTTAGTGATTGTTTCGACCATGACGTTGGAAGTGGGGGAAAATTTTAAGAGGCGCCGTGTTGGGGCGGCGAAGGGGGAGGGAGCGACTGTGGGCCTGCGGCAGCTTAAGGAGGCTCTTGGGGGGGGGGGGGGGGGGGGGGAGGAGGGGGAGACACACCGGGCAATACGAAAGATGGAGCAGTGTGGAGATCGCATAAGAAGAGTGCCTTGACCGTCAAGTCCATTTACAAGGTCATTAGTGATGGGAGGTCACGAGACTACATTACCCCATCGGTGTGGCGGTTGTGTATGCCGCCCAAAGTCAAGGTCTTCGTCTGGCTGACCCTCAAGAATAGGCTCCTAATGGCGAACAACCTTGGAAAAGGCTGGTCCGGTAACTACCTTTGTGTGCTTTGCGGCGATTAGCTGGAGTCGATTGACTATCTATTCTTGAGCTGCCTTTATACTAGATTTATGATCGGATCGGGCGAGGAAGGTTTTGGATTCGAGGAGTTAGGAAGCTGTGTTAGCAAGGTGTGGGAGAAGGGGTTGAGAGGGGACGGACAGGTGGAGCGGAGCAGATTGCTTACTGTCCGGTCGGCGAATTGGTGGGTGATTTGGAATATCAGAAATGGAGTTATCTTCCAACAACATAATACTGATCCATTCGTCGCAGTCAACTCGGTTAGGAGAGTTTTGGCTCACTGAAAAATGCTGGCTTGATTATGAGTGGTCTTTTTTTTTTTTTTTTTAACTTTGCTTTCGCCTTCGACTTTGATAGACCCTGATGTCTCACCCTTGGTGCTAAATTCAGTTTCCTATTGAATGAAGTGGGTAGCGTGCTGTCTTTTTCTCAAAAAAAAAAAAAAAAAAAAAAAAAAAAAAAAAAAAAAAAGTGGGAAAATAAGGGAAGCCCTAAAATGGCTTAGTGCGCATGGAGAGTGTTGCAATCCTGACACTTGTCTTCACCCCAATCTTCGTCCATCTTAGAAAACAAAAGAAAGGAAAGGAAATTAATTTCATGTGCACTTTTGCACTGTGATAATTAACATAAGAGGTGATGTAGATTCCCTCGAGGGTTTTCATTTTCTTTCATTATTTGTTTTGCAGTTGTAATTGGTAATTAATGGTATTGTTTCTTTTAAAAACAAAGAATAGCACGTCCTCACTCGCTTCATTTATTAAGAAATAATGAATGAATAAAGCTACAAAATGAAGACATTTAAGAATCTGAAGAAATAAAAAAGCAAAATATATAGAAAATTTAAACAAAAAAAAGTCTCAAAAAAACGGTTGCGTTAATCGAATGTGCAGGAATTAAGATTGGTTCCTCTCAAGTCAGGTTGACCACCTGATGGCCAAAAGAGTACGGTGAGGTCTTATTTTCTGATGGACCCATTGCACTGTAATTAAACTCGTCGTCCTTTCCCATACTTATATATTTAACATGCTATATAAGTATTTGGGGTCATTAGAAATATTTTAGCTCAATAACATGCATACCAGGCCAATTAAATATCTTTCAGTATTTACATTCATATTCTGTACATGCATGAATGTGTATGTTGATCACTTCCATTAGCTAGATGAATGGCAGATTCGTTTGTCATTGCATCATTCATTCATATATATATATATATATATATATATATATGTCGCGAATCTGATCCGTCTATTGCTGCACCTGCCATATCTTTATCTTTTTTTTCTCTCAATTATATTCTTTGTGCGGGCATGCATGTGCTCATTTGCACTTGCCATTTCGCGCATGAACACGTCGTACCGATGCAATCGTGCTCCCTCACATGCAAGCACGCACAAGTATCTGGAGAGAGTCTCTCCATCAATAAAAGCTAATGACCAAATTAAAAACTTTGTAAACTATCATTTCATATTGGTGCGGCTATTTATGCTCTTATTCCTTTCAAACGAAAGGAACAATTAATATGTACTGCATATAGATATATTCACAGACACATTTAAGCACACTTCATGCATGCATGTACGTACGCACGCACACATACACGACCCGATATGATCCAGGCCCAGGCCCATTAAATCTTTAAGAGAAAAAATTGGGCTAACAGATATCCTGGCCGGCCCAATTTACAATTCCCATTAATTCATAAGATGAGTTACATACAATTCTGTTGCTCAAATTATTGCTTTTATTAAAATACAATTTTTGTCCCGTTTTTGAAAAGCATCATTAATTATTGCTTCATTAGAAATTGGAATATAAAAAGTTAAAACGGGCTATGCTACTATCAATTTATTTTCAACATATGATGAAACTTTCAAGTCAACAATCGATATTGTTAAATATGATTTATATGTTTTGAAGTATTTAAAAATTAATTTTTAAATATTTTAGATATCATTAATAACCTAATGATCAAATGATTGTAAAAATTGCAATTTTAATAGTTGATATGAAATATTTTTCTCGTTTAACGTTGTAAAGAAATTTAATTCAATTAAATTTTGATTAAATTTTTTTTTTACACTATTTAAAATAAGATCTATATTCTTGATCTTTATTATAAAACTTCTATCATCATCTTTTGAATAATATTTATTTTCAATCGTTCATTTTTGTGTCCGCTTGACGAACAAGAGAACAAAATTAAAAAATTATAAAATTTAATTTCTATATAGTTTAAATAATTTAGATCATGTTTAACAATACCGATCGTCAATTTAAAAATTTTATTATCAAAAATAAATCAACAATAATAGAGTATATATGTTTGATAATGTTCCAGCACAACTCTATAAATATTTATTTTAACAAAGCAAGAAGGGTGAGAAATGAGGTAAGCAATGGCCAACAAACACTAGCATTGTAAATGTGCTTTTAAAGTGGTTGTAAAGTCAATTAAAGTAAATTAAAAAATACAGGAAATATCTTGATCAAATAGTGGAAGAAGAAAAAGAAAGAAATTAAAGTCGTAAAGCAATTTGCCTGCTGAGAATAGACTCGTCATTAAAGAAAATACATATGCGCTTCATTTTCAATTAAAAGCAAGACTCTGTCAACCTATCTAATCCATATCTAAAGATTCCAATATTACAGTTCATTATATATATATATATATATATATACTTACATATGTGTGTAGATGTATCCTAACCAGCAACATGAGACACCAATGTTTTTCTCCACACATCTCCATCAAAAAAAAAATTATATCCCTGTCAACTAATCCTTTATCACACTTCATCATCCATGCCGAAAGGCTCGTTTCAATGGCTAGAAAATTACAATAAAGAATTTGACCCGCCGCCTAAAAAGTCGAAGAAAATAAAACCAAAAGAAATTTTTTTATTATTGCTTTTCGTTAGTGATGCAAAAAAATTACTTATTCTCTCATATTGTTTTTGGTTTAAATATAAATTATTATTTTTTTTATTTTAGAGATAAATATAAATTAAGAAACAAGTAGCAATAAGAAAATTAAATTATTTATGAAAATAAGAAAATTAGTGTTTGGATAGTTAGATTGTAATAAGTAAAAATATGAGTAATTATAATTTTAAAATAATAATATTTTTTTAATATAAAAATATTAATAAAATAATTATTTAATTTATTTAATTAAAAATTGTTATATAATTCTAAATATTAATTGATAAAATAATTATCAAAAATAAGTATTGTTAATAAATAATTTAATAAATTAATAAGGTAATTATCTAATAGTTAAATAATTAGTTAATAAAATAATTAGATTAGTTAGATTAATTAAAGAGTTAATACAATATAATTAAAATAATATTTATTTTAATTAAAATTTATTTTCAACTCGGAATAAATTTGTTCTATAAAAAAAAGACTGGACAGTGGTTTCAGCTTATTTCAGAAAAATAAGACTTTATTTTATACCTTATCTTTCAACCAAACGGTGCCTCAAAGCTTTGACATCATGCTCTAATTTTGTACGAAAGTAAAATAATTGTATATTATTTAAAAACTTTAAGTTATTTAAAAACGGTGGTTTTAGCATTTATGTTCAACAACAACTTCTCCGCTTATTATGCGATGATCTCATGGTCTGCAAGGTATTTAAATTCAAATTCTACATGCAGTTCACAATGCTCGATCAGGTTCCAAACTATATATTTATGGATGGTTTTATCTCTAGCCATATTATTGATATTGGTATCTTAATATTGTACAGATTTTATAACCATGGGGTACCACACATTGTCTCCTTTTAAATGCTTACATGTTAAGAAAAGCGTACTCAGTAGGACTCGCAATAAAGAAAAAGATGGAGCTCAACTTTGATTCGATTTCTTACTCGGCGAGGCCTAAGTCATCTTTGAAATTACATAAGAGCGGTGGATATATATAATATTAAAAAGCACATCTGACTCGAGCTGGTAAAAGACAAATGGCCGCTTCATTTTGCTAGCAGGAATCTTTAAAATTTGTACTGTATTAAATGAGATCTGATTATGTCACTCTATAACTTACTATTTATTTATTTTTTATTTTTTTTCTGAAAACAAAAAATCAGTTCGAGATTTTTAACTCTTTAAATTTTGGGCATTTTTAGTACGCTCGACAAGTGGCGTTACATTTAATATATGTTAGTCCCTGTTCATATTTCGTCGTGCATCCATCACTGATCACCCTCATTATTTTCTCAGCCAATTTTTTTTTTTAAATGAATTATTATTATTTTTTTTTATTTTTCGTGACCAGTAAGAAACCCCTTTAAAGCAAGTTCTGCGTGCGTGCGTGCGTGCGCGCTCTCTCTCTCTCTCACTCTCTCTCTTCCCCCACCACCACTACGAGGCCGCGGTGCTTGCCCCGATCACAACCCACCTAACTCTCCAACAGCACGAATCCCGGTGCGAGGACGGACGGCAGAGATCGGCTCCCGGCCACCCCGCACCTGTTTGACGGTTTCTCTAACTCCCCCCCCCCCCACAACAACAACGCAGCCCAACTTTCCCCTTTACTCTCGCGGCCTTAAAAAAGATCTCGTAAGCGCGAGCGGGGGGTTTGGGCGAATTCCGACGCGCTCGCCACCGCGGCCTCTTCCCCCACCCCACACCTGAGTTTTTTTTTTTTGTTTTTTTTGTTTTCGTTTCGACACGCGCTTTTCCGGATATTTGCAAATCGGTCCCTCGAAATTTTGCGGAGTTATCGATAAGCTTCCCCCCAACACCCCCCCCCCCCCCTCTCTCGAAGAATCCGAGCGATTCCGCCCCGCCCCTCTTCGTTAGGGTTTCTACCCGGGTTTGTGTGATGAGTTTCTCCTCCCTCCGTCCATGGCGTCGTCTCTTCTCCTCACCTTCCTCGTCGTCTCTGTCTTCGTTGTCTTCGACGGCGCTAACCCTAACCCTAGGTTCGCGTCCGCCGCCGAGGACGGGGCGTTCTCGATCCTGAACTACGAGTCTCTGTGGCACGATTACTCCCCGCCGGCGCCGCCGCCGCCGCCGGTGGAGCCGGACCGGCCGTCGGCGTCCTGCGAGGACGACATCGGCGGGGCCGGCGACTTCGAGACCCGATGCGAGATCCTCCGCAGCGTGGAGCTCTCCGGCGATGTCTACATCAAGGGGAGCGGCAGCCTCGTGCTCCTCACCGGCGTCGTCCTCAGCTGCCCCATCGCCGGGTGCGAGATTGTCGCTAACCTCTCCGGCGAGGTGCGGCTCGAGCGCTCCGCCGCGATCGTGGCAGGCAGGGTTTTCCTCGCGGCGACGAACGTCACCCTCGGGAACGAGACGCTGATCAACACGATGGGGCTGGGAGGGGACCCGCCGCCCCGGACTAGTGGGGTTCCCACAGGGACGCACGGCGATGGTGGGGGCCATGGGGGGCGGGGGGCGAGCTGCTTCGTGAGGGAGGGGCAGACACAGGAGGACTCGTGGGGCGGAGATGCGTACGCGTGGTCGTCACTGCAGGAGCCCGACAGTTACGGAAGCAAAGGCGGATCGACGAGCGTGGAGAAAGATTACGGTGGGGGCGGGGGTGGGCGGATCTGGATGGCAGTGAAGGAATTGCTGGTGGCGGAAGGGGAGCTGATTGCGGATGGGGGTGATGGCAGCGACAAGGGTGGCGGAGGGGCTGGTGGGAGCATCTATATTCTGGCCTCCAGCATGTGAGACCCCTAATTTTATTTGTCAAAGTTCATTTTTTTCCCGGTATCCTCTTGTGGATGTTTGTTGAATTTCATCTTGTTCTAGTACTGTTAAGTATACTTGATAAGGAAAAAGAACGGATATAGTATAATTTCTAGCCAAAACAGAATGAAGATAGTGCCTGTTTCATGCGCCATCTTTACTTGCAAATTAATGGAGCGGTGATTTGCATAAATAAATAAAGGAGCAGCTTGTTTAGTGCCTTCATCGCAGTGCGGTTATCACCCTTGTGGGCTCCGTGTTCTTACTTGTTCTTTCATAAAATGGAATCTATTCAATGTTATGTGCCACTTTAAATGTATGTATGTTTAAGCTTGTGATTGATGTAACTTATAAAACAATTCTGGCTTTACTGTGAACTGTGTTTCCTTTGGTTTTGTTGAGGTGAAGTTCTTTGATTATTATGCCAGTATCATTTTTCCTTTCATCTAATGCTTGTTTGGTGATGTAGGAAGGGAAGTGGTAATATAAGTGCTTCTGGAGGCAATGGTTTGGCGGGGGGAGGAGGAGGTCGCGTTGCTATAAATGTTTTTGGCAGGCATGATGAAGCACAAAGTTTTGTTCATGGTAATTTAATTGTTTTACTTCGTAGTTTATTGCATTTATGTCTTTCTAATATTTATATTTACGGACTGTCTCGTTCACTCTAGTCGCCATTGTTTTGTAGCCCTTCTATCTACTAAGTTGTACTGCATTCTTTTTCATTTTATGCATGATTAAACGTTTGGTGCATAAGCTATGCGTTAGGTTGCTCTGAAGGTAGGTTGAGATATTGATTGATAACCCGACAGTCGATGATTGATTCACTGTATTTGTTTTATGCAGTATAGATTTTTACAGTAGATTATTATGTTTTTGCTGCATCTATTACAAATATAAGATGATAAAGAAGTATATATTTTTTTTTCCCTTTAGAGGGTAAAATCAAGCCTGTCTGAAGTTTCCTTTTAATACTTCAAGTGGGAGCCTGCTTTTAGTGGGAGTTTCGCCTCATCTTGGATTACCCTGACAGACAAACATCATTATAAAACTTTTCTATGAAGATCCAAATAGGAAATTTCATTGAAACTCATGCTAGACTTGGTATAATTTTATCAAGAGTTATTAGGCTCAAATGTGAAGTCTAACTAAACAGGGTACTGTGACCTCGTTTGGCTATGCTTTCGCTTTTGTGAATATTATGGAAATATGTTGGTGGATGTACTTCTCTATTCTTCCTATTGTTGGTTAGCTTACAAACTCAATTTTATGTAAAAAGACAAAGAAGTGTGCAAAAGTCACCACAATTTTTTTGCGATAGATTATATTATTTGCAAACAACCCACCATTTGCTGGTGCATTTGATATGTCAATCACGCAGAACTCGAGGAAGAAGAAAAATGTTAGAGTAACTAAACGATGGTAGCAAATTTGCTTAGTGCAGATAGGTAGCAACTAGCAAGGTAACTTTGTCTTATGCTGGAAGTAAGGTTATAAACAATTTTTAGCAGTTCTTGTTGTATAGTTTCTTGGTCTTTGAAGTCTCTGATAAATTCTATTTTAATGCCATTATATATTTTATAGTTAGCAGAACAATAGAGCCTTATTTGTAAGAGCAAAATGTAGTAGCTAACTAAGTCTGAGCTGGGACTACATTTATGTAGACTAATTTCACAATGCCTTTTGTCTTATTATGCTGCATAAAGTTTTGGATCTGTAGGTGGAAAGAGCTTTGGCTGTCCAGAGAACGCTGGAGCTGCAGGGACTCTTTATGATGCGGTCCCTAAGAGTCTTATTGTTAGCAATCACAATTTGACTACACAGACTGATACTCTTCTTTTAGAATTTCCTAACCAGCCACTTTGGACAAATGTTTTTGTTAGAAATTGTGCCAAAGTTGCTGTTCCCTTACTCTGGAGTCGTGTACAGGTCAGCTCCTGCCTCTGCTATTGTGACAGTCATTAATCTGTTTTATGGGCACTATGTTAGTGCATTTATTGTGATCAACTTTATTGCCTTACATAAAACATTGCTGTTTGTCACTGATGGTGTGCTTCTATGTGATAGAAATAGGCAAATGGTATTTATACAGATTGATAATTTGGGTATATTTCTTCATTTTTTTTTGCTTTCCTATTATGGCATTTTTCCCAGCGTGAGTGTTTCATCTTGATTTTATCGTATGGTAAGGATTAGTTTAAATACAAATCCCACTATTAGTGTTGGCTTCCTGATTTAGTGACGTTGAACCAGCTCGACATAAGATCATGTTTTCAACTGATATATGGCCAGCCGGCTTATACTTGATCGCTGCCTAATCATTATCTAGGCTGCATTGATTGCAGACATTTTCCCCTCATGGACCTCTTTTTCTAGACTATAGCAGTTATACATTTACCGCTGTCAAAATTTCCTGTGGTTCCAATTGTTACTAATGCACAGAACATTATTGTTCCAATTAAAGAGGCAATAGTTCACTTCTTCTATCTTCTGTTACACTTTCGACAATGCAGTTTGACCTCTTTTCAGTCCTTGAAAGCTTAAGAAGCTGTCAAACCATATGTCGTGCTGCGTTACTAGTATTGAAGAAGCGGTCTGTTGATCTTTATGCTGATTCTCTCCTTCTGAACTTATCTAGGACTGTACGACTTCGATATATTCGTGGATAAGTTCATATTTTGCCTGTTCTGTTTTTAACTTTAGATATGGCTTGCCAACATTGTTTTGAATGATTTCTGTATAAAAATTAGTTTAGTTTTAATTTGTATGTATTCATTTTAGTTATCCTTTGTGCAGATTTCGAAGTCCTTTCTGAGATTACTAATTGGATTTTTCAGGTTCAAGGACAACTTAGCCTTTTATCTGGTGGTATTCTAACTTTTGGTCTAAGTCATTACCCTTACTCGGAGTTCGAACTTATGGCTGAAGAACTTCTAATGAGTGACTCAATAATCAAGGTGATCCCTTTAGTGTTGATTATCTTGTTTGTGTGTGTGTTTCTTGTGTTAGTTGCTTATTTGTTGCTAGGAATGTTGAATAAAGAATATTTACAGCCATGTGTGTGCTTCTATGCAGTGTAAATCGCTAGTTTATAGATTCCTTTTGTACCATATTTTCTGTTCCTCTGCTAGGAAGCAGATCCTTTGCAGCCATGCTGTTTCCTTATATACTGTTTGTGTGTGTGTGTGGTTTTTTTCCCCCCTCTTTCCTATTCATGATTGTGAATGATTTCTTGCAAAAAACCAAAATGATCTAATCGGTGAATTGGATGGTTTACAAACTAACACACAAAAATGATGAACTGCCTCTTCTCAGGTTGTAGGAACTCCCTACAATATGCCGCATAATGCCACATGCATTATGTGGCAATCCGGTAGTATAATAGTTTTGCATTCAGATATTGGCAAATTTATAATCTGATGTTGCGATCTTTAATTAAGTTTAGGTATATGGTGCTTTGCGTATGTCTGTAAAGATGTTCTTGATGTGGAATTCGAAAATTTATATTAATGGGGGTGGAGATACAATAGTTGCAACATCCTTACTTGAGGCAAGCAACTTAGTTGTTTTGAAGGTATGGTGCTGACCCTTGTATGGTGACATTTAACTCTTTCGTTGATACTTAAATGTGAATCACAAAATGTGTTTGCTGTATCTCAGGAATCATCGGTGATACACTCTAATGCCAATCTTGGAGTCCATGGTCAAGGCCTTCTCAATTTATCTGGACCAGGCGATATGATTGAAGCTCAACGTCTGATCTTGTCGCTATTCTACAGTATAAATGTAACCAAAACAAGCTGGAAACTTCTTCTTTTTTTTTGAATTCTGTAGCTTATCTATAATTATTTGGTTATGCATTAATTTTTGCCTCGATAAGAATTAACCAAATTGTAGACCTTAATTATATGAGAACAATAGCAGAATAATTGATAATTCCCAGTATCACTCATATCAATTTTGAAGGCACGAATCTGTCGGACTTCTTTATATGTCTGTTTTTTTGCCACATTTCTTCGTTAGGTATATATTGCAAAACGATGTTCAATATGTCTACATGTACCTAGAATTTCATACTGGTATCTGGGCTCTTGTTTGACCTTTTTAGTGCAGTTAAATTCCTGAATCATTAAGATGCTGTGTTTCTTCTAGAATCATCTAAAATTATTTATGTGTAAAACATTTTTCTATATTTTCTTTTTAGGTTGGTCCTGGATCTGTTTTACGTGGTCCGTTAATAAATGCAACTAGTGATGAGATGTAAGTACTATGGCAATCTGTATTTACAGTTCTTATTTTTGTACTTTGTTTCTTGGGGTTTGGATTGCCTTATTATTGGCTGTTTGGTATGTCTGTTTTAGGGCTCCAAAGCTCAATTGCGAAGAAGAAGAAGACTGCCCTGTGGAATTGATTCATCCTCCTGAAGATTGCAATGTGAATTCCTCGCTCTCTTTCACGCTTCAGGTGAACCTTTAACAAAGAAATCTAGTAAACAGTTTTAGGTTTTTTTCTGCGTGGTTACTTTGTCATTTAAGATGTTAATCAGTGGCCTTGTTTATTTTGTAGATCTGTCGGGTTGAAGATATTGATGTCGCAGGGCTTATTGAGGGAACGGTTGTTCATTTTCACAGAGCTAGAAGTGTTACTGTTCATTCTTCTGGAACAATTAGTGCCACTGGATTGGGTATAATTAACAAACTTCCTTCTGAGTCAAAATTGACAACACTCTCATACTTGTTTTTGGTACATCAATTTTGTCAATTTAGTCTGGCTGAAAAATCATAAGAACGTGGCATAACTAGATAACCACTCAAATTCAAGATTAGGCTGAGTGGGCTTAATATAGATGCAATTTGAAGTTAATCCAGCCTATCCTCTAGTAATCTACTCAAACTGGACCACATCAGTATCGTGTGACTTTTATTTTCTTGCTCTCTTCTTGCTTATTGGATTTTTATTTTTATTTCCTATTTTTTAAAAAATGGTATTCCAAAATAGCAGCTTCTTGTAAACTTTGTGTTTGGGACTGTATTTCTTAGTTGTCTAAATCTGCATCTGCTTTGCTGCTTTATCGTTCAATATAAGTTTTATGCTTTCCCACTTGCAGGCTGCAAAGGTGGGATTGGAAGAGGAAGCATGCTAAGCAGTGGCCTTGGCGGTGGTGGGGGACACGGTGGCAAAGGTGGTGATGGGTTCTTCAATGGAAGCCATGTTGAGGGTGGCCTCACATATGGTAATCCAGATTTACCCTGTGATCTTGGTAGCGGTAGTGGTAATGACAGCATAAACACTTCAACAGCTGGAGGAGGCATAATAGGTATCTTTGTGATTATCATTGGTTGGTTTATGTTTTTTTGTCGATAAAATTTCTGAAACTTTATATATGCCTTTCTATTTATATTAAGTGAAATTGTTGTAACCAAAATATGGTTTTACTTTTTTATGGTCGAATATTCAGTTAACTTTCTTTGTGCAGTTTTATTTTCTTTGGGGCTAAATTGCAGAAACCTTTCTTAAAATATGCGATTTCCAGAGTCTCCCTGAAAAATATTGATGATCAAATACCCTTTATATCCATGTTAATCATTTCTATCATATTCGTATCTTCTTATAATTCCTTAGTGGATGATGTATGGAAGTAGATTTAGTGCTAGTGATCTTAATATTAAGGAGGTTAAGTGTAGGTCTTTACTTTTGCACATGGCAAAGTGCAAATCACGATATTTTCAGGGGGGCTTTTATCAATTTCAGCCCTTTTATTTTTCTTTTGCAATCAGTTGTTTCTCCTGTTCTGAGACCAGGTTGTGGCGTTATTGATCTTTTTTTGCAGTGATGGGTTCATGGGAGCATTCTTTGTCAAGTTTGTCAATCTTTGGCTCGGTCGAGGCAAATGGGGAGAGTTTCAACAGTGCTGCTACTAATATCTCGAGTGGAGGCCCTGGTGGTGGTTCTGGGGGCACCATTCTTTTGTTTTTGCGTACTTTAACTCTTGGTGAAGCCTCAGCCCTTTCAAGTGTCGGTGGCCTTGGCGGCCATGGTGGTGGTGGTGGTGGAGGTGGAAGGATTCACTTACATTGGTCGGGTGTTCCTACAGGAGATGAATATCTTCCAATTGCAACTGTTGAAGGAACCATTAACTCAAGGTTTGCTAAAATCTCTTTTAGTTGATTTTCTTTGTTTTGCTGGATTCGGTAATGGATAAACTTCAGGAATATGTAGATAATTTGC
Source organism: Tillandsia leiboldiana (assembly GCA_029204045.2). Classification (NCBI taxonomy): domain Eukaryota; kingdom Viridiplantae; phylum Streptophyta; class Magnoliopsida; order Poales; family Bromeliaceae; genus Tillandsia; species Tillandsia leiboldiana. The sequence goes on from CM055064.1 coordinate 1,291,749, forward strand.
AATAACTAGCCTTTTGGCCTTTGAGCTGTTTGGCGTGCCTTCTATTTACTGTTTTAATTTTGCATACATACGGACTTTTAAGTTTCTGACAATGTGTTTTGATACTTTAACGCCCTGAATTGTACATTTTGCTTTACTATTGCTCCTTTTTTCCACTGAGAAAAAGTAACCTTGGTGTTGCGAGCTCTAACATGCTTAGATTGTTAATTCATGTTTCATTTATATTTTTTGTTGCTTATATATCTATGTTCCTGTTTTTATTATCTGAATCTTAAGCTTAGATTTTGCTTCCAGTGTGCCAACAGTTCTTTGATTTTTATTTTTTTGGTTTTTGTTTGACTTTGCAACCTTTTCACCTAGAATGTGCATGCATTTTATTATTTCGTAAACTCTTTGAGTGCTTTTATTGAAATTTATAGTCCTTGGATTCTCAAATTTGTAGTTCATGAAAGAATCGATTGACATGTTCAATTTTCTGGATAATGAATTTGGACTTTTTAAGTGTACTATGTAGCTTTCAAGTATTGTTACTTGTATAAAAAGGATTGAGATGCCACATAACTGCATGAGTGCTAATGGTTCATTTTGTGGTTTGGAGGTTATTGCTGCAATATCTCTTTCTTTGAACTCTATGCTTTCTTTTATAGGGGAGGCATTAGCAGGGGTAAAGGCTTTACTGGGGAAAATGGGACAGTCACGGCCAAAGCTTGCCCAAAAGGTCTTTATGGATTATTTTGCGAGGTATGTTGTACTTTTATATTTGAAATAATTTCAGTGGCAATGCTAATATTTGTTACATTTTATAGTTTGATCACTTCTTTGTCAGTTATATTTGCCTTTGTGTTTGTCATCTTACTTAATGTGGAATTGTTAAGTAGAGGGGGAAAAAAGAGAGGTAACATTACTAAACTCCTTTCGCTAACCCTGTATAAGAGTTAATGCGAGTTCTAGTGTGGGAATCAGTTCATGTGTAGTCATTAGTCAGTAAATAAGTTATTGACTGCTGACGTTAATTTTTCAGCAGAGCATTGTTTTATGGATGATGGTTCCAAGATTGATTGTAAGACACAATCTGTTATTTATGGGACACACACACTAAAGCTTTGCTAGTTTGGGCTATAAATAATTTCTAAGGAATTAATCCATCTTTTAGAGGTATCAATTTTTAGCACTATTGTTAGGGAAAAATATACAAGAAACGATAGATTTTAATCTTTGCAATCAACTGTTGATCCTGACACATATCTTCACTCTTACCGGATTATTGTATATTTTGTCCCTGTTGTCAATGTTGATGTCAAGGATTGCCCATGCTGCCCTTGCTACCCCGTGCCACCTGTGCCGTACTGTGCCGAGGCCGTGCTGGCATGTGGCACGGGGGTGTGCTGACACCTTGACAAGAAAATATTTTTTTTTGAGTGTGTTTTGAGGTGAAAACTGAATAGATTTACAAGGTTTTTCCATACTCGAAATATGTAATTTTTGTAAATCTACTTACTTTTTTTGCAATTAGTCAGTTCATTAGTATATGAAATCATCTTTTAGTGAAAAAACAAAAAGAAAAGATCTCCCTAAATTTTTTTATATTTTTGATGTAGTGAATTTGCTTATGGTAGAGTTTTATGACTCTATTCTTTCGAAACTATGTGAGATTTTTTCATAACTACTGGAGATACTACAACAATTTAAAAAGATAATTTTTTTATGAAAATTTGATAAAAAAAATCCATGCCAATGCATGTCAATGTTGCAGTGGCATGTGCAGTGCCAATGGCATGGCAATCCTTAGTTGATGTTATTTATTTCAGTATTTGTCGAGGATAGGGGAATGTTTCAATAAACAAACTTATCTGATATAGTTCTGTTTGAGGAAATGCAGGAATGCCCTTTGGGTACTTTCAAGAATGCCACTGGATCTGATATAGCTCTTTGTTATCGGTGCCCCCCTAATGAGCTCCCTCATCGTGCTGTGTACATAACAGTTCGAGGTAACGGTCGCTAAGTTGCTTGTTTTCTAATTCTTTTGGTACAGAAATGTAGTCACAGATTCTAATTTTCTTTAGTGAGTTTGGTAATTTTCTAGCTATATAAAATCGTATTGTTGATACTTGATAGTCACATATTCTGTTGCTAAATGATGTTTTGGGAGCATTCTTCCTCTGAATTTCTTTGTTTAGTCAAATAGCTTTTTTTGGTCATTTCATCCATGTTTGCCTTCAGTTGCTGTAGAACTTTTCTGAACATTAGCATTTTCTTAACAGGAGGTGTTGCTGAAACCCCATGCCCATACAAATGCGTGTCCGATAGATATCACATGCCGCACTGCTATACTGCTCTGGAAGAGCTAATATACACTTTTGGTGGACCATGGCTTTTTGGCCTCCTGCTTTCTGGCCTTCTTGTGTTATTGGCCCTGGTTCTAAGCGTTGCACGGATGAAATTCGTTGGTACTGATGAATTGCCAGGGCCAGCACCAACTCAACAAGGGTCCCAAATTGATCACTCCTTTCCCTTTCTAGAATCGCTGAATGAGGTTTTTATTATTTGCGTCTTCTCTTGACATACCTTAGAATTGAGGACCATTTCTTTGTGAGTCTTGCTAATTTTGGCAACTTTTTTTCTTTGCACACAGGTCTTGGAGACAAATAGAGCTGAAGAGTCCCAGAGCCATGTTCACAGAATGTATTTCATGGGTCCAAACACCTTCAGTGAACCTTGGCATCTTCCACACTCTCCGCCTGAACAAATTACAGAAATTGTGTATGTGGGCATGTCTTATATTGGACAGATTGCATTTGAACAGATTCTACTTCTGGCACACTTATTTTCTTATCATCCCTTTTCCTCATTGCTTCTTTACTGTTTTATTTCATTTTCATCTCTCAAAAGAATTGCTTTCTTAACTTCCATTGGCTACTAATATTTTGTTCTCGTCTATACTTTATTTTGCATGGCAGATATGAGGATGCTTTTTATAGATTTGTCGAGGAGATAAATGCCCTAGCGGCTTATCAATGGTGGGAAGGATCAATCTATAGCATTCTTTGTATACTTGCATACCCACTTGCATGGTCCTGGCAACAGTGGCGCAGGAGAAAGAAGCTGCAGCGCTTACGTGAATTTGTTAGATCGGAGTATGATCATTCGTGCTTACGTTCTTGCCGTTCACGTGCTCTTTATGAAGGGCTCAAGGTTTGCACCATAATTACATTTTGTTTCTAGTAGAAGCTTCTCTTGCTCCAAAGGTTATTGACTGAAGAGTGAAGACCATGTATGAATAATCAAGCTCAGTTTTCTAGTTGTAGTACTAGATGATCCATATAGGCATGACCTCTTTCAGCTTGTTGCAAGATATTTCACTTTCCTAGTTTCTGAATTTCTAGTATTTAATGAGATTCTGCTGATTTGTTAATCCCTCCATTAAAAGGGACGGTTAGTGGGGAGCGTTTTAAGTACTATATGCTATGGATAGTCGTTCCTTGATTGTCAAAAGCTGGACAAGATGGAGAACAGAATGTTGAATTGATACTGGGCTGAGCTGCTCAGCTTCTAATAATTTCTGAATGGAAGCAACCAGCTACTTGGTATTGTAAAGTTCACTTGGTCGGCAGGCACAAGCCTGTTCTGGAGAAGGCACCTTAACATCTTAAATGAAGCATTTGTGACTTGGGAGTTGAAAAGGTTTTGAATTGCAAAGGATTCTTTTATAATTTCATGTCTTGCTTGTGACTAAGTTTTTTCTGATTTGCAGTCCTAATTCACTCTTAGATAACCAAACTATCAATAAAAGCACACTTGTTCTGTTTGTTAAAAAGGAATAGTCGCTTCGTAATATAGAGCTGAATGAATTATATCGACATTGCTATCAATGTAGCTGAGACATTGATTGTGGGTCATAAAGGGTTCTTGGTCTCGTTGTTTTAGCATTGCAGGGTTATTGAAACTTTGACGCATAACTGTATATTTTATTTTGTGTAGGTGGCTGCCACTCCCGATCTAATGCTAGGATATGTAGACTTCTTTCTTGGCGGAGATGAAAAAAGACCGGACCTTCCTCCCCGTCTTCATCAAAGATTTCCCATGTGCTTAATCTTTGGAGGTGATGGAAATTACATGGCTCCTTTTTCGCTCCACAGTGACAATGTGCTCACTAGCCTCATGGGCCAGGTTTGTTTTTCGCATCTGGAGAACCTTAAACACATTTTTTTGTTTCTTTAAAATTCTGAAATCTTTTCGTCTAAAGCTATCGGGTTATCTTTTTTGCTCAGGCTGTACCACCAACAATATGGTATCGTCTAGTTGCTGGACTGAACGCCCAGCTGCGTTTGGTTCGTCGTGGACACCTTAAAACAACACTCTTGCCTATCCTTAAGTGGCTTGAGACTGTTGCAAATCCTGCTTTGAGCTTGCATGGTGTATCTGTTGACCTCGCCTGGTTTCAAGCTACATCGCTAGGCTATTGCCAACTTGGTCTTGTTGTATGTGCTTTGGAAGGAGAAACTGAGGCTACAGCTGTTGATGGTGGTACTGGAACCCCACTGCTTGACAGAACTGCCCGGTGAGATATCGTTGCTTGTTTGCTTTATCTTTTGGGGCTTTTACGCATATCTTCCTGCAAAATCATCTATTACTCCGTTCCCCTGTAGCACTGGAACTTTTATGCCTACCCCTCAAAAGTGCAGTTTCTTACATAAATAACCTCATGTTAGGTTGGCAAGTCCTCCAAATTATCATAGTTGTTGGTTTTAGTACAAAGGTATATATGGAAGAAAGTAAGCTTCTATTCAGGACACATGAAAAGTCATGTTTTCTACTGGGTTGTATAAATAGATAATATTGCAGGAGTTTATTCACATAAATATCTTATTTACTTGTTTGCTACTGTTTATGTACATAAATGTTAATTTTCAACTCACCTCTGTTATGCCACTCGTTTCCGCTGCAGTGTGCATAACACCCAAGGAGAGACTCAATCTGGCCACTTGAGACATAAGGATTCTGTTATGCGGAAAAGGATTAATGGAGGGATTCTAGATAGCTACAGCCTTCGAATGCTTGAAGACAAGAAAGATTTCCTCTACCCCTTCTCTCTTATAGTGCATAATACTAAGCCAGTTGGCCATCAGGTGCCTTTTGTATGCTTGAATTATTTCATTTACTCTGAAGTGATAAGTCCGTTCTGTATCGAGAAAGCTGGTTTTGATTGGATTCTATTTTTGCACACTTATATGATGATTTTACTTGTCTCTTTTCTACTGCAGGATCTTGTTGGTCTGGTCATCTCGATATTGCTGTTTGCAGATTTTAGCTTAGTGTTGCTTACTTTACTCCAGCTTTATTCGTTCTCTATGGCCGACATCTTCTTAGTTCTGTTTGTTCTTCCTATGGGTATACTTTCTCCATTTCCTGCCGGAATAAATGCACTTTTTAGTCATGGACCTCGGCGATCAGCAGGCCTTGCTCGTGTTTATGCCCTATGGAACATTACATCGTTGGTCAATGTTGTAAGTGGTCCCACAGCCTTACTCTTCCAATTTCGCAATTCTTTCTTTGGCTTCATATTACAGTAGTCTTAAGAATGTTACTCTTATCAAATGTACTTACTGGCTTACATTCTACAATAGAGTGCTTTCATTGCTCCCAGTATGATGCCATCAAACCGTACTCATCTCTTTTATTCTACAGGTTGTGGCTTTTATATGTGGGTTTGTACATTACAAGTCATCAAGCCAAAAACATTCGAGCCTACAACCATGGAGTTTGGCAACGTAAGCTTCTTCTCCTTCCTTTTGCTTCCTGCTGCATTTGAAACATCTTCCTGATCCTTTCCTCGATTAAGAACTTTGATTCAGTGTGTAATTTTCCTATTCATTTTCATTTATATGGAGTCGGCTGTGTTATTGGCAGGGATGAGAGCGGTTGGTGGCTGTTCCCTACTGTACTTGTATTGTGTAAATGCATCCAAGCGAGACTCGTCGATTGGCATGTCGCAAATTTAGAGATCCAGGATCGGTCCTTGTATAGTAATAACCCACATATATTCTGGCAAACCTAACATAATATCGCGTGATTGGTTAGGGCTACTTGAGTTAGATGGAACTCCGACTTTCTTTATTTTTATTTTTTTTTATTTTGGGAGTTGAAAAAGGGACAATGGAGAATTGTGGGCCTTACTTTATGCACGAGGCCCAGTTAGCATTCATCGTGCGGACTTTGACGCCCCCTCGGTAATCTCCGTGCAGTTACAGCTTTTGCTTTGGTGTATATAGCATCAACATATGGTTTCTTGATCCATTCTTTGTAGAATTTAGCGCGTATAGCATCATCATACATTATACTTTGACTAATGAGCAGCGTAGGAATTTTGGTTGTTGTATCTTTTGGTTGTTCTAAATGTTATTTAGCCGGCAAAGGCGTGGAAATGTAGATACTTTGTGCCATTGATCCTAACTTAATAAGAGCACTATAAAAACTTTGTGATGTTTGTTTTTGTTTTGTTTGGGTTTTTTTTTCTAGTTTTTAATAGTCTGCTGGCAATCCCCGTAATCTGATCTTAATTCTTACAGCAGTTTGGAGGTCCCAACTATTTTTCTTATATGAGCCACACGTGTTTCTTTCTTGGTCGTTTTTTTTGGTAGTGTGGTATTCCAACCTAATAAATTAGTTTGTTAATACTAAATTTACTTTTGTTAATGACATTCACCCTTTCTCAAAAACCAGCTCTGATTCATCGAACACGAAAAACTAGAAGAAATGAGTTCGGGCACGTTACAAAATATCGTATTCGAATCTGGATTCAGCAACTAAGCATGCACCTAACATTTTAATTTGTTTTTCTACAGTAAATTATTATTACTGGCTATATTTCACAATGCATCCCGTTAGAATTAATGGGAACAATATTTTTTTCAAAAGATAAGAGTCTGAATTGGTTTTGTTGCATGGTACTATATATGTATGCTTTCTTCGGAGTTGGGGATTTTATGGTACGATCGATGTATTCTGACTGATACAAATATATAGAGCACGAGGCAATTTGTATTCAATTAATGAAGCCAGCGAAATTAGGACTATTTTAAACTGTGATTGATTTCGCTACAAATATATATATATATACAGCCACATTACATAATATTCCACAATAATATAATAATAATTATGCATTTTTCATTTAGATGCCAATCAATTGGACCAGATCTAATTTTATCCCCCCAATAATCTAAGCAAAATTAATGCTGCGTACCTGACCGAATCATCAACTGCTAACTTCTTGTCTGGGAAACGCATTTTAATTTGGAACATATATAATGTTCCCAACTACTAACCAAAAAATATACGGTCGCAGATATATATATATATATATATATATATATATATATATATATATATATATATATATATATATATGATCCCATTTAATTACTCGTTCTTTTTTCTTTTTCTTATTTTTTTTTGGGTCCGCTGCACGACTCTTAAAGCAACTGAGCAAACTGTTTATTATTTACTTGGGCTCACCATGCACTCGTAGATTTCTCCATTCTCATCACAATAACAACGCATTGTTCTTGGGGTCCTATAAATAAAGTCCTCGTGCCCTAATAAGCTTCTTTATAACTCTCCAACGTATCATGCATTTATATTGCTCCTTGAATAAGAGATCCTCTGACAAAAGGGTACTTGCATGTGAGCATCAATGCATGTATCCTATCTATCCTTAAAGGTTAGTGGGGTCTGAATATTTGGTACTTTTACCATAGCCCAACTCTTTGGTCCCAAAATACGTACTCTTCCTCGAGTTGTAATAGTTCCATATATATATATATATATATATATATATATATATATATATATATATATATATATATATATATATATATATATATATATATTTATATATATATATGGAAAATGCTATGTGTACATCCGTAAGGGGTGTATATCTTACACCTCCACCCATCTAAGGGTGGGGGTTTGATGATGGGTCACTTGATGTGACCCGTAAAAAATATCGCCACCATTAAAATGGTGTAGATGTATGATGTACACCCCTTCGGGATGTGCATGTAGCATTGCTCTATATATATATATATATATATATATATATATATATATATATATATATATATATATATATATATATATATATATATATATGTGTGTGTGTGTGTGTGTGTGTGTGTGTGTGTGTGTGGTGGGACAAGTTGTTGGGTTTCACTTCAATGCAGTTGGGGCACCCCTATAGATGTCTCATTACACTCACCCAACTAAACCCCAACTACCAAATAATGAGCCACCCTAGTAGTTAGAGTGATAATTAATGGGGTGGTCAAGTAACTAGATGCCCCGTTGGTGAGCTAGCTGCTTCAAGGGGAAGTGCTCTCCGTAACAAATATACCGTATAGAGTACTTACATCGAACTCAAATTACTTTTTAAACGTTATTTTACTTTGAGACTAGCAAATTGCTCTTGATTAGATCTCTTCAATCTCACATGGCTCCATATAAAGAATTGGCCGAATACAAGTATATCCCAAATGAAATACACCTCAGCTATAGAGAATAATTTCTATAATTATAGAAATTTAATAATTCCGATAATTATTAAATTTTTATCTATACTTTATCCATTACAATACTTGTTAGTTCACGCGAAGATATTAAGGTAATCCTTAAATAATTTTCTATTGGATCAATCTTTTTTTTTTTTAGGAAAGCAATCAGCATGTGGCTCACATGCATGCCTTCAATGCTCCCCATCAAACTTCATGCATGGACTACCTACTTAATGTTAGTGCCCCTCCCAGTGAGCTTACATCTACACACACACACGTGTATATATATATATATATATAAACCTACTCATTCTCAAGGCAAAGCCACAAGACCCCAAGAGAAAGAACAAAGATGGTGAGAAGGAAAATTGTGCACGGTTTTGAAGCAATGCATGTGGAGGCCTCAGTGGCTTCTGCATTCTTCTTCTTATTGTTGCTCGTGATCGGGGGCTCCGCGCAGCCGCTCGTCCCGGCCATTATCACGTTTGGAGACTCGTCGGTCGACGTCGGGAACAACGACTACCTGCACACGATTTTCAAAGCGAATTTCCCGCCGTATGGGAGGGACTTCAAGAACCATGTGGCCACAGGGAGGTTCTGCAATGGCAAGTTGGCCACAGATATCACCGGTGTGGTTTATATACATATATATATATATATATACATTTTGGCAATTATTAGTGATTATTTTGGTTCTGAAATTTTCTTTCTTTTTAATTTTTTTGTTTTGTTTAATTTTAATTCATTTTGTGATGTAGCTGAAACGTTGGGATTTACTAGTTATGCACCAGCATATCTTAGCCCACAGGCATCAGGGAAGAACCTTCTCATAGGAGCCAATTTTGCCTCTGCAGCATCTGGGTATTATGATGATACAGCAAACTTATATGTAAGTTGAATTGGTTTAATTGTATCTTTACAGTTATAGAGATATATAGGTGGATTAATTTTGCAAAAACACTACCAAATTTTGCTTATCTAGTTGCATTTAATTTACAAACTAACTTTAATTGGATTTCATTGCAAATTTGTCTACAAAGATTGGTTTGGTGCAAAATTTTAATATATGATGTCACTGCAAATTAAGATGGTATTTATCCCGCAAAAATTTGATTTTGATTTGGTACAAAATTAACTCAGCAAACATATGGTGATTTTTATTTTTATTTTATTTTTGGGGGGGGGGTTTATTCTTTTTTTCTCGGAGTATTCTTTTTGGGACTCCAATTCGTGACCTCGTTCGCCCTTCTACTTCCCCAACCTTATTAGTAGAAATGTAAAATAAATAAAAATAGGTTTTCGGAGCAAATTAAAGTTAGCAGATCAAATTACCATAAGGGAAAAAGCTAATAGCTTCTTGTAATTAATTTAGAACCATTTACTATGTTGAACAATTCGGATTAACTAATCTCTGTTTAATAATTTTTGAGCAGCATGCAATCCCATTATCTCAACAATTGGACTACTACAAAGAGTACCAATCTAAGCTGGCTAAAGTGGCAGGGAGTAGCCAGGCTTCGTCTATAATATCAGGTGCTCTCTACATAGTGAGTGCAGGGTCCAGTGACTATGTTCAAAACTACTACACCAATCCTTATCTCTACGAGATGTACACTCCTGATGAGTTCTCTTCTATCCTCGTCGGCATCTACTCGAAATTCGTCAAGGTTCGTATTAATCAATCAATTAGTTGCATTAGTTTATTCCTTTCCTTTCAAGAGATCAACTACTGCAGTGATGAATATCATTGCTGGTAGAGCGGATTGATTGAATTCAGTCATGAATGCTGACTAAGTTCAACAAACCTATTCTACTAGCAATAAATTCGGCTTCAATATATGAGGCTCTTTGTTAAGATCAGTAACTACTATTTTATTAATCTCGATATATTATCTCTACTGTTAGTGCCAATGCACTACATATATGGTCTACTTAATTGAAGTCCGACATTCAAGAGTTCAGCTCAGGTGGAAGATACACTAACAAATTATATATAGATTGAAGGCCCAGGTTCTGAATTTGAACCTCACATTTGCTGAGGAAGACGCACTAATTTTCCTTCTCATTTATTGAATGATGAGTGACTTCACTTTAGCTCTTTTCAAATTGACTCTTCAACTGCTTATTTACTAGTTCACCTGACATTGAAGTCAGCTATTTTCGGATCTAACACATTATCTTTGCTTTCGAAAACATTGTACTCTTAAATCCATGATAATGCATTGAGTTCAATCACAAAATTGAGAAAACTCATGCAGAACTTGTACACTTTGGGTGCGCGGAAAATCGGAGTTACTTCGCTGCCACCGATCGGATGTGTCCCTGCGGCGATCACACTTTTCGGGCACGGTAGCAACCAATGCGTGTCGAGGCTCAACAAGGATGCGGAGAACTTCAACAGGAAGCTCAATGCCACAACCATCTCATTGTCTACGCAACTCCCCAACCTCAATATTGCAGTCTTTGATATATACCAACCATTCTATGACCTCGTTACTGCTCCTTCAGAACAAGGTGCTGCCCTATTTCAATTTTGTAAAACATTTGTACTTTGGAGATTATGGTTAGTTAGGTGATGATGCGCCCAATTTATTATCTTGTTCTTATGTTTTTGATGGATAATTAGGCTTCTTCGAGGCGAGGAGAGGCTGCTGCGGAACGGGAACGATCGAGACTACGTCGCTTCTCTGCAATCCTAAGTCGATCGGGACGTGCCCGAACGCGACCGGGTACGTGTTCTGGGACAGTGTCCACCCCTCAGAAGCAGCGAACCAGGTGCTTGCCGATGCTCTCATCACACAAGGGATCAATCTTGTGTTATGATAGCAAAACGTTTCGATCGATCCGGGAGAAAGATGAAATGCAGTTGCTAATTTATTCTGTGTTGCCTCTTGCTCAGTTATATTTTGTGACCATCCAACATATGTTGTTGAGAGAGAATAATTTAAACTCTATTTGTTGTACAAGGACTAATTACTTAACGTTGCATGGTTAGTTAATACAGTAAAAGATGCGCAATTGTAATAAGTAATTGAGGAAGATAAGTAATAGTTAAGTCAATGTTCCCACGTGCTTTAATTAGAAGATTGTGTATATGCTATACTCGCTTTCGTTTACTCGCAAATAAATAAATAAATAAATTGGTGCACTGTTGAGTGAGCCCCACACACTTCTAGGAGGGATTGGGGTAAAAATATTTTCTTTTTTTTTTTTTTTCCTTTTTTTGGGAGTACAAGGCTTCTGTTGATTACTCCGAAAAAAAAAAAAAAAGAAGGGGAAAAAGGGATTTTATTGTTCATAATAATTAACAGTAGCTGGCACTTACTGGGCTTCAGTTAATGTAGAGTAGGTCCATTTCATTGATGGTTGCAGTTGGATGTTGAACTGTGATTATCTAAGGGTACGATTGAGTGGAAATTAATGTTTTCCACAATAAGAAAAGGAGTAGAAAAAAAAAAAAATCATTCCTAGCTTTTGTTTCATATTACTAATAGAGCTGCATATTAGATTTACTGAATATGATCAAACTCTTAATTAGTTGCTGAAGAGTGGTCGCTTATTATTACTAAAATCCAAAAAGTGTTAGTTGGGTAGGTTGATATATATTCATTTAAGATTATTATTCATGTGGTAGCATCTAAATATTATTCATCACTATGTAGATTAGTTGGTTAGTGCAAGCAGACTAGTCGTCTAATGCTACATCTTGATTTTTGATAGGAGAGCTCAATCTTACAAGCCCAAATACATTTGGGCTAATTGTGGGTTTGACTTTTTGGTCCGGGCATAAATGTAGTAAACAAATTTAAAATTTGGGTGGGCCAAATTGATTGTGTTGGGCTCTTATTGGACTATCTCAGGCCTAAGGCGAAGGCTACTTTGTCCCCATCCAAGGCTTAGTCTGACCCATATTACACCACTACCTACCTACCTAAGCCACGTGCAAGGAATAATACTCTACTAGTAGTAGTAGTAGTATAGCACTCGCGCTTCCCGACGAATAGATAATATTTTAATCAATTAATATATATAATTATTAAAATTTTAAAATTTAAAAAAAAAATTAAATTTTTTTTTAAAAAAATAAAATTAGTATAAACTTTTATAAATTATAAAAATTATTTTTTTATTAATTTTTTTTAACTTACTGTATTTGTATTATAATAATTTTACTTAAATATTTAATTAAATTTAATAGTTAAATTCTTTTATAAATAAATTTTTTAATTATAAAATTAAAATTAGAAAACTTATTTTAAATTGCCAAATATAAAAGGATTCCTTTATCTGGTTAAAAGTGATTGAAAACAAAAATATTATATGCACCCGGTGTATATTAACGCACCATATATTATAACATATATTAGAAAGCTAATTTTTTATATCAAAATTAATAAAATATATCCTATTTGTAAAATCTAATAATTTAAATATATTTACTAAATTAAATTTTAAAATTTATTTTAAGTGTGTAGTGTATGTATTTATATATATCGGGCAGAGAGAATACTTAAAAAAGAAATTTTTTTTGTTTGCACCTAATATATACTACGGCAAAATATATTAGAGAATTAATATAATATCTGACACTCATACACTATAAAGTATATTAAAAAATTAATAAAATATATGATACTTAATATTTTATAATAAAATAAAATATAATATATATAATATAAAATATATAAATAATTTATTTAAATATTTAATAAATATTTTAGAATTGGTCCACCGTGCACCGGGTGCATCCAATATTTTTTTTTTGGATGTGTTGAATACTCTCATGGGCCCTTTTCTTATATCTTATAGATATAGTTCTCAATATTTCAAAAATATTTTATTTATTTATTTATTTATTTTAAATATATTTATTATATATTTTTTTGTAATTCAAATATATCTTTGTTGTTACTATATGTGAAATTATTTCGGATTAAATCAAAATTAAATTTTTACGGAGTAGAAAATAATTAAAATATTTATTTTATCTCTGACTTAAGGGCAAATAATTTGTTTTTGTTATTTTGTTCCAAGCTTAATATCAAATAAGAAAAGATTGCATGTGACGGCATAAGAGTATGTTTGAAAAAGTAAAATAATAATTTTATAGAGATAATGATTGATTCTAACAGTTTATTAATAAAATCTAACTCTAAAAATATATTTACAAAAATTTAAAATATTAATTTTTTTTTAATGTTAACCTTCTAAGAAAAATAAATAAAAACGTAAAAAAAACTTCAGGGCATAAAAGTAATTGCCCCAATTACTAATTACTCAAACCAACAAAGTTGGCCATATATAATTGGAAATCAAAGATTTGACTCTCTAATACCTATACTTGTTAATTAACAAGTCCCGAGGATTAAAGCCTAAAATCCACTAAAATATCAAACCTAGCCACTTGTATAAATTCGATGATAAAATAAAATAATGGAGGGAGAATCACGAAGATTACTATTCCAGGTCTTAGAAAATCTAGAGGGGATCTGAAACATTGACTAGTTGCTTCAGCATGTCCAACCCATGTGTGAGGCAATATTGTTAGTGTTTCCTACGTACCACTACCACTAGCGAGCACCTTCCACGAAACCGGCGACGATTAACCCATGGATCTGGAATCGTTGCCGGTTTTAGATATCCTACCTATATATTTTCAATTAATTATAGGACTATTCAGTTATGTTATAGGTTAATTGTTATAAGTTGTGTTCATAAAAGATCATGTATAGGATTATTAGAGTATAGATTAGACTACGAGTCATTAATTCCATGTGCCATTCACTTGACCTACATCTTTCTGTCTCACATGCGAATTTTCTATAAGCATTGGACTTATCACGTTTTTTTAATTGATGAACATAATGCACGCCACACTACTGAAAAAGTCCGTAAAAATTAATTATTATTTTCTTATGAAAGATTATATAATAAGGAGAAGCTTGATGCTCTGTTCCTATTGTATTTTAAGTTCAAACGATCAAACCAACTTTAGAAAAAAAAAAGGTTTTTAAATAGTGAGAAAGACTAGCTAGTTGATTTGATGATCTGGATTGAGGTTGTAGCTAGTTAAGGATAAATCAAATCAAGGGCATATATATGCAAATCTCTTTTACGCACTAGCTCTTCCATAAATAGTGAGAAATATAGTATGCTATTCGTTTCGTTTTATTTTTTTTTTATATAAATAAACTTAATTAATTAGCTGAAAATATGAAATAATTAGATTTTAAACTTGGAATCTCGGATACCAACTATCAAATTCTTTGCAACTAGCTCTTCTATAATTAATTAATAATTAAAGAGGTTAATTTATGCAGAATTTTGCCCAACCGATCCTTTTTGCTACTTAAGTAAGGTTCACTATGCATGATTTGGAAATTACCATGCACGTGCGTGCATAGAAGAGTTAACTAGATGATTCGCTTAGTGATCCAACCATAAAAAGAAAAAAAAGAAAAAAAAAAAAAACTAGGAGTAATAATTCTATTCTAACTAGCTAACTGGACTGTTTTTGTTTTTGTTTTTGTTTTTGTTTTGTTGAAGGCATTCTATACAGATTATTAAAGTAGGGAACACAAAAAGGAGTGCGAAAATTGATAAGTAAATGGTCTCCTGCAATAGCCTATACATATAATAGTTTTTTTGCTACACCAGTAGATATTTCTAGTGTTATATATATATTTATAGGATAAAGATCTCTATTATAGAGTATGCATCAAGATTCTTGTTATCTCCCTAAAAGGTGCACATTATAAATGCTTACACATGGACTTCTCATTTTGGCTTCCTCAATTGACAAGTAAAAGGAAGACATAATTGTATTAAGTTTACGCCGCATTTATTGTGTTGTATGATTTCATTATCTTCTTCTTTGATCCTCTATTTTTTTTTGGGGGTGGACACTTCCGATATGCACAAGCCCATTGATTCTAGCTAGTAGCTCCGAATCCTGACCAACATGTGCACAGGACAAATATTAGACGAGCATACGATCCCATGCATTATGACGAGTGTTAGGTTTACAACTCACTTTGGATCGTCATTCTACTTATTCAAATGTCTCTTTTTATGTACTTATCTTATCATTCTATAATTTACGAAAAATCAAAATTGAGTTGATAAACCTTACAACTCTTGGACGAGGAGTTGTAGAAATTACAGTCATTTTTTGCTGTAACCTTAGCATTTCTCATGCATTATATTGGTGTTTAAGATAAGTTATAAATGCAATAGTACGATGTATACCAACAATTTGGTAGTGTTGCAATTGCATTAATAAAGCACATTGCACATAATTCTCACTTTCTTGCACAAGGAGGAAAAGAGAGAGACTTTTGAACCACAAAGAAGAGGAAAGAGAGAGACATTTCATAGAAGGTAGAGAAGAAGTTCAATTTCCAAGGCAGATAACCTACCATGGTTGGACAATTTTGACTTAGTTACATGTGAGTAGCTTGTGCTTGGCAAACTCTATGAAGTAAATAACGTACAATCAAATTATATCTACATGCGTATAATAATAAAAACCACATTAAATATCTTTGTATGGAGTTAGGCTTCTATATTATTTGATAGTATTAATTGAAACTCATATATTATATTTTTATTTTTTATTTTAGAATGTTTAAATTAACGATTCACGTAGTTAAATATGATTTAGAATATATAAAGTTTTTAAAAATAAAATTTTAATTTTTTCGATATTGTTTACTTAATAGGTAAATTATGTCAAAATAAACGGTAAAAATTGAACCATTTTTAAAATTTGAGAATAACACTTTTAAATTCAAGATCAAGAATGTTGATCTTGATTTAAATAATTTAAAATATTTTATATGAAATTTGAATAAGTTTAGATTTTTCTACACTGTTAAACTACAAACTTATCGTGGTAGCCATTAAAAATTAATAATTTTGAAATGGTTAGATAATAAAATAAAATATGTCAAAAAATTATAAATTTTTTTTCTAAAAATTTCATAGCCTCTAGATCATATTTAACGGCGTGGATCGTTAATTTAAACACCCTAAAATTGAAAATGGATCTATAATATGAAGCTCCAATATTATGAATAGTATAAGAGCCTAACTCCTTTGTATGTATGTAAAATTTGGTTGATGAATTAGATTTCCATGCGTGTAAAGAGTTTGTTAGTGATTCTCTAGCTTTTGATGTATATATAGTTTAGGTCGACGGCCGTTTTAGGTTCGTGACTTCAATTAATTTTAAAAACTAAACTAATAATTAACCATCAAATTATGTCCAAAAAATAACTCACTCACTTTAGAAATACTTGGCAATTAATACACACAATACGACTTTTATTCAGGTCTCTATCTTTGTACCTGTCACGATATTAGAATAGCGTACACCGACCAGTGCCTAGCTAGCTAGCTAGCTAGCTAGAAAAATGGGCGCTAGCTATCACTACCATGTCACAATAATAATTGTAACATAGAATATACTAGTGAAAAATCCTAATTCAATCAAATATTATCATCTAACGTACGTATTTATCTTTTTTAGTGGTGCCTAGCTAGCTAGAAAAGTGGGCGCTATTGATCACTACCATGCCACAGTAGTAATTGTAACATGAAATATACTATTGAAAAATCCTAATCCAATCAAATATTATCATGGAACATGGAACGTACATATTTATCATCTTTACCTCCAATGATCAGTACTACAATAATTTTAATCCGACCACAAAATTATGAAAAGAAAAAAAAAGAAGAAAGAAGTTGTGTGGAATCTCAATATATCAAAGATATTGTTTTGTGGAACACTTTATCTTTGTAGATACGATGACGAGGGAAAACGAAAGAGAGACGAATCAAGCCATGCCGAGAAACACGTGAAGGAGTTGGGCTCCAATCTCTACAATGATTACACGAATCTCAGTCGCCGCTCAAACGTCGCTTAGTCGATAATTGAGATCTTTCTTAAAGCGACTCCACGGCGGCCACGTCACCACCCACTTCCATGCACGTTAATGGGAGTTCAAAGTCATGCATGCAAACAAGCCTCACGGAAAAGCAAATCAACTACTTATCTCCTTAACATATGTAGTTTGATTAGTCGACGTGTGATTTACGTTATGTCCGATGTTATAAAACTCTATTTTAATATAAAAGTTTTGATCCAATGAATTTAGGAGACCCTAGTGATGGGAGAGACTGAGTTGTTCCTTGCCCATTCAAGCTACTAAATTAGCTGATGGGGAATTTTATAGAAAAACAATTGTATCTACTGTAGTATTTAAATTTTATATTAGAGTCTCTGATATTTATATTTAAATTGTTAAATGTGATATATATATATATATATATATATATATATATATATATATATATATATATATATATATACAAAATAGTTTAACTATATATTACTGCTTAGATTAGTTGGTATCTTACGTTGCACTTTAAACAATAGGATAATATTTTTTGATATTTGCTAATAGATTTATTTTTTAATTAATTAACACTATTAATTTTTATAACTATTTAATATATATTTAGATAATAAAATTTTGAAAGTTAAATTTTTTTTACACCTGAACTCATTAAAGGTTAATAGAACATCATTAATTATTTGTCCTCAAACTACAAAATCCTTTTATTGGTGACATGTCCCATTAATAAAGTGGTCCCCATGGCACATGGTAAACCAAATAACATGGAATCATATAGAGACATATATATAGCTTCACATTACGTGTGAGATTTGGAGTTTTGGACCATGTTGAGATTGGATGTAGCATTTCCACGTCACAGTGATGTTGTTCCGCGTCTTTTTACAAAGTTGCAGGGCCTAAAGGTGGGAATCTATTACAGATCTTCAAACCTTTTTATTGTCTTTTCCAAAGTGGATGGTAACTGATAATACAGCAAGCACATAGAACTGTGTTGAAAAATGATACAAATTAATTAACCCATAATGTTACTAGTCCCAGAAACAATATAATTTGTTGTTGCAAGTGTATGAAATTAGTGCGTTAATTAAATTAGTTAGAAACTCACATGCAATAGTAGGTATAGTTAATTAGTAACTTGATTTGTGGAAATTAATAGTGGAGTAGTGATTTGATTTGTGGAAATAGCGGCTTGGTACGTGAAGTTCATGATGAAGTAAGGTTTTAATTAGAAACTTATGTGCAATTAATGGTGGGTTTAACAGAGAAAATGTGTTGAACGAAAATTTTGTTCTTCAATTTAAATAAATGTTGTTTGTAATTATGTTACTGTCCAGTGTATTACAAAAATTACATCTTCTATTCCATTATATTTATGTAGTACTGTAACAATCTAGTATTTTCTACTTAGCTTTTACTTTCCTTTTTTTGAAAAAAATCGCAAACTAACATTAATTAGGAGAAAGCTTCATGATCTCTCACCACCAACCTGATCATATATTCAGACAAATTTAGTTTAAATTTGATAATTAGTTAATAATTTTGGTCACTGCTCACTAATTAAATATAACAAAATTAAACAAATCTGATTTATATATTCATATTAAAAACGTGTTTTATCAACATCACTTCCTATGTAAGAAAGATGGACTGATCCATGCCAAAGTGGGGAGTTGGGGCCATATATACAGTTCCTTTCTTTTTAGCTTTGCATATATCGATAAGCACAGCTGCTATACTGATTAATTAGCAAAGCAAGAGTGACCAATATTTAATTAATGAATACTTAAGCCTTGTACATATAATTATGTGAAGCTAGAAATTTTAGATTATGTTTAGTGAAGTAGGTATCTTGTTGTTTTCTAATTAATCAATACAACCAACCTATTTTTAAGCAGAAATAGTAGTGAATGATGTGAACATGATGGAGCGATTGATTTGCGAATTTCACTTATTCTGGTAGCTAGCTATGAGCAATAATTGGACAATGAGAGATATATAGCTGAATAGCTGAAGAATTAACTAAGGTTGCTCATAGATCAATGCATGCAATCCTTCGAAAATTCACTTACAATACACTAAACAATATTATCAGTTTTTTTTTCCTGATTTTAATAACTAATATAGTCGTCTTATATATGTTACATTAATTTATAGTGATCTTATATGCGTTCCAATAATTTGTACCTTCAAAAACTTAATTTATCCTTGCATACACGTTTTCTTGTGGGAGATCTTTTAGTTCAAAATCAATGTGAATTGGATGACTTTTCTGCTTATAGTAAATTTTTTTTTTAGAAATTAATGTAATTTTAAATAAGCGCATCTAGTAAAGTAGTAGAACCCAAAATAACTAAAAAATAACATTCATGATAACAAAATCAACTAAAAAATAACATGCATGATAACAAAATGGCAAATGCCAAAAAAACTTAATAATTGATTTTAAAAAAAAAAGAAAAACAAGATAACAAAAGCAAGATATATTTATGGGAGTATGGTCTCCTTCCTGGAAGCATGATGCAAATGAGCAGGATATGTCTTTTCCCCGAATCTCTCGATATCCGGGAGATTATATTCTTCACTTCATGATATCATTTTTTAATAGTATATGTGGATGCTTATTCTGACAATGCTTTCCGCAATCCTTCACGGCAATCACTTACCCAGCTTTTCCGAGAGGATACATAGATTTTGATGGTCGATATATCCTTAGATTCTCTAGAACACTAGGGTTTCTTTTATCGATGGATCTTCCTGTACGAAAAGAGACAATTAAGACAATTAAATATAACATGTGACTCTCTCTCTACGTGCGATGTTTCCCTTTACAAAACATGCGTAAAGAAAATTAAACTCTCTAACTTTCCCTGACAAAATTGATTTTAGTTACCTGATCAGTAGATAGGCCTCCTAAAGTGAAGCATTAATTTGGTTGCTTATTTGATCATCACAAATCCAAGTAGCTAGCTATAGAGGTAAATGCCAATATTATATATATATATATATATATATATATATATATATATATATATATATATATATATATATATATATATATATATAGTCCAACTCTAAAATATTTAGGTTGCATTTGGTTCAGATATAAATTTGAACTGCTTATTTCAGAAATAGATATAAATTTCGGAACAAGCAGAAATAACATCAA
Organism: Tillandsia leiboldiana; assembly: GCA_029204045.2. Classification (NCBI taxonomy): domain Eukaryota; kingdom Viridiplantae; phylum Streptophyta; class Magnoliopsida; order Poales; family Bromeliaceae; genus Tillandsia; species Tillandsia leiboldiana. The sequence goes on from CM055064.1 coordinate 1,312,391, forward strand.
TTTTACGTTTGGATGTAAATTGAGTTGTTTCTAGAAATAAGAAAAATAGCGCTGGGATAGTTAGATTAAAATAGTCAAAATAAGAGTAATTATAGTTTTAAAATAATAATATTTTATCTAAATAATTAATATAAAATGTTAATTAAATAATAATTTAATTTATTTAATTAACTATTACTAGATAACTCTGAATATTAATTGATAAAATAATTAACAATAATGAGTATTACTAATAAATAATTTAATTAATTAATTATAAATAATTTAATAAATTAATTAGTTAATTATCTAGTAGTTAGATAATTAGTTAATAAAATAATTAGATTAGTAAAAATATTAGATTAATTAAAGAGTTAATACAATAATTAAAATTATATTTACTTTAATTAAGCTTATTCATAATTAATTGATAAACTAATTAACAATAATGAGTATTATTAATAATTAATAATTTAATTAACTACAAATAAGTTAATAATTTAATAATTTAATTAGTTAATTATCTAAATACTTAAATAATTACTTAATAAAATAATTAGATTAATTAAAGAGTTAATATAATAATTAAAATTATATTTACTTTAATTAAACATATTCTTAAATAATTGATAAAATAATTAACAAGAATAAGTATTATTAATAATAAATAATTTAATTAACTACAAATAATTTAATAATTTAATTAGTTAATTATCTAAATACTTAAATAATTACTTAATAAAATAATTAGATTAATTAAAATAGTAGATTAATTAAAGAATTAATATAATAATTAAAATTATATTTAATTTAATTAAGCTTATTCTTAAATGGGAATAGTCTTGTTCCAGAAAAAAGCTGGAACAGTAATTCTAATTTTATACCGATTTATTTATGAAAGACGAAAACTACTATTCTCAACCATAACCAAACGCGTTTGGATACAAAGAGAGAAATAACCCCTTATCCCTCCTTTATACGGGATGCCAAACGCAACCTTAAGAAGCACTGACCTCTTTAGTGCTTTTAACTTTTTTACCTTTAAATCAAAAGTTTTTGATCACTGATGACCTATACCATCACTAAATCCAAGTGGAATAAAGTGATTCAAGAGTTGAAAATTTATAAATATTATTTGCTTTTTGCTTCTAAAAATATTTTTGCTCAATTATATAGATACAGAGTGAGAGAGAGAGAGAGAGAGAGAGTGTGTGTGTGTAATAGGTGTTAGAGTATTTTTAAACCACAATGAATAATAATTTCTATCAATTTTTTAGCCAATTTTAGAGTTTACTATTTAGGGATTGTACTAGCATTGATCCAAAAGATAAAAAATCTATAGTAGACACTAGTCATGTACTACTAAAAATATTCTAAATAGATATATATATATATATATATATAGAGAGAGAGAGAGAGAGAGAGAGAGAGAGAGAGACCAGTTGGAATACTAAACTTTTTAGCTCTTAGATCAATACTGTTCCAACTACTCTTGCTAAACCCAAGGCATACAAGAGCTAAAACATGTTTATAATTGATCGACACAATGTTGAACACCTAGTTAATTGAAGATTCGTTTGTTCAAATGGCCTTAGGCACATGTTCCCTGTGCTTAGGAATGTCGACGAGTCGGATTCGAGACGAATTTTTCAAAATCTGAATTCGAATTCGAATTCGACGGATTTAAAAATTCATATCCAAATTCGAACCCGACCAAAAATCTAAATCCGAACCCGAATCCGAACTTAAAAATTCAAACCCGAAATAATTATTTTTCTTTTTCTCTTTACAATATTTCAAAATATATTATATTAAATTTAAAATTTTAAAATATAAATTTAAATATAATATCAAATATTTATATATACATATATTATATAACGTAAAATTAATTTGGGTTCGGATCAGGTTCGGGCTCGGATCGGATTCGGATTTGGATTCGGGTTCGGGTTCAGGTCGAGTACAATCAAAATCCAAATCCGTATAGTTTTTATGTTTTATATCTATATCGGTTTAATATCGGATAAATTCGTTTCGTTCGGATAAAATTCAGGTCGAGTACAATCAAAATCCAAATCCGTATAGTTTTTATGTTTTATATCTATATCGGTTTAATATCGGATAAATTCATTTCGTTCGGATAAAATTTTGAGTATTCGTACCTATTGACATCCCTACCTGTGCTAGCATTTTGTTCGGGCCGAAGAACATATACGCCATTGATATACTGTTTTATTAAAGGAGACATATGGCTAGGGGATGATGGAGACGAATCACACTCATGCTAGCTAGTGGCACTAGGGATGCAGGAGTAAGGTGCATTGAGTTTAGTCAAATTTATCATTTTCATTAATGGTTAGATCCATTATGTTTTATTGCCTATAACAAATTTAATTTTGTTAATCTTATTATCGTAGGGTGGACTTCTGTAGTAGCTTCTGTATTTAAAACAAAAATAGTCAACTAATAAAACGATCTTAGGAGTTTTTAAATATGATGGAAACATGTATGGCATAAACTTCTCAATCTCACAAAAAGAAGCTACAATTTGAAAATTTTGTTTCTCTTGTGAGAATTGTTAAAGATTCTCTCTCTAATTAGAACAAAATGCTATTGGCACGAAATTTTAATTAATAGAGAATTAACATTATGCCTTATTTGAGTAGGTGTTTATTGAATAAAATTACAACAAAAAACACTTCAACAAGAAAAGAATGCAAAAACATTTTCTTGGGTAGTTTTTAATATATATGTACCACATCCACTAATATTTATTGGCATTTCCATTTAAGTAGGTGGCACTAATATTACTTCTGATTAGCCCGTTAAGGTTTTGATCATTATTTAACTTTTTAGGCTCCGTTTGGTTTCGAAATAAATCGAAAATAACGAAAGTTATTCCGCTATTCCGCCAAACGGTATAAAAAAATAATAAAAATATTTATTCCGATCAAAATGGATTATTCTAGGTAATTCTAGAAGAACCCAGAAACAACTATTCTACCATTTTAGAGGAATAAAATTATTCTCATATAATAGTTAGTTTATTAAAAATAATTAAAATAATATAAAAGTATGGTTATATTATATATATAATTTTATTATATTCTAGAATATCTTATAATATAAAATAATACTAATAATAATTTTATAATACTAATAATAATAATAATAATAATAATAATAATAATAATTATTATTATTATTATTATTATTACTTTTATAAATTTATTTATATTATATGTTATGCTAAAATATACCATATAATATAAAATAAAATATCATATAAGGTAATAAATAAATTAAATATACAATATCTATATATTTAATTATTATATAATATTTTATATTTTTATATAATATATTTATATTATATATAATATTTATATATTATATAATATATTATTTCTATATTTATATAATATAAATATGTATATATTTTACTATATATTATATAATATAACATTTATATATTATATTATATATTATTTATATATTACATTTTATAATATTTATATATTAAATATACAATATCTATATATTTAATTATTATATAATATTTTATATTTTTATATATTATATAATATATTTATATTATATATAATATTTATATATTATATAATATATTATTTCTATATTTATATAATATAAAATGGAAAATGCTATGTGTACACCCCTTTCGGGGTGTACATCATACACCCCACCCATCTAAGGGTGGGGGTGTGATGATGGGTCATTCGATGTGACCCGTAAAAAATATCGTCACCATTAAAATGGTGGAGGTGTATGATGTACACCCCTTCGGGGTGTACATGTAGCATTGCTCTATATATTTTATTTATTTATTTATATATAATATTTTAAAGTATTTTTATATATTATTAGCGAAGTATGTAATATATTAATATTGAAATATATTTTATATAATAATATGATTATAATAGCATTAGATATAATATTTTAATTATTTATATTAAAAAATATATTATTTTTATATGTATTACTGTATATATATTAAATATTTTATATATAAAAGATATATATAAGAATAATTTTGATATTTAAAAAAAAATTAATCAATCTTTTGTATTATATCCTTTATTATTCTTCATAAAATTATCCAAAAAGATTTTGGTTATCTTAAAAAATAAAAAAATATCAAGCCAAATACAAAAAAAATAAAAAAAATAAAAAAAAATTTCTCTATATCCTAGAACAATAAGTAATCTCAAAAATAAAAATATTTATTTCTTCAAATATTATTTCGTTATCAAATGCAGCTATATTTTGTAAAGAGTAATTTTATGATCAAAATTCCTAGAGCATGTAGGGTACAACTTTAGTAGACAAGTTGAATATATGTGCAAGTAGACCAAATCTTACCACACAGGCCTAAAAGTTTCGTGGAATATCTACTGATGAAGATCGTTGCTATATTTAGGTGATATGCATACCAAATAATTTAACGGGTAGTGACCTTGAAGAACAATATTAATAACGGTGTGTTATCACAGCAATATACGCAGAATCAGAATCCCTAGGCTAGAAAATGAAGACAATTTGCGGAGCAAATCGAGGTCTATTAAAAGGTTGTTTGGTTTAAATTTTAGAAAAGCAATTTCTTTTGTAGAATTAATATTAATTTGAAAAATTAATTTTGGTTAAAAATTATAGAGTTTGGTTGAGCCTAATATTAAAATAATTTTTCTAAAGTGATTGTATAAAGTTGTTTCCAAACAAATTTTTTTTTTTACTGATTTTTATTTTAAAATTTAAATTTAACTCTAAAAGTTTAAAATTTGAATATAAAATATAAACCAAAATTTAAAATTTGACATTTATATTTAAAATATAATTTAAATTTTTAAAATTTAAAATTTGAAATTTAAAAATTAAAACCTAAAATTTAAATTTTTAAAATTAAAGTAAAAATAAAAATTTAAAATTAAAATTTAAAATATCAAAATTGAAATTTAAAATTTTAAAATTCAAATTTATAACTTGAAAATTGATTTAAAACTTAAAATTTGAATTTTGAATTTTAAAATTTAAAATCTAAATTTTGAATTTATAAATTTAAAATTTAAAATTTAAAATTTAAAATTTAAAAACTAGTTTTAAATTTTTAATTTAAATTTAGAATTAGAATTTAACCTTAAAACTTCAATCCAAAATCAAAATTAAATTTCAACAAATAAATTTTAATTACTTTTGATTTTGAGCCTTTAAATTCAGAAAACTAATTCTAAGAATGAGAATTACATTTTGAAAAGAAGGTTATCAAACGGTTTATTGAAGCAAAACTCAACTTTAACCCTAAAATTACTTTTTCAAATTTAAGCCAATCACCCTCTAATTTATTGGATTTATCATCCTAGTTTGAAAATGATCATATGATAATGAAAGGTTTAATGTATTCCTGTCGGAGCTCTAACACCGAGCTAATTAACAGTTTGTAAGTTTCACTATACTGTCGAACAGTTTACACATCTGTAAAATTGGTAGGTATATTGAATGATTCAAGCATTAATCTCTATGTCAAATTGATTTAGTTTGAACTCTCATTTAGTTAGGAGGATTAGGTCCATTAATTGAACCCCATTATATAAACATTCAAAATCGAATAATTAACCACTTGCGCATAAAATCTTTCTAGAGTAAGATCCGATAATGCAAAATCTTTCGATTGTTCCTTCCCCTCTTTTGGTATGATAATTACGTGATCCGCGTACCTCACTTGCCTCCACTTGAATTTGTGTACATTTAAAGGAAAATTGCACCTTTAGAGGAGAATGGCGAATAGATCTCATGTGACCCAACTCGGACCCCACTCAATTAGACACAATCACTGAGTAAGGATTCGGCACCGACGCGCCAAGGGCCCAACATTGTCCTCCTCTCTCTTTTCATTGTCCAACAATAAGTTTTAACTAAGAAGATTACAAAATGACGGCTGTGAAAAGCACAAGTCGAAATATACAGTTCTGCATATGCAGTTAGACTAAAAAAAAAAAAAAATTGCTAGATGTACACCCCAATTGGGATGTACATCTTACACCCACCCCATCCTGGGGTGAGGTGAATTCCACTCGTCCTATCGATGTGACGAGTGGAGAAATACCCACCCGAGGATGGGTGGGTGTAGAATGTACACCCCATTTGGAGTGTACAAGTAGCACTTCTCAAAAAAAAAAAAAGGCTCCAATCTTTTTCAATTATTTATTTGGTGCATTAATATTGAAACTTTCATATTCCCTTTCTTAAAAAAAATCTAAAATCTTTTTGAAGTCACATTGAATTTGACAAAATTTCTTATTCTTCTGCCAAAAGCAATTTAAATCAAACCACACGTAACCAGTTAGATTGGAGAAGATATACATAAACAATAAATACAAACCATGCATCTACAAGTTTCTATTGATTAATTGGGTCCCATGTTATCCAGCGGCACTACTATATAATAAAGTATTATTTGAGAATTATATGACAATTTAGAATACTTGTTTTGATTTTAATTTTGCTGTGTGGAGTTGTATTTAATGGTTTGAAATGAGATATAAAAATGTTGTCAAATAGGTTCTTAATTTGAGAACTATATGACAACGATAGCCCCGAATGTCAAACTCTTTTATAAAATAATTTGTGAATTAATTTCTCTTCCTCAGTCTGAAAGTGGTGGTGATTTATACACTATAAACTGGATTGGTTGACCACGGCAATGTCAAATTAAGTGATACAACAATAAATTAACTTATTTTCAAAGTATAAACAAAATTTAGGTGTCAGCAACTAAGTGCTAGGTATCTTAAAAGAAAAAAAAGTCGGTTCTTTATTTTTTTCAAGTTAATAGTTAATTAGGGAATAATCCTATTAAATTATAACAGAATTAAATAAAGTACAAAAAATATTCTCCAATCCATTGTATAACTCGATTTTGAAGATATTGTACCCATTGAATATTGGAGAATTAGTAGTATATTACCTCATGCATGATTCATCATACATGCATGCTTTGAGCCTTTAACATATACCTGCATGCGTAGTACAAATATTGGAGTTCGGTACATTAATTAATAACCACCCAAACAATAATCATGCGCCTGCAAGAATCTCTTTTTTGTAAGAGAAGCATAATTTATTAAGGTAGGTGATATTGTAAGAGAAGCATAATTTTAAGGAACATATCGAATTAATTAATTTGACCAAAAACCAGTGAATAATGATCAAATTTAATAAATTTATTTAGTTAATAATAATTTTTAGTGTGTTAATATTAACACCATTTAGTTAGGAATCGCAAAACTCCAAATAGTTGAATATAAATAGTAAAACTATCGTTTAAAAAATAACGATTAATTATTTTATATAATTTTATATGATCTAAGAGCTCGAAATTTTTAATCTTATTTAATTTTCTCCCATTAATTAATTTAAGTCCACGTGTCTCGAGCTTTGAAAAATATTAGTTATTTTATATAATTTAACAGAATTATCAATTAATTATTAAAAACCACATTACCAAGCTGACTCCATCATAATTTGGGGTATATATATTTTGAGATACCTATTCAATTAGCACCTGCACCGAACCAAACTCAAGAAATGAATTAGTTTCACATTGTCCAGATTAAAATTTTCTCATTCATGACCAAATTAAATTTAAAACCCAGGAATTTTAAATATAGCTCCAATATTATTCTCATAAGATTCCTCAAACAACTACCAACGAAAAATATCCCCTGCTTATTTGGAAAGGAAAACTTAATAATTCAAACATATCCTACGAATCAACTAAAACATGTTTATATAGTTATGACTTATGAGAACCTTTTGGGTTATCATTTTCTGTATGGTGGGGCAGTTGCCCATGGCCCATATATATATATATATAAGATGGAAATTTGTTCTCATGCATTTTAATGGTTCAATGTTTAATTCTTTTTATTATTCATTTTCGCTTAGGCAAAGATAACACTTATTTATTCATTTTTATTTGTCGTCTATTATTAATTTGCACTCGGTGCATTCGTACACATCAATATATGCACCATATTATCATCGTGTTGTCGTCTATAATTAAATTGAGAGGTCAATTTGGTACGAAATAGTCTTAACAGAATAGCCCGCATGTAAGTTGAAAGCGGCAATCGTAGATATTCGAAATTAAATGCAAAATCTCTTAAAATTGAGAGATGGAAAGCAACTTCATACCATGCTATTTAAAATAAATCTTATAAAAACTTATGCAGCTATATAATTCTAACACTAATTAACATACAGTGTACTATTTTTTAATTTTTATATTTTGAGCACTTTTCAATCGATCCCTAGCTAGCTACGGCAAGTTTCGTTTTACTTTAAATTAAATACATGAGAAATTTTGTTATCCATGCAAGTGTACGAAAATACACGGATACACCGAGTGCATGCAATAATTTCCTTCTTCCTACATAGGATAAGATCTTTGAGCTCGTCCTCCGTATCTTTGTAATCTACAGATGCTTGCCCCGAAACGACGTCCGCATAAACCACCCCAGGATTTTCTCTGCACCCACCGAGATCTCTTCCACTACACTATTTATTAACACTCCCCTCCCCATCCTCCCCTTCGAAATTAACCCATCTCATCTCCTCCTCCTCCTCCTCCTCCTCCTCCTCCTCCTCAGATCATCAAGTGCTTGCCCAAGAATTACATTAAACCAATGGCTTTGCCGAGAAGCTATACTATCTCCTGTTTCCTTGCGGTCACCTTCCTCGTCACCAGCCTCATCTCCATCGTCGGCCAACTCCGGCCGTCGTGGCCCGGGTCGATCCACGACGACCTCCTCGCCCTCGACATCATCGCCTCCCGAATCCGCACCGACCCCGCCGCCGCGGCGCTCGCCTCAGCCGACTTCGGCAACCTCACCGCCGGCTGCCGGCGGCCGCCGGCGGCCGCCGTGCTGTATCCGTCGTCGGCGGACGACATTGCCGCGCTGGTCCGATTCTCCTACGAGTCCCGGCGGCCGTTCCACATATCGGCCCGCGGCCACGGGCACTCGGTGCGGGGCCAAGCGACGGCCCCGGGCGGGGTGGTGATCGAGATGGCGGCGCTGGGGATCGGGCGGTCGGATCGGATTAACGTGTCGGCGGGCGAGCGGTACGTTGACGCCGGTGGGGAGCAGTTGTGGCGGGACGTGCTGCGGGCGTCGCTGCCGCACGGGCTGGCGCCGCGGTCGTGGACAGACTACCTAGACCTCACCGTCGGCGGCACCCTCTCCAACGCCGGGATCAGCGGCCAGGCGTTCCTCCACGGCCCGCAGATCTCCAACGTCTATGAATTGGACGTGATCACCGGTACATATCAACTATCAATTAACATGTACACCCTGCTATTTTTATTATCCTATTATATAATTCTCACTTTTATTTTTAGTCCATTTAATAATAAGTTATATAAGCAATCACATGTAGGTCAATAGTTTACTAGTTGTGGAACAATTAAGGCCCGCACCCGGTGCATTCGTATATCTCGTGCAGATTCACAGTTCATTAATAATTATTCAACCATCAAACTTCAAAATAAAGAAAATGCTGCATTTAAGAACCGAATGGGAGTTTTGAGATTTGTTTGTTTACATGACATGACGACGACACGGAGAGAGGTCACGACGACTCGTGAGAGATGGGTCAATCTTGATTTGTAGACGGTGGTGCACGGAATGTACAAATACACCGGGTGCAGCTAAGCTAATTAACAGTTTCTCCCCATAATTTTAGCACCCACGTAACCTCGTTCGCCCTAGCTGACTAGCTACTGATGTGCTGACCACGTCGCGTCGGGCACGTGCGCTTCTTAACACAGGAACGGGCGAGACCCTCACGTGCTCCGGGGACCTGAACCCGGACCTGTTCTACGCCGCGTTAGGCGGTTTAGGCCAGTTCGGGATTATAACCCGGGCCCGAATCGCGCTGGACCCGGCCCCCAGCATGGTCCGGTGGGCCCGGCTCATCTACGCCGACTCCGCCACGTTCACCGCGGACCAGGAGCGGCTCATATCCTCCAGCTTCGGCGCCTCTCGGCTTCGGCTCGACTACTTGGAGGGCTCGATCATCGCCGACCACAGTCTCATCGGGAGCTGGCGATCATCATCTTTTTTCTCCGAGCCGGATATCGCTCGAATAAGCATGCTCGCAACTCGCCGCGCGGTCCGCACCGTGTACTGCATCGAAGCCGCCGTTTACTACGATGACACCACCTCAGCTTCGGTAGATCAGGTAAAAATTAAATAAATTTGCTCTGCTCGTGATGATATTTATAAATAAAGTATTATTAGAAGAAAAAAAAAAGAAAGAAAATTGGTTTATTTATGTACGCTAAAAATACACGAAAATTGATGCTTCGCTCCCATATCGTATTAAAGATCTCATGTCTCTTTTCATAGGACCCACGTGATTCGGTCCACAGCGAGAGATCCGCGTGTGTGTGTCCCTAAACAACCCGAAATGGAAACTTTGGTCGTAAATTTGAACTTTTGAGGTGTTGGGTTTCCATTTTGGGGAGGTGTGGGTACGTATTGGGTAAGCTAAGGTGGTTCACTAACCGAATAAGGTTGTCAACCACTAAGTCGGACCGAGCCAAGTTGTGGCTGTGTGTCATCTGAGTTTGGGTTCGGTGTGTGCAATGTGTGTGGTCCCATATTTGTTTTTTTGGGGGCATTATGTGGACATGATGGTACGTCGAGCTTTTATGCCTCTGTTTACCTTTTCGTACTTGAGTCTCTCCCTCTGTACACACACAATCTTTTTTCGAAGTTGCCTTGGAGATTCTCTACTGTTTGTTTTTTACCTTTTGGATAGGTTTAGTTAATTTTTTTTTTTTTTTTTCCAGTGTCCTGCACAAAAAAAAATGTTACATTCAAGATAGTCCCAGCACTCATTTGTGCTAATTAAGCTGTGCTAGCTAGGACAATTTGTTGATGCGTTTGGATCCTCACCACTACGTGTTAGGAACCTTCAAAATTTTAGCAACACATGTCATATATATATATATATATATATATATATATATATATATATATATATATATATATATATATATATATATGCCAGTGTTTGGAACCTCATCACTACATACTGATTAGAAACCATAAAAACGTTAGCAACGTGCTAAGTCCATTTATGATCAATTAATCACTTCGATTTTCCCCATTAGATGGCCCTTATGGCTTTCAGTAGCCTAAATGATCAACAAATAACTCTAGGACTTGTTGTCCTACATTGAGGATCTGATGCGTATGAACAGAGGAAGTGTTCAACTTTGACATTAATTGATTACATATACGTACCTACCATATATTTGCTATTAGTTGGAATCTACATTGACAAGTAAGGTTTCTTAACAGGAACTCAACTCACTGCTTCAAGAGCTAAACTTCGAGCCGGGGTTTGTGTTCACACGAGACGTATCGATCGTGGCGTTCCTTGAAAGAGTCCACGAAGGCGAGCAAAAGCTCCGATCGGTCAGACTATGGGATGTCCCTCATCCTTGGCTGAACATCTTCATTCCCAGGTCTCGAATACTAGATTTTGATCGCGGAGTGTTTAAGGGAATTCTTAAGCACAATAAGGCCATGGGCCCCATTCTAATTTACCCCCTGAACAAAAGCAAGTAAGTGCATTAATTAGTTACTCAATTTGGATAACTAAGAGTCAAAAAGTTTGAAGAAAAGTACCCTTTGAGTAGCGTTGTTTGTTATCTTTCTTCTGCACCAGCAGGTGAAGATTAACTTCAACGGTTCTGACTTTTGATCTTCGCTACAACAAAAACTGCAGACTTTTTATGTGGCGAGTAATGTTGTTCTGAAAGTCAAGACAAATAGCTAGACACAGATTCATTGACAAATTGAGCGTTGTTTGTTATCTTTCTTCTGCACCAGCAGGTGAAGATTAACTTCAACGGTTCTGACTTTTGATTTTCGCTACAACAAAAACTGTAGACTTTTTATGTGGCGAGTAATGTTGTTCTAAAAGTCAAGACAAATTGCTAGGCGTCGATTCATTGACAAATTGAGAGATTCATTGACAAATTGAGAATTCATCTTAAACATTGATTTGTACATGAGTTAGTTGAGGGTGTTTTCTGCAGGTGGGATGATCGGACGTCCGCAGTGGTCCCCGACGAAGAAGTTTTCTACACCATAGGCCTGTTGAGATCAGCAATAAACGATGATTTGGAATATTTGGAGGCCGAAAATGCTGAAATACTCCAATTTTGTAATGAGGCTGGCATTGATCTTAAGAAGTACTTACCTCACTACACAACTCAAAGTGACTGGATGAAACACTTTGGTCCAAAATGGGATAAGTTTGCACAGATGAAGATGAAGTATGATCCAAAGGCGCTTTTATCCCCAGGGCAAAGAATATTTACCCCATTGATAGAGGGTTACGCCGCAGAGTAACTCAAAGAGATTTACATCTAATTTTGTGTCCCAATACTTTGATGTACATCTTGTAGAATGCTAGCCACAGTTTGTAGAAATTAATTAAGCTATTCCACTTTTTCGACTCTTCGATCGTTTGTCCATTAATGATCTACATATAATTCATTTTCTACAGCTTAAAACTGATCTGTGCCCTTCTTTTATATATAATGCGCACACGATTAAGTAGGTTTAACATATTATTCCCAGGAGATATCCTTTTTCGGTTTCTATCGCGGGGTAGGATACGAAAACCAAGCGACCTAAAACTGAGACATCAGTCGAAAAATGGAGCCATTTTTTCAATCTCAATTGAAGTCTCAATCCAGCTGCCAAAAGAGCCGCAACAAATTCAATCAACTCTGATCCTAGTTTCTGCCGATTTTGATTTCGCACGCCAAAACATACGTAAATGTGAAAGATTCTAAATATGCCAAATTAGAATTCAAATTGAGAACAGTGCGATCGACACGGAAATTCAACTTGTTCCAAAGGTTGTGCTCATCAATCTTTTAGAACCGATCAATTTTATAGATGTACATGCATGATGTTTCTAGCTACTGCATGTTTGGATGGGGTAAACTAGCTTACTTCTAGTGAAAGCGAAAATATATGATGGAACATAACATGTACTTGACTTTGGCCACCTCTATTGCATCATGGACCAACTGCAAGAATGACAAAAATTGTTGATTTAATCTTTCTAGGAGAAGATGCTGATTTGGAGAGTAAAGTTTATATTTTTTTTAATTTTATGCGTGGAAAATTCTATCGATGTCATCGGTATCTTTCTGGATGTTGCACAATTAGGTTTTTGTCGAAAGTTACATGGCTCGCATAGAAGCTATCAGTGAATAACTAGAATTTGCTCATGATTGTATAAAATAAAATTCTACATTAATGTTAGAATAAGGAGCAGATGTCTTTTTTAGTTAAAAAAAAAAAGTTACCTAATTAGTAAACAACTAGAATTTCTTCATCATAGGAGCAGGAAAAATATGGGCCGGAACAATTTGGACTAAGAATGTTTAGCTTTTGTTTTGGATCTATGTGAATCAAACTGGCATTTAAAATATTGATGAGAGAAATAATTTTCGACCCAGTGTAGATCGAAATCAAGTAGAAAAAAAAAAAAGGAAAAAAAAAAAGAGTTAATTTAATTCCATTAAAATACAAATCAGGTTGAGGTTCAGCGAAACGAACAGGCCTGGTGTATTAAGCGAGCAACGGACGCGGCCCTGGGCCTCTTCTTCTTCTTCTTCTTCTTCTTCTTCGGGAAACGAATCGAGCGGAGGGCGATGCAGTTCGCGGCGGAGGACCACCACCGCCTCCTCCTCCCCATCTCCCTCCTCCTCCGACGCGAGAACCGGGCGCGGCTGTGGGTCGGCGCAGCGGTCGTCTCCCTCATCCTGGTCCTCGTCCTCGCCCCGCGGATCCCCCACTCCCCCTCGCTCCACATCTTCGCCGACATGCGCAACTTCCTCGGTTGTAACCCCTCCTCCCTCTCTCTCTCGCTGCAATGCTGCATCGCTCTACGAACCCTAATCGTCCCCTATTGCTCGCTCCCTCTTCCTCCGCAGGGGTGCCCAACACGCTCAACGTGCTCACCAGCTTCCCCTTCTTGCTCGTCGGAGTCCCCTCCCTCGTCCTCTGCCTCTCCGGGAGTTGCTTCGGCATCAGGTGCGCTAGGGTTTAGCCTACGCTCGATTTTCCTGGAAATGTGTGGGGTTCCCCTCCGACGTTGCGCCGTTTTGGAATAGACCCCTTAAATTTTGTTTTTTTGTCGAAGGATTTATCAAAATTAGCGACTTTGATAGTCATCAGCAGGTGACAATCGAACGAAATTCGCAATTACCATCTCAAAAATGGCCAATTTTGCGAGGAGAGGAGAGTCTGTTTTCAAAATGGCGTACAGTTGAAGGGGTCCATGTACATCTTGTGCTCTCTCTCTTTCTCGGGCCTGTTCTGTTTACATGGTTTGGTGACAATGAGATTGCTAGAAAAGTGTTTGATGGATGCTTCATGTGTGTTGTAGCTTGAAAGGAGAGGTCTTGGGTTGGGCTCTCTTCTATGCGGGGAACGCGGCGTTGGCGTTTGGGTCCGCGCATTATCACCTTAAGCCGGATGATGATCGAATTGCTTGGGACAGGTTACCGGTATATACGAATCCAATCTTCTATAATGTCCTTATTATTCTGCATTTGAGTTTGTGATGTTATTTTGTTAAATAGAAGCATCTGCTTAATAGTAGTTGGATTAATAGTAATCTTCGACAGCTATCTTTCTTGTAATCTTTGAATATGTAGTTTTTAATTCACTTCGGAAACTTTGGAATTGTGGTATTGTATTTTTTTGTTAAAAAGATACTTGCACATTTCTCTTTTGATGATTCTATTAGAACGCCTGTTCTTTCAAGCAGATGATGATCTCAGCTTCTTCGCTATTGTCTATCTTAGTGATAGAAAGAGTGGATGAACGGATTGGAGTATCTTGTTTGTTTTCACTCTTAGCCCTCGTACTCGTCAGCATCGCATGTGAAAGGTAATTCAAATATTTTCTCCGAAGTATGCTCGATTTTTTTGTACAAACTCAAATTGCTTAACGAATACCTAACATATTTTTCTGTTGAATGCGCTATGTTAGCTGGTTGCAGGACCTTTAACGATCTTCGGCTGTGCATGGTGTTCCATGTTTTTCCCTGCATTGCAATTCCTGCAATGGTTTTCTTGTTGCCACCGAAGTATACACATTCGAGATTTTGGATTTTGGCAACAGGTCATTTCTAAACTGTGACCAGTGAGCACATTTCCAGTTTTTAATATCCTCCATTCTTTTTGTTATCTGCAAAAACCCAATTTGGCCAAATTTTTACTCGAGTTTTGCATATAACAGTTCCTACTTTTCACGATGGAAATCTGTACAATCTCTAACTAGGATATATCAATTGAATTCTGGATCCAAAACATCGTCCAGCCCTTAACAAGTAGGAGGTGTCTGATTTTGTGAAGTGCAGTAGTGAATTCTTTTCTCTCTCTGTTAAGGCTTAAGGCGATTGATTCTCCATGTAAATATAATGGGTAAAATTATTTACAAGTCCATGAACTTGAGGCCAAAGTTTCACTTTTAATAATATGCTAATATAAGAGAATTTGTTAGAATTGATTTTTCCAGGTTTTCAAACTACGCATCTTCTTTTATTTTCTATTTATATGTGGTTAAAGTTGTACAAAAAGCTGCTGCGTGTAAGAGGTTGTTGCTGCAAATACTCAAGACGGTTCGTTCATATTAAGGTCTGCCAACATTTTTAAGGAGTTGTAATGCTAGATGTACTCAAGAAGATAAAGTTTACATTAACTCAGATATTCTGACTGATTTTTAATATCTTTTCGAGCTAATATTATAAATCTTATATGCCAAATAACAACATTTAGTATACTAAGGGACCGGTTGGTTCCAAGTTTGTAATATTCCGAAAATGTTTTATATTTTATATTTGGAATGGCAAATTTGTTACTAAACTTATCAAACCACTTTGTTTTGGGAGGTTGTTGGTAACTATTCCCATTAAGTACGGGAATGAAAATACCTCATAACCCGTAATAATCTAGTATTCCTATCAGCTAGGAATTTACAATGGTTCCACTACTTCACTAACGCCTTTTACAACTATCTAGTTCGAGTTGAATGGTAATAATAATTTGAATATTTACAATATAAAATATAGAGTATTATCGGAATATTACAAATCGTGAACCAAACAGGTCCTAAGATTACAAACAAAAGGTGATCTTTCGAGTGATAAGGTCTTAGTCATCTTCTCATTATTGCTCTTCCTATCGTTGCTCTGATGGTTGTCAAAATTCAGGTTTCTACCTTCTGGCGAGATTTGAAGGTATTGCTGATAAAAAGGTTTATAGCGTGAATCGATATTTCATCAGCGGCCACTCGTTGGAGCATCTCTTTTTGGCAATGGTTTCCATCATACTTACAGTAATGCTGTGTCTCAGAAGTATCAAGATTGCCAGGTATCCACATAAGCATAAGATGATGTACATTTTTTTGGTTTTTCGTAGAAACATAAGCAGTTCATATTCGAAATGAAATCTTTGTAGATTACATACTGATTAGGGCTCAACCATTTCTTCCTGCAGAGATTGCTAGAACGGATCCGGGATTGAGACATTTGTGAATTAAACTGGGAAGTAGTGAAGAATATATCGAGAACTGATATCGACCATGAACTTGGATAGGACAGTTTTGTAGTCGACTGGTACAATTTCTTTCATGTTCTTCTGTACCTTGTGATCTTTGCAGCAGAGTAGGTCGCGGAATCTTGTTTTTTAGCTTTATTGAATAACATGTATGAGTTGATGAAATTCGCATGTTTTGTTGGATATACATCACTAATGAGCTTAGGTTCATTTTGTTTACGATTTGTTGCTTTTTTTTTTTTTTTTAATATTTATTTGTTATCATCATAAATAGCAATGCTGATCATGAGAGGTGGCATAAGCGAGGATGTTATTTTTGTAAGACTATGTTAATTTAGTGGAACTTCTAATTTATGTGGTAAGAATAATATCAATAAAGAAATATATTTAAAATGGCCAGTGTGTGAGATGATATTCACACACCCTGTTTTTTTTGTTTTTTTGGTTTTTTTGTTCCTTGTATCCGTTGGGCGTTCCCCAAAATGGTACCCACATGCTACGGCGCCAACTCATCCTCGGCGCAAGTCGACGATGCTCCACTCTTCTTCTTCTGCATCCTCTTCCTGTTTCCTCCTCCCGCTACCACCATGGCCACGACCCCGCCGAGCTCGACCGCGACCACCACCACCGCTCCACCTTCCAATGGAACGCCCACCTCCGCGCCCACCTCGCCCGCGGCGCGCCCACCGCGGCGATCGCCCTTTACCTCCGCATGCGCTCCCTCGGCGCCCTCCCCGACCACTTCACCCTACCCCTCGCCCTCCGAGCCTGCTCCGGCGCCCGCGCTCCCCGCGCCTGCTTCCCCGTCCACGCCCACGCCGTCGCCATGGGCCTCCACCGCCGCCTCCACGTCGCCAACGAGCTCATCGTCATGTACGCCCGCCTGGGTCTCGTGGAAACCGCCCGTAAGGTGTTCGACGATATGCCGCACCGTTGCGTGTTCTCTTGGAACGCCCTCCTCTCCGGGTACTCCTCGAGTCTCGATCTGGAGCGCGCGCGCGAGGTCTTTGCGCGGATGGAGGAGGTGGGCCCCGCGCCCGACGCCGTCACGTGGACGGCACTCCTATCGGCGCACGCCAAGTGCCGGCGCCACGGCGATGTCATCAACCTGTTCGACAAAATGAGGGCCAAAGGATGCAGAGGCACTCCGGAGTCCCTCGCCGTGGTGCTCTCCGTTTGCCCGTACGTTGACGGCGCGTTGTTGCATAAAGGTAGAGAAATCCACGGCTACGCAGTCCGAAACAGCTTCGAAGCTTATTCCTTTGTGAACAACTCGCTTATATGCATGTACGGTAAGCTCAGAAGCAGAGAGGACGCCGAGCGGTTGTTTCTGGATACGAGCTCTAGAGATTTAGTAGCTTGGAATTCGTTGATATCGAGCTATGCGGCAGCTGGTTTATGCAATGAAGCTTACGGCATCTTTCTACAGATGGATCAAACCAGGGAGTTGGCGCCCAATGTGGTGAGTTGGAGCGCAGTGATCGGCGGGTTTGCATCGAGCGGTATGATTGAGCAGTCGCTGGACCTCTTCCGGAAGATGCAGCAATGTCGGGTCGTGCCCAATTCGGTTACCCTTGCTACTGTTCTATCTTCGTGCGCAGAGTTGTCGGCATTGAGGTTGGGCCGAGAGGTTCATGGACACGCCATTAGAGGATCAATGGTTCATAATTTGTTAATAGCAAATGGACTTCTCAATGTGTATTCGAAGAGCGGGAACCTTCGTAGCGTGCGGTTGATGTTTGTTGGAATGAGGAAAAGGGATTTGATATCTTGGAACACTGTGGTTGCTGGTTATGGAATGCATGGTCTTTGTGACGAAGCTCTCGATACTCTTAACGATATGGTTGGGGCCGGTGTTGAGCCAGATAATATTACTTTCGTGGCGGTTCTCTCTGCATGTAGCCATGCTGGGCGAGTATCGGATGGTCGTAAGGTGTTTGATCAAATGCTTAACAAATATAAAGTCTCGCCCGGAATTGAACATTACACATGCATGGTGGACCTTCTTGGGCGTGCCGGCCTGCTAAAAGAAGCAATTGTGCTCATAGAGAAGATGGCAATGAAGCCCAGTGTTTCCGTCTGGGGAGCGCTTCTAAACTCTTGTAGAATATACGGGAATGCTGCGATTGCCGAAGATGCCATGAAGAGGTTGTGGATCGAAGAAGAAGATAGTACGGGGAATTATGTGATGCTTTCGAATATATATGCAGCTTGTGGGATGTGGGAGGAGGCGAAGAGGGTGCGAGTGAAGACCAAGGAGAAGGGTTTGAAGAAGAGCCCGGGACAGAGCTGGATTGAGTTGAAGAACAAGGTGTGTGTTTTCTCGGCGGGAGATGCGTCGCCGCCTGGCGGAGAGGATGTGTATGCAGTTCTCAAAGATCTCTATCGGCAAATGAGGGATTGGAAGAAGAGTTTAATCTTAATCAGAGAAATTTATAACTAAGACAGTATTGAGCACATTCTTTTCCATTGTTTGAAGAAATGAAAGAAAACGCAGATAGAGAGTTCTACTGTTCTAACATAAGCACAGGAGGGGACACCAGACTATAATGATGAACTCATTACGAATTTAAAAGGAATGTTTCCATTTTAAGAGAGATATGCACTCCCATTTGGAGTGTACACTAACTTTTTCCTTTAACATAAGAACGTGCAAAATCTGACCTGCACTACTTCACATATTCTTTATACTCTAGATAGAAAGTATATATATATATTAAAATTTATATATTTTTAAAAATATAAAATAATTCATACTTAGAAATTTTTTATCATTAAATTTATATTAAAATTTATATTTTTTACTTTATCTTTCTCTATTTAGTTGACTTTATAAAAACACTAATCTCAATACAAATTCAATGATAAAAATTCACATAACTTTTAAAAACATATAAACTCTAAAAGAATATAAAAGCTTTAAAAAAATTAATTCCCCGCTATATAAAATTAAGAATATATAATATATATCATTTGCGTACACTAGTAGCTAAGATGAGGACACTCAAACTATTGAGAACGAAAATGACACCAGCATAACAAGCACCCTCCCGTACCCACAAACAATGGGGTAAAAAATGATTGACCACCGGTAATACCAAATGATTTAAAGATACCAAAAATAGCAGCTCTCAGTCCCCAACAGAAATTATAAGCAAGGGAATCACTATACTCAGCAACACCAAGACACAGTTTTTCCAAACCAAACTAATCTGAAAACGCTTCCGTTCTCCATTTAATTACTGTTGCTTGCACTCAGCTGGCCTCTCTTGACCTTCCAATCCACTCTTCTGCAGTCCAAAATCAACGCAACTTAGAAATTTATCAAAAATTATATGAAATGATTTGCTTTGTGTGTGTGTGCGCGCGAGCGTGTTGTGTGGATACAGGTTGTAAGAATAGAAACCGCACCTTTTGCCCGCTGGCCAACTGCTTGGGACAATCCGAAAAGATAAATTAGCATCAGAAGCCAGAACATATTTTGGTAGTTTCTAAACTGAAAATCGGACACAATTATGATGAACACGAAATTTTTACCTTCTTATTGATCTTTCCCTCCTCTTCTTCATCTGCATCGTCGTCATCATCGTCATTCTCCTCGTCTTCTTCTTCATCCTCATCTTCCTCGTCTTCATCTTCTTCATCATCATCATCTTCTAAGCCCTCAAAATCATCCGATTGAACAGCCTCGCCAGTAAACCACGAGACCGCATGAGGTATAATTTTATCTCTAATAGTGGATCTGCATGGAAGAGAAAAAAAAAAAAATGCTTACACAGCTAGAACTTCTGCAAAAGTTGTATTTAAGCAAACTTACTCGAAGAAAGTCTAACAGCTTTCTAATTATAATCTCTCCCAACGTCGCAGAAGCAAACGAGTTTTAAATTAAAGTTTCTGCTTTTCGAACCTAAAAGCTCTTTTTTTATTCCCACGACAGCAAAAGCTACATACTTCTTATTTTCTATGCTCCTAGGCTAGAGGCAGTTTAAGAAACCAGGGTTCAAAAATATATACATTACAAAAAAAAAATAAAAAATTGTAGAAAGCTAGTGGAACAACAGAAACTATGAATAAATCGCTTACCCAATATCATAATCTTGCTCCATTTGATTCTGCAGTTCCTCAGCCTGGTCCATTAGCAAAAGATGAGCCTTATAAATATATATATTCTTATTTTTCTCAAACATTTTTTTTTACTAATAAGCAAGTCATTGTTAACTTACAGTCTCTTCATCGATATCCTCATCATCCTCAGGGACTTGTGGAGGATTGAAAAAGTTAAAAAAGCTCTCACAAGTTTCAGTTTTAGTGACGGGCTTGGCGTTCTTCGAACCCTTTTTTGGTTTCCTTTTCAAAATCTTCTGGGTCAAGCACTTCCCTGGATACCACTCTATCTCAGTCCTACAATAAAAGTGTCATGACTAAATATGTAAGATTACGAGATATAAAGTACCAATAAGGAAAAAATTATAACTAATATACAATAAAGGATATAATTTACCCTATTGCTTTCTCTAAGATTGGTTCATCATCATCTATCATGTGATATGTTTTTGTCAAGACTGAATTTTTGAAATAAGGGTTGTCATCAAAGAAGAAATCAAGCTTGAAACCCTTGGGATTATCAATTCTGCACCACTTGATGTCTTTGAGATACTTGAGGGCGTCCTCATCACGCTCTTGAATCTACATGAGGAAAAATTTCATTAAAAGACGCTAATAAGAAAAAAAATATTGATAAAAGAAAAGTTGTTTACTTTCTTATTACCTCTTCAGTCAGCACTTCATTCATTTTCATAGCATTGAGCCAAAAACCAGGAACACCTTTTTCTGAATCAATAGAGCAAAATAAAGAATTAAATAATGCAGAAAGAGAAAGGGGGGAGATTCTATCTACCAAGTTCCTTTAAAAACCTTCGGTCTTTTCACCATCAACAGTGGCTTCCTCTGCTGTTTCATTTGTAATACCGTTGACTTCCACTATTCCATTCACAATTTCGTATCTCTGCAAAATTTTCAGTAGGAAATCAAAATAATACTTGTGGCAAAATCTAGAATGGCAATAGGAAACTGGCACCTTGTCACCCAAGTGATGTCAATTAGAACAATAATTATTCCTTGAATGCTTGTTTGCACATGGTAATGAAGCACAGAAGAGATAAAGAAAGTCTTTACCATACAACATTAGAAAAAGTACCTTGGTGTATAGCGGCTCATAAAGCTTCTGATATTTAGCTTCAAGAGCAGCTCTCTCCTCGAAAAATTTTGCCTCAAACTCATCATGTTGGCTCTAGAACCATAAAGTAATTTTTGATCAGTTCGCAAGTAGGACTTTTAGTACTTTCGAGTAGACAAGCAAAATCTATTACATCTATGCCAAAGCTGTGGTAGAGAGAAAATCGTTCAGATTATGAATGTGACTATTCAAAGGAATGGTTATCATCTTATGCTCATTATCATATGCGGCATGCCTATCAAGTAAACAAGCAAAGTACAAGCAGACTTCACTAAGGGACAGTCCTTTTAATCTATCAAATAGCTTTTTTGAATTGATCTTTGTTGAGTAAGGCTGTAAGCTGACAAAAGGCTCGACAAAAACTGTCCACATTAAGTTGCTCAAATTTGAGACATGGGAGTAGAAGCTTCTTTCCATTAGAGTCTCATACTATGAAATCAGTTAGCTATGACACCCAATGAATAAGGAAACCAGTTCAATGTGGAAGAGAGACGCAAGCTTCGTACACTTCAAATTGCCTGTACATCATGTCACAAATGCATTTACTCCATGCCATATTACCACATCTCCTTTTACTATATGGGGACTACAATACCACAATAACACACAAAGTTTCAACTTGTAGAATTAAGGAAAAGTGTCACCGTGCCACAACTTAAAAAAACTAAACAAACCTAACCAAGTATGTACTGAGAAAACACGAGGATGTTGAAATTACAAGAAGAGAAAAAGTTCCAAACCTACACTACAGGAAAATACGTGTAGCAACACCATCACATATTAAGCATCCCCAATTCCCAAAAGTTCTAGCTGATACAAATTTCTAATCATTAAACAAACATCAGAAGCTCTAATCACATACAGCAAACACTTTGCAAGACACACCCAATTAAGCATGAGCTGCACATGCCAACTTTCCAAAATAGCACTTTCAACTCTCATTTAAACAGCATGTTAATGGAGAGCTACACGAATCTGGTGTTCAGCAAAAATACATACTAGAATCGCAAAACACTAAGCGTAAATTCCACAAACAATAAGCGCTTATTATCATAGAAATTTCCATTGTTCACTGAAATTTTAGTAAATTATTGCCGTGACACCCCAAGATTTGGAATAGTTCAATATATAAGATGTAATAGGACTGATTTAACCCGATTACAGCATGTTGGGTGGTGGCAAGGCCCAATAGGTTAAAAAGGTTAACCGTGCTAGAGGTAGAGTAGTTCTAGAATGGGTGAACCCCTGGGAGGCGAAGGGTCACAGTTGCTCACTTCGATACAATCGCATTAGCAACTTTGACCAACTATTATTATAAAAGTAATAGGAATTACAACCAACGGAAATTAACAGGAAAGAACTCTGGATTTTGAAACTGAAACAAGAATGAAAACTGAGAATTTAACCCCCAAACAAAAAGCAGGACATGCAAAACCCTAACGACACCCCACAAAACAAGGCCAAATAGATCATTATTAGGATTAGGACAAGAAATAAAGACCAAACCTGGATTTCCCTCAGCACCTCGACGCGCTTCCTCACATTCGGCGGGAGCGTCTCGAGCACATCTTTGTGTTCCACAGCCAAGCTCTGCAGCTTATTCTGCAGAAGCAAAAGGCTCCTTCTCAGTAGAAACCCCAAATCTTTCAGACCAATACAAGGATAAACAAGATCTAGATCACAAACAAAAGTCAAAAATCACCAAATACAGAGATCAAACACCACCTTTAGGGCATTGACGAGCCCCGCTCGGTCCTCCGCGCTTAACCCTAGACATCACACACACGTCCACGCATCAAAACAAAGGACACAAACATCGATTACAAGATCTAACGACACAAAGCGAAAACCCTAAAGAGAGGGATGTAGAGAGAGAGAGAACCTGCGGCGACGGCGGGGAGGGCGGAGCCGAGATCGTTGAGGTTGAGGGTGTTCTGCTGCTTGCTGTTGCTCATGGCTTCTTCTTCTTCTTCTTTTTCTTCTCCTCTTCCTCCGCCGCCGCTGCTGCTTCCTCTTCTTCGCCTTGTGGATCAGAGAGGGTACGGCGAGGGAGAGAAACCCTAGAGAGCGAGGCGATTACGCGAGAGAGAGAGAGAGAGAGAGAGAGAGAGAGAGAGAGAGAGAGAGAGAGAGGAGGTGGAGGAAAGAGGGGATAGAGAGTGGGGTTTGTTGTGTTTATATATAACACGATGGGAAATTGCGTGAGCACCAGTAGGGTTTTACTCGCCTCTTCTTCTTTTTTTTCTCTTTTTTTAAGTCGAAGCGGCGCGATCGGATTAAGATCCGCCGCACGTTCGATCTGGTGCACATTCATTAATTATGTAGAAACTCGAAATATTTTATTTTAATAAATAGATTAAAAGTAGAATTATAGTCGTTTTCGAATTCAAAAGACCCTAGTTGATTTATTTAGCCAATTGCCAGTGGGCGAGTTGCACGATTTACGAGATAAAAAGGCTATTTTTCAATCCGGACATGATTTTGGAAATCTGAGTTGACCGTTGCGATCGTCTCGCCGAACTGAGCGAGATTTATATTCAGCACTTTTCGATCTGACGGTCGGATCTTCCAGAATTCAGTAAAGAAGTGGACGAAGCTCGCGACCAATGTAACAGTGCCCTCTGCGCACAGTATCACTTAAGTTGGCACTGTAGATGAACAGTAATCTTAATTTTCGGGACTCCGACGAATGTAACGTTAACTAATTTACTGTTCGGATTCCGAACATAGTGATCCAGGTAGTCATTTTGAACGGTTCGTCGTTCTGGACGCAATGGCGCTGACGGAATTTCCGTTTTGACGGCCCTAGAGCCTCGAAAAGCGCGATAACTGTGTTTCGGTACAGTATAAGATGGAATTTAAAAATTATGGAGCTAAATTTTAGCGAACCAAAATCACTACCTGATAGGTTTCGTCGAGCCGGACGTCGTAGCGAAGTCCCATTTTTCGTTTCGACGACCAGAACGCCTCGAAAAGCGTGAAATAAGCGAAAAATGTGGTATTTGCACAATAAACCCTAGTATTTCATGTCTCGTTTTGCGTGCCACCTCCGTGGTGAGGGTCTAAGATGCAAGATGAACATGCTGTAAAGGACCCAGCTCTAAATGTCATAAGTTAAGGGGTTAAAATGCAATTGTGCTAAATGCACTATTTAAACACCAACTATGCTAGGGTTTTCCTTTTAACCCTAGACCCGTAGCCCTGACCTAGCCGCACCCTCCACCTTCTTCCACTCTCTCTGCCGCACCTCACGGAGCCCCGCACCGGCCGCCGCCTCCCCGTCGCCGGAGAAGAGAAGATCAAGAACATCTCTTGATCTCGGGTTCTTGTTGAGGAAGGTGATCGAGAGGGTGCTAGTCCATCCAGTCCCTGTCTGAGGACTCCCTCGTGGGGCCGCAACCGGGCCAAGGGTCCCTCGGAACCGGCCGCCGCCGTGCGCCGCCGCGGCCACCACCTCCTCCTCTAAGCTTTCCGACGAGGTAAGTTATTGATAGGATTTTGTTTAAATGGATTTTGGACTTGTGTATGGTATCCCTGACATCGAGGAGACTTCCCCTGTGTAGTCCGGATCGTCGCCGTGCCTCCGTTTGCCGGCGGGGGTGCTGTGTCACCGGAATATTGCGGTTAAAGCCGATCTTGATCTCGGGACCCATCGGACCGTTGTACTCAAGATCAGAACCGTTGATCTTGCTCCTCTGGGCGACTGCAAGCTTTCCCTAAAGTTTGGGGTTGATCGGACAAGGATCAGCGCCGCATGACAAAGCCCTAGATCCGAACTATTTGAGACTTCGCCGGAATTCCTCCGTCCGGCGCCGCCGTGCACCCATGCTGCCGGCCATCACGTAAGCAAGCATCAGGACACCGAGAGGAACATTTGGTCCATCTTGCGCCGGCCCAGGCCTCGCCGGCCGGAATCCGCCATTAGAGGTGACCATCTTCACCGAGCTTTGATGATTTCGATCTCCGGCGATCGCCGGAGCTCCGTCAAATGGGATAGCGGCCCAGGTATGTTCCATTAGTCTCTGTGAAGCCTCTCATGCACTTGCATGTAAATCCTAACGTGGGATTTGTGCGCACCGGAGTTGCACCACTTATTGCACCCGAGCTTGCAACTTCGGCCACCGCGCGTCGCCGGCGCTTTCCGCCGCCGGGATTTGACCCAGGTATGCTCTAATAGTTCCTATTAAACTTCCCATATAGGTGAATGTGGACCATGAGTGGTAGAAGTAAAGTTTCCATTGTTTGCACCCAAGGTTGCCCGAGCTTGCACCTTCGGCCGCCGCCGCCTCCGGTTGCCGGGGAACCACCCAGGTAATCCCTAAACCTTGTGCTCTAGCTTTCCTTCCATCTTAATAGCCCCAGGATTTGCCTTCTTGCTGAACATGGGCTCGGGCAAGAGTTAGTTGTTTGTATATAAATGATGCCCATTAGATGCTCGATGAAATGTCCCAATGATTCTAAGTTCAGATTCTGGCCATGATCAAAATATGAAAGTTGTTACACACACTCCCCTGAGCTTGATGCTCACTTCAGATCCAATCTTGGCTGTGTGGATTGGTGTGTGGAGCAATGTTGTCCACTAGAGAGCGAGGGACTTGGATCTGGTTGATCCATCAGTTTTGGACTGAAAATAGGGTGAGCCCTGGTGTCCTGGCACTGTCCAGAGACACTTTGATATATAACATTTTGGTTGTTGTTGAATGGATTTAAAGTTGTATTAAAAACTAAGCTTATGCGAATAGTTGCCCGTAGTAGCATTTGGGGCTGTTTGCGAAGCCGCGAGAGTGTGTCCCTGGCTAATTTGGGGTCACTGGACGCGATGCTCGTGTTAGAATGGGTTTTGATAAGCCGGAGAAACAAAAATGCATTTAGGCTGGGTTAGAGGAGTATATTATGGCCCGAAGTTTCCGCGGGTTCCGTGCTGCCGCAAATTGTGAGCACGGTGTTCATCAAGTTAAATGTCACCTGCTGGAAGTGACGGTTCGTAAAAATGATTTTCCAGTTAAGAGAACGAGCGAAAACGGCTCTCAAAAGCTATTAAAAGTGCGATTTTTGGAAACCCTAGGGGTCAAATGCAATTGTAGCAATGCGTGCTGTCTAGGGCAGTGTGTACATGATTCCTAAGCTTTTCGTTAGGAATCCAACGGCTCCTGTTGAGCGAAAATTGGTTATCGGTCCGAGAACCGGCAAAATCGTCGGTTTAACGGCTTTCGGGCGCGAGTTTCGCGTACTTCGTTGTAAAAGAACAGTTTATAGATGTCCCTGATTAGTATTCATGATCCAGGGTCCTTGCAGTCTGACTCCGGCCCATGAGCCTTCTGTTGGAGTCGTTGGATCGGCCTACATTCAGGTGGGTTATCTTCGGTCCGGGCTTTATCTTTTCGGCCCTCTGGTTGCTTTAGTCCAGTCGGACACCTGTTATTGACTAGCCTGTTGATTTTATCTACATGATCCTTCTGATTGATATGGATTTCCTTAGACCTGTCATATACCCCTGATGCTTACATCTACATGCTCTATGACTACTCCTGATAGATCTTGATCGACTGAGACGCACTATGATTTCATATACCTGTTTATTAGCTTATTGATTTGATCTATATAACCCATGATGACTTCATCTATATATCACATGATCTTCCCGATAGACATTGATTCCTCTGGATTGTCAGATACACTTGTGCTTGACATTATCTGTTACGATTAGTCCGATGACTGGATCTATTTGCTAGATGATCATTTTTGATAGACCTTGATCTACATGAGACACATCATATACATATATCTGTTCATCAGCTTTTTCAGTACATAGATCTGCATGATTAGATGATATATTGTTGATATCTCGATATGCATAATTGATTGATCCTGATTGATAGATACTACTCGATGTTCCGATATGCATGATTGATAGATACTACTCGATGTTCCGATATGCATGATTGATAGATACTACTCGATGTTCCGATATGCATGATTGATAGATACTACTCGATGTTCCGATATGCATGATTGATAGATACTACTCGATGTTCTGATATGCATGATTGATAGATACTACTCGACGTTCCGATATGCATGATTGATAGATACTACTTGATGTTCCGATATGCATGATAGATTCTGATCGATATGATAGATGATTCCCTGATAGGATCTCGGCATGTGGCCGATTACTCGGTCACTAGACCGTGAGATTGATCAGTACGACTTGTCACGCATCGCTGTACTTCACGAACATTGCCGGGGTCGCTCCCCGTGGCTATTGTTCTTTACCGGTAAAGTGGTCTAGAGGAAGGACCCGTGAGCCCCAGATAGCACTTATGGGTGCGGGGTTATGTCGTGGGATAGGTGCAGAGTAGTGATATGAGCCTGAGGTCCCTCGTGACCATAACTGGCATTGATGGGTATTGAGTTCTTTTGTTGACGCATTCTTGTTATCTTGCGCTGTTATTGGATAGATATCTTACCCTGTACCCTTTACTGCTCAGTTCAGATTGCTTATCCCGTTTACATACATAGACTTCCAGCATTTATTACTGTAAGTTTCATTACACCTTGATTACCTGCTTATTAAGTTATCTGTGATTTTTGTTGATTATCAGTAGAACTGCTTTATTATTCAGCTTTACCCTATGATTTTACTATCCGCAGATTATTGTACCCAGCTAGTTACGATTAGCTATTATCGGCTCGTCGTGCCCATATGGGAACCTCCGGTGTATCTCACACCCTCGGTGACTGTTTTGCAGGCGCTGGGTGAGGGGATACGGGACACGTTGGTGAGACGAGTTGCGATAGTATAGACCCTTATTTAGTCA
>CM055064.1:1341201-1450149 GCA_029204045.2 Tillandsia leiboldiana
AAATTTCCATTGTTCACTGAAATTTTTTTATAAATTATTGCCGTGAACACCCCAAGATTTGGAATAGTTTCACTAGATAAGATTAATAGGACTGATTTAACCCGATTACAGCATGTTTGGTGGTGGCAAGGCCCAATAGGTTAAAAACGGTTAACCGTGCTAGAGGTAGAGTAGTTCTAGAATGGGTGAACCCCTGGGAGGCGAAGGTTCACAGTTGCTCACTTCCGATACAATCGCATTAGCAACTTTGACCAACTATCTAGTATAAAAGTAATAGGATTACAACCAACGGAAAGTAACAGGAAAGAACTCTGGATTTTGAAACTGAAACAAGAATGAAAACTGAGATTTAACCCCCAACAAAAGCAGGACATGCAAAACCCTAACGACACCCCACAAACAAGGCCAAATATGATCATTATTAGGATTAGGGACAAGAAATAAAGACCAAACCTGGATTTCCCTCAGCACCTCGACGCGCTTCCTCACATTCGGCGGGAGCGTCTCGAGCACATCTTGTGTTCCACAGCCCAGCTCGCAGCTTATTCTGCAGAAGCAAAAGGCTCCTTCTCAGTAGAAACCCCAAATCTTTCAGACCAATACAAGGATAAACAAGATCTAGATCACAAACAAAAGTCAAAAATCACCAAATACAGAGATCAAACACCACCTTTAGGGCATTGACGAGCCCCGCTCGGTCCTCCGCGCTTAACCCTAGACATCACACACACGTCCACGCATCAAAACAAAGGACACAAACATCGATTACAAGATCTAACGACACAAAGCGAAAACCCTAAAGAGAGGGATGTAGAGAGAGAGAGAACCTGCGGCGACGGCGGGGAGGGCGGAGCCGAGATCGTTGAGGTTGAGGGTGTTCTGCTGCTTGCTGTTGCTCATGGCTTCTTCTTCTTCTTCTTTTTCTTCTCCTCTTCCTCCGCCGCCGCTGCTGCTTCCTCTTCTTCGCCTTGTGGATCAGAGAGGGTACGGCGAGGGAGAGAAACCCTAGAGAGCGAGGCGATTACGCGAGAGAGAGAGAGAGAGAGAGAGAGAGAGAGAGAGAGAGAGAGAGAGAGAGGAGGTGGAGGAAAGAGGGGATAGAGAGTGGGGTTTGTTGTGTTTATATATAACACGATGGGAAATTGCGTGAGCACCAGTAGGGTTTTACTCGCCTCTTCTTCTTTTTTTCTCTTTTTTTAAGTCGAAGCGGCGCGATCGGATTAAGATCCGCCGCACGTTCGATCTGGTGCACATTCATTAATTATGTAGAAACTCGAAATATTTTATTTTAATAAATAGATTAAAAGTAGAATTATAGTCGTTTTCGAATTCAAAAGACCCTAGTTGATTTATTTAGCCAATTGCCAGTGGGCGAGTTGCACGATTTACGAGATAAAAAGGCTATTTTTCAATCCGGACATGATTTTGGAAATCTGAGTTGACCGTTGCGATCGTCTCGCCGAACTGAGCGAGATTTATATTCAGCACTTTTCGATCTGACGGTCGGATCTTCCAGAATTCAGTAAAGAAGTGGACGAAGCTCGCGACCAATGTAACAGTGCCCTCTGCGCACAGTATCACTTAAGTTGGCACTGTAGATGAACAGTAATCTTAATTTTCGGGACTCCGACGAATGTAACGTTAACTAATTTACTGTTCGGATTCCGAACATAGTGATCCAGGTAGTCATTTTGAACGGTTTCGTCGTTCTGGACGCAATGGCGCTGACGGAATTTCCGTTTGACGGCCCTAGAGCCTCGAAAAGCGCGATAACTGTGTTTCGGTACAGTATAAGATGGAATTTAAAAATTATGGAGCTAAATTTTAGCGAACCAAAATCACTACCTGATAGGTTTCGTCGAGCCGGACGTCGTAGCGAAGTCCATTTTTCGTTTCGACGACCAGAACGCCTCGAAAAGCGTGAAATAAGCGAAAAATGTGGTATTTGCACAATAAACCCTAGTATTTCATGTCTCGTTTTGCGTGCCACCTCCGTGGTGAGGGTCTAAGATGCAAGATGAACATGCTGTAAAGGACCCAGCTCTAAATGTCATAAGTTAAGGGGTTAAAATGCAATTGTGCTAAATGCACTATTTAAACACCAACTATGCTAGGGTTTTCCTTTTAACCCTAGACCCGTAGCCCTGACCTAGCCGCACCCTCCACCTTCTTCCACTCTCTCTGCCGCACCTCACGGAGCCCCGCACCGGCCGCCGCCTCCCCGTCGCCGGAGAAGAGAAGATCAAGAACATCTCTTGATCTCGGGTTCTTGTTGAGGAAGGTGATCGAGAGGGTGCTAGTCCATCCAGTCCCTGTCTGAGGACTCCCTCGTGGGGCCGCAACCGGGCCAAGGGTCCCTCGGAACCGGCCGCCGCCGTGCGCCGCCGCGGCCACCACCTCCTCCTCTAAGCTTTCCGACGAGGTAAGTTATTGATAGGATTTTGTTTAAATGGATTTTGGACTTGTGTATGGTATCCCTGACATCGAGGAGACTTCCCCTGTGTAGTCCGGATCGTCGCCGTGCCTCCGTTTGCCGGCGGGGGTGCTGTGTCACCGGAATATTGCGGTTAAAGCCGATCTTGATCTCGGGACCCATCGGACCGTTGTACTCAAGATCAGAACCGTTGATCTTGCTCCTCTGGGCGACTGCAAGCTTTCCCTAAAGTTTGGGGTTGATCGGACAAGGATCAGCGCCGCATGACAAAGCCCTAGATCCGAACTATTTGAGACTTCGCCGGAATTCCTCCGTCCGGCGCCGCCGTGCACCCATGCTGCCGGCCATCACGTAAGCAAGCATCAGGACACCGAGAGGAACATTTTGGTCCATCTTGCGCCGGCCCAGGCCTCGCCGGCCGGAATCCGCCATTAGAGGTGACCATCTTCACCGAGCTTTGATGATTTCGATCTCCGGCGATCGCCGGAGCTCCGTCAAATGGGATAGCGGCCCAGGTATGTTCCATTAGTCTCTGTGAAGCCTCTCATGCACTTGCATGTAAATCCTAACGTGGGATTTGTGCGCACCGGAGTTGCACCACTTATTGCACCCGAGCTTGCAACTTCGGCCACCGCGCGTCGCCGGCGCTTTCCGCCGCCGGGATTTGACCCAGGTATGCTCTAATAGTTCCTATTAAACTTCCCATATAGGTGAATGTGGACCATGAGTGGTAGAAGTAAAGTTTCCATTGTTTGCACCCAAGGTTGCCCGAGCTTGCACCTTCGGCCGCCGCCGCCTCCGGTTGCCGGGGAACCACCCAGGTAATCCCTAAACCTTGTGCTCTAGCTTTCCTTCCATCTTAATAGCCCCAGGATTTGCCTTCTTGCTGAACATGGGCTCGGGCAAGAGTTAGTTGTTTGTATATAAATGATGCCCATTAGATGCTCGATGAAATGTCCCAATGATTCTAAGTTCAGATTCTGGCCATGATCAAAATATGAAAGTTGTTACACACACTCCCCTGAGCTTGATGCTCACTTCAGATCCAATCTTGGCTGTGTGGATTGGTGTGTGGAGCAATGTTGTCCACTAGAGAGCGAGGGACTTGGATCTGGTTGATCCATCAGTTTTGGACTGAAAATAGGGTGAGCCCTGGTGTCCTGGCACTGTCCAGAGACACTTTGATATATAACATTTTGGTTGTTGTTGAATGGATTTAAAGTTGTATTAAAAACTAAGCTTATGCGAATAGTTGCCCGTAGTAGCATTTGGGGCTGTTTGCGAAGCCGCGAGAGTGTGTCCCTGGCTAATTTGGGGTCACTGGACGCGATGCTCGTGTTAGAAATGGGTTTTGATAAGCCGGAGAAACAAAAATGCATTTAGGCTGGGTTAGAGGAGTATATTATGGCCCGAAGTTTTCCTCGGGTTCCGTGCTGCCGCAAATTGGTGAGCACGGTGTTCATCAAGTTAAATGTCACCTGCTGGAAGTGACGGTTCGTAAAAATGATTTTCCAGTTAAGAGAACGAGCGAAAACGGCTCTCAAAAAGCTATAAAAGTGCGATTTTTGGAAACCCTAGGGGTCAAAATGCAATTGTAGCAATGCGTGCTGTCTAGGGCAGTGTGTACATGATTCCTAAGCTTTTCGTTAGGAATCCAACGGCTCCTGTTGAGCGAAAATTGGTTATCGGTCCGAGAACCGGCAAAATCGTCGGTTTAACGGCTTTCGGCGCGAGTTTCGCGTACTTCGTTGTAAAAGAACAGTTTATAGATGTCCCTGATTAGTATTCATGATCCAGGTCCTTGCAGTCTGACTCCGGCCCATGAGCCTTCTGTTGGAGTCGTTGGATCGGCCTACATTCAGGTGGGTTATCTTCGGTCCGGGCTTTATCTTTTCGGCCCTCTGGTTGCTTTAGTCCAGTCGGACACCTGTTATTGACTAGCCTGTTGATTTTATCTACATGATCCTTCTGATTGATATGGATTTCCTTAGACCTGTCATATACCCCTGATGCTTACATCTACATGCTCTATGACTACTCCTGATAGATCTTGATCGACTGAGACGCACTATGATTTCATATACCTGTTTATTAGCTTATTGATTTGATCTATATAACCCATGATGACTTCATCTATATATCACATGATCTTCCCGATAGACATTGATTCCTCTGGATTGTCATATACACTTGTGCTTGACATTATCTGTTACGATTAGTCCCGATGACTGGATCTATTTGCTAGATGATCATTTTTGATAGACCTTGATCTACATGAGACACATCATATACATATATCTGTTCATCAGCTTTTTCAGTACATAGATCTGCATGATTAGATGATATATTGTTGATATCTCGATATGCATAATTGATTGATCCTGATTGATAGATACTACTCGATGTTCCGATATGCATGATTGATAGATACTACTCGATGTTCCGATATGCATGATTGATAGATACTACTCGATGTTCCGATATGCATGATTGATAGATACTACTCGATGTTCCGATATGCATGATTGATAGATACTACTCGATGTTCTGATATGCATGATTGATAGATACTACTCGACGTTCCGATATGCATGATTGATAGATACTACTTGATGTTCCGATATGCATGATAGATTCTGATCGATATGATAGATGATTCCCTGATAGGATCTCGGCATGTGGCCGATTACTCGGTCACTAGACCGTGAGATTGATCAGTACGACTTGTCACGCATCGCTGTACTTCACGAACATTGCCGGGGTCGCTCCCCGTGGCTATTGTTCTTTACCGGTAAAGTGGTCTAGAGGAAGGACCCGTGAGCCCCAGATAGCACTTATGGGTGCGGGGTTATGTCAGTGGGATAGGTGCAGATAGTGATATGAGCCTGAGGTCCTCGTGACCAATACTGGCATTGATTGGGTACTTGAGTTCTTTTGTTGACGCATTCTTGTTATCTTGCGCTGTTATTGATAGATATCTTACCCTGTACCCTTACTGCTCAGTTCATGATTGATTATCCCGTTTACATACATAGACTTCCAGCATTTATTACTTGTAGTTTCATTACCCTTGATTACCTGCTTATTAAGTTATCTGTGGATTTTGTTGATTATCAGTAGAACTGCTTTATTATTCAGCTTTACCCTATGATTTTTACTATCCGCAGATTATTGTACCCAGTAGGTACGATTAGCTATTTCTCGGCTCGTCGTGCCCACTGGGATACACTCCGGTGTATCTCACACCCTCGGGTGACTGTTTTTCAGGTCGCTGGGTGATGGGATATCGGGACACGTTGGTGAGACGATTGCGATAGTATCGACCCTTATTTAGTCAGTGTATTTTATTTTCCGCATTTCAGTTTAATTTTTATAAATTGACTAGTCTTGCATGCGTAGTTTAGACTACTCTGATATTGACTGATTGCGATTAGCCGTGCATGTATAGGAAAGGATCTGTCCAGTTGGGCAGGGAATTTACTATACATGTGGCGGTCTGTTACGCCTGGTTTGCGAACTCTGATTTAAAAAAAAAAAAAAAAAAAAAATTAGCCTGCTTTTCAAAACTCGGGGCGTGACAGATTAGATGGTATCAGAGAAATAGGAATACGATGCCTAAGTTTGGCTAGGAACGAACCCTAGGATGACTTGTGTTCACGAGAGAGCGCAGGGTTTTGGCAAAATGGATTAGAGCTCAAGTGTGTTTCGTGTTCGCATTTTTGGGATCGTTGTTAGTAAAGGGTTAGCCGCGGTCATGGTTTCGGCCGTGGGCTTGATGTTTCAGTGGAGCCAAAGGGCTCGGATTAGTTACAGTGGTTAAATGTTAGACCACCGTTCTTGTCGTAATCGTCTAGCTGATGGCACAGCAGCAGAAGACTGCTTGTATTGCACCAGCCTTACAGTTTGCCAGAGATTGATCAACTTGTTGATCCTTCAATGTTTCCGTGTTATAGTTCAGTGGCCTACGTGCCCGTTGGTAATCCTGGTTTGTGTAGGATTTAAAATTTTGACCTATGCGACAATTCTAGTGTGGTGTCTGTGAATGTTGGAATGTGGTTCCAGATTCTCGTGAGTTGTCAGGGTGACATTCATGACCACGAGAGGGTAGTGACCCTCGGTAGATGTTATGTCATCGACATAGAGACTGTGATGGGAGGTATGTGACGTACCTTCAGATATAGGTTGTGCCCCCAACTAGTTGTTGGCGACAGATCTATGGTATTTCGCTTTTCTTTTGGTAAGCACGTTGGCTGCAGACAACGTACTGTCGAAAGAAATGAGAAAATACTCTGCCCTGTAATGGGGAGTATCAGATTGGGTCTAAAAGAGTAGCCTGAGAGTTGCCGATATTTTGTGATTGATTGTCACTACTGCGAACCTGTTAGAGGCTTAATAGTGGTTTAGTTAAGTTTAAGCTTCGGGAACAAAACTTTTTTTTTAAGTTGTAAGTTTCAGGGACGAAACTTCTTTTAAGTTGTAAGTGATGTAGAAACTCGAAATATTTTATTTTAATAAATAGATTAAAAGTAGAATTATAGTCGTTTTCGAATTCAAAAGACCCTAGTTGATTTATTTAGCCAATTGCCAGTGGGCGAGTTGCACGATTTACGAGATAAAAAGGCTATTTTTCAATCCGGACATGATTTTGGAAATCTGAGTTGACCGTTGCGATCGTCTCGCCGAACTGAGCGAGATTTATATTCAGCACTTTTCGATCTGACGGTCGGATCTTCCAGAATTCAGTAAAGAAGTGGACGAAGCTCGCGACCAATGTAACAGTGCCCTCTGCGCACAGTATCACTTAAGTTGGCACTGTAGATGAACAGTAATCTTAATTTTCGGGACTCCGACGAATGTAACGTTAACTAATTTACTGTTCGGATTCCGAACATAGTGATCCAGGTAGTCATTTTGAACGGTTTCGTCGTTCTGGACGCAATGGCGCTGACGGAATTTCCGTTTGACGGCCCTAGAGCCTCGAAAAGCGCGATAACTGTGTTTCGGTACAGTATAAGATGGAATTTAAAAATTATGGAGCTAAATTTTAGCGAACCAAAATCACTACCTGATAGGTTTCGTCGAGCCGGACGTCGTAGCGAAGTCCATTTTTCGTTTCGACGACCAGAACGCCTCGAAAAGCGTGAAATAAGCGAAAAATGTGGTATTTGCACAATAAACCCTAGTATTTCATGTCTCGTTTTGCGTGCCACCTCCGTGGTGAGGGTCTAAGATGCAAGATGAACATGCTGTAAAGGACCCAGCTCTAAATGTCATAAGTTAAGGGGTTAAAATGCAATTGTGCTAAATGCACTATTTAAACACCAACTATGCTAGGGTTTTCCTTTTAACCCTAGACCCGTAGCCCTGACCTAGCCGCACCCTCCACCTTCTTCCACTCTCTCTGCCGCACCTCACGGAGCCCCGCACCGGCCGCCGCCTCCCCGTCGCCGGAGAAGAGAAGATCAAGAACATCTCTTGATCTCGGGTTCTTGTTGAGGAAGGTGATCGAGAGGGTGCTAGTCCATCCAGTCCCTGTCTGAGGACTCCCTCGTGGGGCCGCAACCGGGCCAAGGGTCCCTCGGAACCGGCCGCCGCCGTGCGCCGCCGCGGCCACCACCTCCTCCTCTAAGCTTTCCGACGAGGTAAGTTATTGATAGGATTTTGTTTAAATGGATTTTGGACTTGTGTATGGTATCCCTGACATCGAGGAGACTTCCCCTGTGTAGTCCGGATCGTCGCCGTGCCTCCGTTTGCCGGCGGGGGTGCTGTGTCACCGGAATATTGCGGTTAAAGCCGATCTTGATCTCGGGACCCATCGGACCGTTGTACTCAAGATCAGAACCGTTGATCTTGCTCCTCTGGGCGACTGCAAGCTTTCCCTAAAGTTTGGGGTTGATCGGACAAGGATCAGCGCCGCATGACAAAGCCCTAGATCCGAACTATTTGAGACTTCGCCGGAATTCCTCCGTCCGGCGCCGCCGTGCACCCATGCTGCCGGCCATCACGTAAGCAAGCATCAGGACACCGAGAGGAACATTTTGGTCCATCTTGCGCCGGCCCAGGCCTCGCCGGCCGGAATCCGCCATTAGAGGTGACCATCTTCACCGAGCTTTGATGATTTCGATCTCCGGCGATCGCCGGAGCTCCGTCAAATGGGATAGCGGCCCAGGTATGTTCCATTAGTCTCTGTGAAGCCTCTCATGCACTTGCATGTAAATCCTAACGTGGGATTTGTGCGCACCGGAGTTGCACCACTTATTGCACCCGAGCTTGCAACTTCGGCCACCGCGCGTCGCCGGCGCTTTCCGCCGCCGGGATTTGACCCAGGTATGCTCTAATAGTTCCTATTAAACTTCCCATATAGGTGAATGTGGACCATGAGTGGTAGAAGTAAAGTTTCCATTGTTTGCACCCAAGGTTGCCCGAGCTTGCACCTTCGGCCGCCGCCGCCTCCGGTTGCCGGGGAACCACCCAGGTAATCCCTAAACCTTGTGCTCTAGCTTTCCTTCCATCTTAATAGCCCCAGGATTTGCCTTCTTGCTGAACATGGGCTCGGGCAAGAGTTAGTTGTTTGTATATAAATGATGCCCATTAGATGCTCGATGAAATGTCCCAATGATTCTAAGTTCAGATTCTGGCCATGATCAAAATATGAAAGTTGTTACACACACTCCCCTGAGCTTGATGCTCACTTCAGATCCAATCTTGGCTGTGTGGATTGGTGTGTGGAGCAATGTTGTCCACTAGAGAGCGAGGGACTTGGATCTGGTTGATCCATCAGTTTTGGACTGAAAATAGGGTGAGCCCTGGTGTCCTGGCACTGTCCAGAGACACTTTGATATATAACATTTTGGTTGTTGTTGAATGGATTTAAAGTTGTATTAAAAACTAAGCTTATGCGAATAGTTGCCCGTAGTAGCATTTGGGGCTGTTTGCGAAGCCGCGAGAGTGTGTCCCTGGCTAATTTGGGGTCACTGGACGCGATGCTCGTGTTAGAAATGGGTTTTGATAAGCCGGAGAAACAAAAATGCATTTAGGCTGGGTTAGAGGAGTATATTATGGCCCGAAGTTTTCCTCGGGTTCCGTGCTGCCGCAAATTGGTGAGCACGGTGTTCATCAAGTTAAATGTCACCTGCTGGAAGTGACGGTTCGTAAAAATGATTTTCCAGTTAAGAGAACGAGCGAAAACGGCTCTCAAAAAGCTATAAAAGTGCGATTTTTGGAAACCCTAGGGGTCAAAATGCAATTGTAGCAATGCGTGCTGTCTAGGGCAGTGTGTACATGATTCCTAAGCTTTTCGTTAGGAATCCAACGGCTCCTGTTGAGCGAAAATTGGTTATCGGTCCGAGAACCGGCAAAATCGTCGGTTTAACGGCTTTCGGCGCGAGTTTCGCGTACTTCGTTGTAAAAGAACAGTTTATAGATGTCCCTGATTAGTATTCATGATCCAGGTCCTTGCAGTCTGACTCCGGCCCATGAGCCTTCTGTTGGAGTCGTTGGATCGGCCTACATTCAGGTGGGTTATCTTCGGTCCGGGCTTTATCTTTTCGGCCCTCTGGTTGCTTTAGTCCAGTCGGACACCTGTTATTGACTAGCCTGTTGATTTTATCTACATGATCCTTCTGATTGATATGGATTTCCTTAGACCTGTCATATACCCCTGATGCTTACATCTACATGCTCTATGACTACTCCTGATAGATCTTGATCGACTGAGACGCACTATGATTTCATATACCTGTTTATTAGCTTATTGATTTGATCTATATAACCCATGATGACTTCATCTATATATCACATGATCTTCCCGATAGACATTGATTCCTCTGGATTGTCATATACACTTGTGCTTGACATTATCTGTTACGATTAGTCCCGATGACTGGATCTATTTGCTAGATGATCATTTTTGATAGACCTTGATCTACATGAGACACATCATATACATATATCTGTTCATCAGCTTTTTCAGTACATAGATCTGCATGATTAGATGATATATTGTTGATATCTCGATATGCATAATTGATTGATCCTGATTGATAGATACTACTCGATGTTCCGATATGCATGATTGATAGATACTACTCGATGTTCCGATATGCATGATTGATAGATACTACTCGATGTTCCGATATGCATGATTGATAGATACTACTCGATGTTCCGATATGCATGATTGATAGATACTACTCGATGTTCTGATATGCATGATTGATAGATACTACTCGACGTTCCGATATGCATGATTGATAGATACTACTTGATGTTCCGATATGCATGATAGATTCTGATCGATATGATAGATGATTCCCTGATAGGATCTCGGCATGTGGCCGATTACTCGGTCACTAGACCGTGAGATTGATCAGTACGACTTGTCACGCATCGCTGTACTTCACGAACATTGCCGGGGTCGCTCCCCGTGGCTATTGTTCTTTACCGGTAAAGTGGTCTAGAGGAAGGACCCGTGAGCCCCAGATAGCACTTATGGGTGCGGGGTTATGTCAGTGGGATAGGTGCAGATAGTGATATGAGCCTGAGGTCCTCGTGACCAATACTGGCATTGATTGGGTACTTGAGTTCTTTTGTTGACGCATTCTTGTTATCTTGCGCTGTTATTGATAGATATCTTACCCTGTACCCTTACTGCTCAGTTCATGATTGATTATCCCGTTTACATACATAGACTTCCAGCATTTATTACTTGTAGTTTCATTACCCTTGATTACCTGCTTATTAAGTTATCTGTGGATTTTGTTGATTATCAGTAGAACTGCTTTATTATTCAGCTTTACCCTATGATTTTTACTATCCGCAGATTATTGTACCCAGTAGGTACGATTAGCTATTTCTCGGCTCGTCGTGCCCACTGGGATACACTCCGGTGTATCTCACACCCTCGGGTGACTGTTTTTCAGGTCGCTGGGTGATGGGATATCGGGACACGTTGGTGAGACGATTGCGATAGTATCGACCCTTATTTAGTCAGTGTATTTTATTTTCCGCATTTCAGTTTAATTTTTATAAATTGACTAGTCTTGCATGCGTAGTTTAGACTACTCTGATATTGACTGATTGCGATTAGCCGTGCATGTATAGGAAAGGATCTGTCCAGTTGGGCAGGGAATTTACTATACATGTGGCGGTCTGTTACGCCTGGTTTGCGAACTCTGATTTAAAAAAAAAAAAAAAAAAAATTAGCCTGCTTTTCAAAACTCGGGGCGTGACAAATTACCCATACACTGATACACCCCATTTTTAAAATATATAAGTACTAAATAATCACGTACATTTAGATATCGCCTTGTGTAATGTAATAATATTATTTTACCATACTAATTTAGTTTTCTATGGCTTCTTGTGATTTTAAAACTCGATTGTTTGGAAAATTGAAGAACTGAGGGACCTCTCTGCGAAAATTCCGGCTTGCGGATCGGAGGAATATGCTCTGTAGACCGTCGAGGCACTTTGTCGATGTGGGGTCCGGTCCACAAACAGTACCTTCATTTGCCGCGCAACAACCAATAACAAGCTGACACGTAATATAGAGACTAGGCTGTTTTGCTGTTGTGTGCATAACAGCTGGTGTGCACCCGCTCGCGCGTTTCAAACGAGAGCAGAGGAATAATTGCATGCACCGCGTACAACCAAAAGCGGGAATCGAGGAATGCAAATCGGTTGGTGGTCTCGACCAGGTCACAGGATCCGACCCGATAAATTGCGATCCGAATTAGAAGCTTTTTAGTTTGGGGGTGGTCCACTAAAGCAAAGCCCATATACATCGACTCAGTTGGAGGGGGGGCCCACTTAGCCCACTTTCGACGCCCCGGGAATGTTCAAAATTTAAAGGCATGATAGAGAAATTGCTTGCTTGTACTACTGCGCTTCAATTTTGATTCTGCTTGTAACAGCACGCATACAGTTCCTGTGAATTGGGTGCTTTAATTGATAGGTATGGACCACAAGGGAATCAAGAATGGTTCATACCAGAGCACTTGAATTCAAATTGTACACGCACAATGTTTGTACATTTAATCATTTTAGTAGTGAAGGAGCCATAAACACCTGAAAAAAGACATGATCATCTTAACTCACCAATCTCAGCTTATCCAGCACATCTGAACAATAAATTCCACCAAATTTTGAGTGATCAAGAGACACTTGTGAACTGCACAAGGCTGCATTTAAGAGGCCTTTGGCCATGTAGCAGTTAATTCTCAGTTTCAAGCTTCGCTTTCCTTGTAATAGATTACATCATGCGAACAACAATCAAATTCGATAATATTCTAGAAACTCTCAGAATCCAGAAGTCGACTATCATTTCTCATGAGTGATGTAGTTTACCACTGGATTAGCATTCAACAAACCGAGTTTTAGTACGAAAACTCAACGAATGCACGGCTCAGCACAAAAGTACAAGGAAAATCAAAGATTAAAAAGACCTAGCAAATTGTACGAGCTCTTCTCTTTCGACTGCAGAATCGCGTTCGACTGCAGAATCGCGTGATTGAGATGGCTCCACGTATTAGCTTGGAAATGACCTAAGCTTCCCGTTTCTTAGCCTGAAATAAGTTTGCAAAATCACTTAACAGGAATACTACTGAAGTACAACCTAATTTAGGATGCGAGAGAGATCAAAATAACAAACCAAAACGAATCCTTCTTTTCTTGGGCTAGTAGCTCTTCGAATGAGATATCAGGAATTTCCGCAGCCCGTCTTGTCGGAACTTTCTCCGTGCTTGCACTGATCTCAAGCATCTATAATAAAATTAAAATAGTAATTCAGATATTAAACAATCTAATTCTGTTTATTTATTTAGAGCTTGTTTTTAGTCCGGCTGGATCGAACTTATGTGCTACTTGAGTGCAGCTGTTTAAAAGGCATTAATAGCTTTTTCATTAGATCTCCTCAGCAGTTTCTCCTGCAGCAGAAGCCAGAGTGGCAAATTGCGCTTCTACTTCCAGGACACAAAAGCATGTTTTAGCTTCACACCGCAACAAAATTTTCATTCCTTTTTCATTAGTCAAACATCTAGAAGCTTTTGCTTTGTGGAAGAAGCCGTTCCAGAGCCCGCCCAAACAAGCACTCAGCAATAAAGAAGGATGAGTACCATTTTGTATGCAGGTGACAACTTAAGCTGCTCTTGAACTAAATTATAGACAGCAGCATCCTCTTTTAGCCTCTTATGTTCTGATTCTAACTTGTACATCTGCGAAAAATTGCAAACAGCAGTAAGAGGAGAACGCCAACAACTTTGTACTGCACCACCGAAAATGCATGCTAACAGACTGAAAATAGCACAGCAAACCTGTTGACAAAGACGATCAAATGAAGACCGATCGGCCTTGAATAACAATGCCTTCTTTATTTTCAAACTCCGTTGAATGATCTCAGACCTGTTGTAATCAAAATTATCTTTTAAAAATTACAAAATAAAATAAGCACATTATATAATGCCAGCAAGTGGATCAGACTTAAAAAAGGGAATACATACTTGTGTTGCAATTCATTTCTTGCCTCAACGAGGCAGTTGATAAACTGACCAACCTGCAAAATAAAGTAAAAGTCTATGTAATGCAATGAATGAAATGTATAAAACATTACAAATGAGAAATTTTGGTGGTAGAGTAGCTGGGGCACGCAATGCTGAATAAGGAAAATCATTATAGGCTCTATTGAGATAATAGAAACAAAGAGTAGAGTTGAACGAAAAATAGTAATAGAAAACATGAACATTTCAGCACACATGAAAATACAATGAGATTAGCATTTTGTTACTTCTCCATATGATGGAATCAGATGTTCGCATAAGAGAAACAATCAGCAACTATGAATAATAGTATCCTATATTGTTCTTCTAAGTGGTTTACGTCTAAATCGTTGTAGAAAATATGCAATATTTTTTACAACTCCAGTAGAACAAGAAGTCCAATTTTTGTTAATACACGCTGCCTACACTTCCAATTAGACAGCTAGTCACACAAGATTTCATAGAAACGAAATTATGAGACCTTCAAATTTACCTTCTAAGTTCTTTTGGAGCACCATGTAACTCCAGTTGTGAAACTAATAAATCGAATGAAACTTGTGTGTCCAATTCTACATTCTATCAAGTTCTTTACATGACTATCAATAACACCAAAAATTTAATCAAAAATTGGAAAAAATATACTAACAAGCCAAGATTTTGAAGGTAAAACTTTTAAAAGTATTCCAAGGCAGTAAGGCAAATTCTAGAGAGTTGCTGGACCGAATTATCCGTATGACACACACACAAAGCGTGTGGATTAAAACCAACGCTAACATTTTGATCTTCTATTCAGATTGTTCGGGCATTGGCATTTTATCAGCAGGAAGATGTAATTGAAAGGTTTCCTAGGATGATCACCATTTCACTAGTCGTTAACACAACAAAATAAGATCAAAACTATGAATAATTACATAACAATTCATGCTATCAATTCACATCAAAACATAATCCCACATGAATCCTACCAGTTAAAATTACAATCGTTTTAATCCTAACTTGTTCGATCTATCCAAAATCATAGCTAATCACATCACAGAGCATACAAGTTAGGGTAGGGTTACGCGAGAGAGAGAGAACCTGAGCGATGGTCAAGACCTTAGCATGGCTGGATTTGACGAGCTCGTCGTACTGCGACTTGATCCTCCTCTGCATCGCGCTCCCGAACGAGGACAAGGGGAAGGGGCAACCCACCGCCACCGCAGACACATCCTTCGCCTCCTCTCCTCCCTGCCGCTTCTTCCGCCCCCGCTTCTTCCTCTTCTTCTCCTCCTCCCCCTTCCTCCGCTCGCCCGCTTCCTCCTCCACCTTCCTCCGCTCGCCCGCCTCCTCCTCCCCTTCCCCTCCTCCGCACGCCGCCTCCGAGGGAGCGTGCGAGCAGCGTTGGGCTTCGTGGGCCTTGTTGTTCTTGTGCTGAGCCTTGAGGTAAAGAGAGAGGAGGAGGATGAGGAGGAAGGAGAGGGAGGAGGCGAGGAAGAGGAGGAGACCTAGTGATGAGGGTGGTGGGAGTGGCGATGATGTCGCTTCCATGGATGGGAGCTCGACATCCCACAAAGAGAACTGAGAGAAGAGAAAGGGAGTGGGGAGAGAGAGGGAGAGAGAGAGAGAGAGAGAGAGAGAGAGAGTGATCGGAGTGGAGTCGCGAAGCGGAGGGTTGGGATTGCTTTCAAGTCAAAGGCTTCGGATTTAGGGATATTTATATATATATATATATATATATATATTAGTTGAAGTGGATTTGGTGTAACGGTTGCATTGGATTCATTGTTGCTCTGACATGTAGGGCCCAGGATTAGTCGGGTCCACGTGGCATCATCAATGCGGGGGCTGGGGCTTGGGCTTATCTGTTCGGCTGTATCACTGACGTGTGGGGCCAGCAGTTTTCAAAACGGGCTTATTTATTGGTGGAATCGGGCCCTCATCCGGCCCATTTGGTTAATCAGGTCCAAAAGAACGAAGTAACGGGCTTCGTCGTCGTCCCTATAATTTACTTTCGCGTTCAAGCCCTTTGAGAAAGTTTTGAGCTCTAGCCCCTTCTTCCCTTGAACTCCACCGAAACCT
The DNA here is from genome assembly GCA_029204045.2 of Tillandsia leiboldiana. Lineage (NCBI taxonomy): Eukaryota > Viridiplantae > Streptophyta > Magnoliopsida > Poales > Bromeliaceae > Tillandsia > Tillandsia leiboldiana. Next base: position 1,357,228 of record CM055064.1, read on the forward strand.
CTCCGATACTCAAAACCCAGTTCCTTACGCTCCTCCCCCTTCTCTCTCTCTCTCTCTCTCTCTCTCTCTAAGCTGAGTGGGGGCGAAGAGAGATAACTACGGAGGCGATCCTACCATGAGCCGCTACGATAGCCGTGCCGGCGACCCCGGCTCCTACCGCGACCGGAGAAGGTGACCTCCCCCCCTTTCCCAAAACCCTAACCCTAATCTTAATCCTAACCTTATACTAGGGAAGGAGACGATGCTTCGAGTTTTTGGTGCTTTAATTTGGTTTTTCCGTTGTTGTTCCAGTGATGCGGGATTCGGTGGCGGCGGGAGGGGGAGGGGGTTCGAGTCCTCGAGCAGGAGGGAGGCGGAGGGCGGAGGTGGCGGCGCCGCCGCCGAGTTGGACGGGCTGACGCCATTTGAGAAGAACTTCTACGTGGAGCCTCCGGCGGTGGCGGCGATGACGGAGTCGGAGGTGGAGGCCTACCGCCGCAAGAGGGAGATCACCATCGAGGGCCGCGACGTGCCCAAGCCGGTCAGGGAGTTCCGCGATATCAGCTTCCCAGGTCTCTCTCTCTCTCTCTCTCTCTCTCTCTCTCTCTCTCTCTCTCTCTCTCATGGAGTTGCTGCTCAGGGTTCTAGTTTGTTGTATAACATATGATGCAAGTGCGCTTCCTGTATTCTTTCTCGAGCTTACGAATTGACTAGTATACTCCGCCTCACTTGTAGCTCGACCTAAGTAGCAACGGTGTTGCCATTTTACTTAGTGAATTGGATTTTGTGGTTCCGAAATTGGAGAATACAATTAAGGTGAAAAGAATCAGAATGGGCGACTCAACAATATTTAATTATGTTTGAACAATCTTTAACGGAAACGTTGAACTATTAGTGATGCGGCAGAGATATGGTAATTGTAGTTCCAATCGTCCACGGATGGTGCGATACGATTACTTTTTGCTGGGGCAAACTTTCAAATAATATAAATCACTTTTCTAGTTTTTTAGCAAAAGTATCAAAGGAGGTAAATTGGACAGCACAACCTTCTCCATCTTTGAATTTTAGAAAGACTCCATTATTGATATCCAATTAATAAGAGCGCGTGGGAACAGATTCTTTATAATTGGCTCTTTATAGAAGAAGATATTCATTCTAAGAGGCGGTTGGATGCTCTTTATCCCGCTAGTAATTTCACAAAATGAAAAGGAGATTTTTGGTCAATGAAGTGTTGAAGAAATAAAGTGAAGTATGTTTGGAAGTGATATATCAAAAACAGATCCTCAATTAAAGGTATCATCTTTCACTTATTGTAGAGTCTATACTTGGAGGAATGTCTAGAGCAGTGGTTGCAGATTGCTTAAGTAGATTGTACACAAGAGGGAAGATAATTCCACTTCCATGGAAGGGTAGTTCAGTTTCTCTGTTTGCTTTTTTGCCATGAAAGAGAATTTCTTTTTCCACTCTGCTGTTACATTGTGTAGTGCTGTTCGAACTATTTTGTATTTATCTCATACAATGCAATATTTTCTTTACTTTTTAGCCGTGCTTTCTCTTTCATCGGCTGATAGTATTTGAGTTCTCTGTCTCTCTCTCTGATGAATGACTAACATAAGTTGTGCTTGTTAGCTTTCTAATGCCAAACTCTTGCTTTTAATGCAAATTCGGTTCTGCTTTTGTCACACTTATCACTACATTCTGGGAGAGATGTTTCTGTTCTGCACTAGGGGATAGCATAACAATTTTACCTTTCATTTTGTAGATTATGTTATGCAGGAAATCTCAAGAGCTGGTTTTGTTGAGCCTACTCCTATTCAAGCACAAGGCTGGCCAATGGCATTGAAAGGTCGTGATCTTATTGGCATCGCTGAAACAGGATCAGGAAAAACACTTGCATATCTCCTACCTGCCATCGTTCATGTTAATGCTCAGCCATTTTTAGGTACAAACTTGTTGCCTTTCCATGTCAGACACCAATCAAATTTGATTACTTTGTGATTACTTTCTAAATTCTTCATCTTGTTGTCTCTTAAGCACCTGGTGATGGTCCAATTGTCTTGGTATTGGCCCCAACCCGTGAACTTGCTGTCCAGATACAACAGGAGGCAACCAAATTCGGGGCATCTTCAAAGATTAAAAGCACTTGTATATATGGTGGTGTTCCAAAGGGACCTCAAGTTCGTGATCTCCAGAAAGGTGCTAATTTCTTGTTGAATATTTCACTCTATTTGCTGTTTCATTTGAATTAATTAGGGCCCATTATGGCAATTGTTGATGCCAGCCATGTCTTAATATGAAACAAAATGGCGACCTTAAAAAAGAGAAAGGACAATAATGATCCCCAATACACCCTTAGTTTTTCTTTTCTTTATCAGGGTGTGGTTTTCCATGCTTCATATCCCTGATTTTTAGTGAGATAAAGAGGGTAAAATGAATGAATTTAATGGTCAGGATTAGACTTGTCTGGTAAAAATATTGGCATGGCAATATTGTGCTAAACTAGAAAAACTTAATGTTGATATTCTTTTTTGTTATAATGCTTTTGTATCAGGTGTTGAAGTCGTAATAGCTACACCCGGGCGATTGATCGATATGTTAGAGTCTCATCATACAAACTTAAGAAGGGTTACATATCTTGTTCTGGATGAGGCAGATCGTATGCTAGACATGGGGTTTGAACCTCAGATCAGGAAAATTGTTTCTCAGGTGCACAAAGTTTACCTCCCACTTCTGCAGTTGTTCTTAGGATATATTTCATGACAAAATATTTGTAAATTGAGGACTGTGGAGATGCTATTTGTCATGGCTTTTTTACTCTAGCAACACCTCACAAGTATCCTCTATTGAGGTCAGCTACAGAGTATCCATACATGTTTTTCGATGATGCAGTTTGTCTTCTTAATGATTAATGTTATGCTCCCTTCCTATGGAGTAACATTATTTTATCTAAACCAGTAAAAGGTCATTTCCCAGTTATGATTCCCCTAAAATGGGGTTGTGGGAGGGAGACTATGCAGACAGTTCTATCTTCTCAGTGCTTTTGGACAGAATGGTTGCTCTAAATTCTAATGAGTTGAACTTGCATTACCTCTTCACTTATTATTGGCTTTTATATTCACACCATTAAGTTATTACCTGTAAAAACAGGTTGGATAATCTATTCTTCAATTGTTACAATTGTTACATTTTAGAGATTTAGTACTTATCTTCTGCCTTTATTATAGGAAAATTGCTTACAGCTGTTTTTAATTGTTCACTGCATTATAGATCCGCCCTGATCGTCAAACTCTCTACTGGAGTGCTACTTGGCCAAAGGAAGTCGAACAGCTAGCAAGGCAGTTCCTCTACAATCCATACAAGGTAAATATATCGTGGCCAAGCAAGGCTTTGCAGGTGGGTTCGTTGCATTATATCATCTTTTCCACATCTGACCCGATCGGCTCCTGACTTGTGGCACAGGTGATTATTGGTTCTATAGACTTGAAAGCTAATCATGCTATTCATCAGCGTGTAGAGATTGTATCAGAGAGTCAGAAATATAACAAGTAGGAGTCCCTTATATAAACGATTTTGCTAAAGGAGCATATTTCTATATGTGATATTATAATATTTTCCATTATTCTTTCCAGATTGGTCAAGTTATTGGAAGATATAATGGATGGTAGCCGGATATTGATTTTCATGGACACCAAGAAAGGATGCGACCAAATCACAAGACAGTTGAGGACAGATGGTTGGCCTGCTTTATCTATCCATGGGGATAAGAGCCAAGCGGAAAGAGACTGGGTTCTCTCCGAGTTTAAATCTGGGAAAAGTCCTATTATGACGGCTACTGATGTTGCTGCTCGTGGTTTGGGTATGTTCACGGATTACATCTTGTTAATGCCCTTAAGGCCTGTTTGGGACAGCTGGAGCTTATAGAGAACTGCTGTTTGGATAACTGTTTGAAGAATCACATATAGCTTTTCTATAAAATCCCTTATCCAGCTTCTTGCTGCGTCAAAAGCTTCAAGCTGGAGCTTTTGTTTTTGGGCCAAAAAAACTCATTTCGGCTTCACACTAAAGCAAAAGTTCCAGATTACTCATTAGCTCGATGCATTGTTTCTGGGAACTCTTACATTCATGAACGTAGAAGATGATCAAGAATCCATGCCAAATAGGCACTACATCAGGAAGTTTATTAAATTGCCTTAACTGCTGTTCTTTTTTCTAAAATAGATGTGAAAGACGTGAAATATGTGATCAACTACGATTTTCCGGGTTCTTTGGAGGACTATGTTCATCGTATTGGTCGTACTGGGAGAGCAGGAGCCAAAGGAACGGCATATACCTTCTTCACCGCAGCTAATGCGAGATTCGCCAAGGATCTAATCAATATACTAGAAGAAGCAGGGCAAAAAGTAAGTCCTGAACTGGCTGCGATGGGTCGCGGTCCCCCACCTCCCTCTTCAGGTTTGTATTCTATTCCCTCTTATATATTCTTGTTTTTTAGCATTCCTTGCTTCCATTGTACATGCAATAGCATTTGGCTGCTTGCTTGCGCCTCTCTTATTATTTTATTTTTTTTTGACCTTCTTAAAATACCAACATATGGTGTTGGGGAACAAGGAAGCTCCCCATAACAGCAAATTAAACTTAAAGACCTCTCACAAGGGAGAGAGGTAACCATTGGCAATACACTGGTCAGCAATGGAAGAGTGCATCTTTTCTAGCTGCTAGTGAATGTTTATTTGGTCTCTATCCTGACCATCTAATTAATTTGGTTGCTGATATTATTTCGATCTTTACGGTCCTGTCTAATATAATTAATGTCGAAGAGAAATTTTGTAGTAACCATAATTTGTGTGAGCAACAGTAGATTTTAAGTGACTGATGGACTATGAGGTGTGATTTGGTCATGAATTTTGATTGTTCTTCACACTAAGAATTGATCCAGATTAGTTTTCCAATGCTATATATAACATTAGGGACCGTTCTGAATAATTACTTTTGGACAGGTCATGGAGGTTTTCGTGATCGGGGTAGGGGTTTTGGTGGCGGCCGCTCATGGAATTGATTTATCTACTTTTCATTCATTTGGCACATTACTGCTAGAAGTGAAGGTGAGTAGACTCTGTTTCTGAGGCCATGTAAATCCGGCATGCACTTTTGGCTTGCTTGGGCTGCTACTACTATTAAGCACTCCAGTAACATGTACTTTTTTTTATCATCCTTTTTCAAGATAGATACTGTAGCCTTTCCCATTAAAGACTAGCAAGTCTTGATGTGAAGTCATGTTTTTCTTCCCCCTTATTTTCGTGAAAATACATTCAACACCCGAAGAAATAGGCGGTAACATATATATATAACAGACTGTCTATTGCATACTGTTTGAGCTTTTTGCTCTAGGAATGTATTAATCTCAAAATCTTATTAGAATTAAATGTTTAAATATTAATGTTGAACCTTGAGATTTCATTCTTCAAGTTTATTTAGCTGATATTCTGAATAGTATCAAATCAGTCGAGTCTATGAGTTCTCTTACTTTTACCGACTTTTGTTGATCTCTCTCTAGTTTCATGCTTCTGCCTTCGGACGTGGATATTGTTTTTGGTTTTTTTTTTTCTTCTCTCTTGCGTCCCAGTTGATGTGCGGTTAGCGGAATTGATTGCCTTGTAATAATACATTGTACTGCTGGTAGCATATCACATCTACTACTACGTTCCTCAGGCTTAATCACATAGAATAGAATCTACCAGAGAATTTGTTTGTGTGTGGTACAAACTTAGATCCGATTTGTGATACAAAAAAATTGAATTGGAGTAAATGATTAATGAGTCTGTGCCTTATATGTTTACTTTGATGATCTTAGTTTCTGGTCCTCCTTTTTTTTCTCTTTTTCCTGCTTGATTGCCTTATATTATTACATTTGATCACGTAGAGAGTGACTAAAGATTTCGAGGCTAAATTTGCTTCAGGGCTAGCTATTTATTATCATGCTTATTATTATTGTTAACAAAAAAGGAGGCCCCTAATCATATGCATTATTAACTGGGGCAAGCTAGAGTTTGGATGGATTGGTTTCATTGATTTGTAATATTTCGAAACAAAAATGCCTTATTTGTTGTTAATTTATAATTTTCTGTTTGAAACCAACTCTTCTCACCATATATTCCTATGAGAACATTTCACAACCTACTCTGGACACTGGGGCAGGGCAAAATTATGTCCTCATAATAATAAATAAATAGACCCTTAACAAACCTTCTCCTCTCTAGAGGTGGCTCTTCATCTAACACCTTTTCTTTTAATGCCCTAGAGGTGGCCTAACCTTCTCCTCACGCAAGTGCCCTATTGTGCACGGTACACTTCCAATTGAGGGAGCATCAACTGGACCCTCTCGTCAACTCTTTTCCCTCTATATATATTATTATTATTATTATTATTATTTATTTATTTTTTTTTTTTTTTTTGCTTCTGATTTATGTAAAACCTAGCATAGTTTTCCAAACAGGAAGATACCTTATATAAAAAAGGAAAAAAAAAAAAAAAATCCAGAGACAACATATAACATAGCATAGTTTCCTTAACAGGAAGATACCTTATGTAAAAAAGGGGGGGTGGGAAAGAAACTTCAAGAGACACAACATATAGAGGACCATTCACGAAAAGAGGAAGATGGAGGGTGTGGGTGTGGACCATTAGAGCACCTATTACTGCAGCCCACCACTAGATCAAAAAGGACTCAAATATATATATGAATGATCCATGTACTATCCCAATACATCAGTTTAGTTTCTGCACGCTATACTTTAGTCTCTGAACTTTCGGAAAATCAGACTTTTGTAGTAAAACAATGTATGTATAATCATACTGGAAGTAAACTGAAGTAACTAAATCACTTAAAGATAGAAAGGTAAAATGGTCATTATGTAAGAATTATTATATTCTTTTTTCGAGTTCAAAAGAATGAGTTCCCATATCGGAATAGTAGAGGGGATGTACATACATTTTACTCGTGGCAAAAAGTGTATGTCTCTACTTGGTTGAGATCAAGTGTGTGGATAGGTAGGGGTCCAAACCCACTCAACAATGATCTCTGCTATTACTGATCTCAACTCTCCCCCACCCTTTATGGAAAGGAGTGGGTGGGTCGCTTTCATAACTCTGCATTGTGCACTAAAGTGGTGAGAGGGACATTTTGTGTTGCCACAGTTGGTGTAGGGTCTCAGTCAGGTTCGTGTGGTAAGGGACTGTTGTTAGGTCATCTGGGCCAACATTAGGTGAAATTTTTCTATGGACCTGTTCCACCGTATTATTTGCGAAAGAGCAATGCTATCTGTACATCCGAAATCGGATGTACACTGTATATCTCACCAATCCTAGGACATGAACTTGTTTACTGGTCATTTCAAAGTGACTAGTAAAATTCACCCATTTCAGATGAATGGGATGTAAGATGTACACCCGATTTCAGGTGTACAAGAAGCATTTTTCTTTGTGAGCAATGGTATCCGTATATCCGAAATCAGATATATAATGTACATCTCATTCATTCTAAGATGTAAACTTCTCCACTAGTTGTGTTTTTTATATGTAACCAATCAATTCCTTGTTGCTTAAAAGTTTATTTGGATGTCTGAACAAGTCATTCAATGATAAATTTGCGCTCCATATATATATATATATTTTGTATGGCTGTGATTCAAAACTTTTGCTTTCAGTTTATTGTAAGAATCATATAAAATATTTCATTTTACATATGGTATAATTTAAAGTTCTTATATGTTTTGTTGTCGTAGACATTCTCATTTACCAATCACTGTAAAACCACTAAGAAAATGAAAAAAGAAAAATATTGAATAATATACTTAAGCATCCAAATAGGCCCCTTCGCGTTCGCAAACGAAATTTCTCATAACACATGAATAGTAAGGATGTATTGCTCAGCGAGAAGAGTACTAGTTAACTGCTCTAGCAAGAAAAGATCAATATATAGTACATAAACACTAGTCTTATAATTCTGACATCCAAAAACAACCTCAATGAATTTTCAATTATCCGAATGCATAGTGTTGATCGGGCAATAATTTTACTAGTACTAGGTTTTGGCACCCCCAAACCCTAACATATGGGACTAGCTTTTTCAAATGGGCTCTGAATTATTATTTTTATTTTTATTTTTATTTTGAGAAAAAAATAATACACTATCCGTTTCATTCATAATGTAAGTGAACTAGTCAACACGAGTGAGACAACCGAGTCTCATAAAAAAAAGATTAAAAAAAAAAAAATTGAGAATGTGACGTCTTTCAGGCAACGATCACAAAACTTCCGAAAGGATGACGTTCCCCAAGCATCGATCGCACCCACCAAATTGTCCCTCGAACATCTTTTACTGTTTACGTAATCTTTTGATTCAGTCAACTGCTAGAAGGGAATCAGTATCTATAAGTTGAAAGATCACTTTATTTCTAATAAACCAGATGGCCAATCAGATAGTTGACAGACCGGCTAAAATTTCGTTAATTGTTTAGGACCTACCTTGAGTAATCCACTTTTTTCACATACACCTGACATCATCGTTCATATCCTCACACCTCAAATTCTCCGCCATCTATGTCACATATTTTATGTACACGCACTCATTCTGCGTTAGTAATAAGCTTTTGCCTAATGCACCTTAATGAATTTTGTGGTTCTTATTTAGCATAGGATTTCATTGATGTCGAAATGGCTTTTGGAAGATCATATCATTTCCCTTAAATCCATAATTCTCTTACTCCAAGATCCCTCCAGACTTGGTATGTGATATTACTTTAAAAAAGCGCCACTTGAGAAGAAAACTCCTTGAATGTAATGGTCTAAATTAGGGGTGTCAACGAGCCGAACACGAGCGAGCTATGGTCGGCTCGTGTTCGGCTTGTTTAATAAACGAGCCGAACACGAGCTGGCTCGTTTAAATATCGAGCTGAAAAATTCGGCTCGTGTTCGGCTCGTTTATTAACGAGCCGAACACGAGCTGGCTCGCGAACAACAAGTTTGATTTTCATTTTTACTATTAGGTATAAAGTTGAAAGAAAATTAAAAAATTAAAATTTTAATCTAATAATTAAAATTTATAAAAAATTGATGACCTAAAATTTAAATAGTAATATATATATATATATATATATATATATATATATATATATATATATATATATATATATTACTATTCGAGCTGTTATCGAGCCGAACACGAGCGAGCTGACCCCAGCTCGTGTTCAGCTCGTTTATTAAACGAGCTGAAAAATTCGGCTCGTGTTCGGCTCGTTTACTAAACGAGCGATTCGATCTCGAGCTCATTTCGAGCCGAACACGAGCCGGCTCGCGAACAGCGAGCTGAATTGCCACCCCTAGTCTAAATCAGACGGATTTTGAGTCCTACCCTGGCAAGAAGAAAAGTTTGCAGGACCATTCTTGCGATGAGATCGTTAAATCTATCTTCTATTATTGTTTGAGATTTAGGTATCTTATGTAGAAATTATCTAAAATATGAATCATTTTGAGTCAGTCGTTCGATTTTTCAAATTTTTTATTTTATTTAACAATCTATTAATTTGTATACAGAAATTATCTATATTATCCGTTATTTGATTTTTCACTATTTTAATTTTTTTAACAACCTATTAATTTGTTTGCTTCGAGTCGGTCAACGATATTTTAATTTTAAAATTTAATCTAATTATTTTAATAAATTTATAATTATGAAAATTATATGAAATATATTAATTAAATTTATTAAAAATAAATGACGAATTCAAAAATTAAAATTAAAATATTATTGACCTACTGAAATCAAACATATTGAAAAATTAAATAATAATATTAAAATTTTAAAAAAATTAGATTAAACAGTCAATTAATTTAAAAATAGCATATAGTTCACATGAATTATATATATTTTTCTCTATGTTCAATGATGAATTTGATGACCTCAATATGGGGATGGTTTCAGTAAAGCTCTTATTCCTTTTCTCACTCACTTGATGAGGGTCCAGATGTTATTAAGGTCATATGTGTAATCCAAGGAAAAAATAGCTAGGACAAGGGGGTGTCAAATGGCTATGGAGTTTTCATTATCAATACAAAAAAATCTTCAATGATTTATAATCTCCATCATGAGTTCATTTCCACATGAGCAATGCTAAATTAACACCTATATTATAGGTGCAAAATTTGACCCAGATTTTATCACTTGTATTTTTTTGAATATTAAAAATCTAAAATAAGTTATTAAATTTCAAAATTATAAAATATAAAATGCTCATTTAATAATAGATATATTTTTTCTATATCTATTTATATATTTGACAGCAACACACGTAAACACGGCTCTCACAACCTACAATAAAAATAGTAAATACATACAACTCCACAAAACTCTAAGCTGATCCCTCACCCCTTATTTCTCATATTTGATGATTAAACATCATAGAAAAGCCACACCTCTAGCTAATAACTAATATGCATATATTTTTTATTATTAGTGTGATATTTATTCTTATGCCAACAATTTCTACGGAGGCAAGGAGCAGATGCAAGAAGCGAGAGCTTGGTGTCACTGTATAAATTTTTTTCCTAATTTTTCTGTTAATTTTTTCTTTACAACCAGTTAAATTTTAAAGAAGATTGTTTTTTCTCTACAATCACTTAAATTTCAAAGAAGATCACCAATGGAAGTTGTGCCTAAATCTTTTAGGCGCATCTCTTCGAATTTCAAAGCCGCAGATACAGATACTAAGAGGTCAAAAGTCTTTTATTAGAGTTTCTAGAAATAACAATAAGTATAGTTTTTTTGAGAGCTTGTACCATTCTTGGCTTGTATTTTTGTGCTACTAAGCCATTAGCTAGCTAGGTGCATGGCCAGTAGTCTATACAAATTTGTTATCTCCATTTCTAATTCTAACAAATTTATTTGTACTTTTTATTTTCAAGTAATATATTCTATAATATTTTTAAAATTTTTTCTTTTCTATTTAGTCTTAGGAATTTTTACTTCTATTTTACTAATAACTTTGTAGTGCGATACATTTTTAAAAAATAATTAGATGCTTGTGATAAGAAGTAGAAGTAGATGCAATGGAGGGAATGAAGATAAAAAAAAAAAATCTTATTAAAGAATATTTATTTTTTATTTTTTTGTCCTAGCATGATCATGCGATCAATATACTCTTGAGTAATTTTATATTTTTTCTTTTAAATAGTGAAATTTTATTTTTTTCTCCGTAATTTTTTTTCTATAAATAATTTTTATACATAAGTCTGTATTTTTTATTTTCTATCGTATTTTTATAATTATTTTTTATTTTATTGTTGCTTGTGCATACAAATTATGAAGAAAGAAATAGTTGTACTCATTTTGCACAGAAAAATAAGTATTGTATAGAATTTACAAACGATTTTGTTCAAAGAGCAATGCTACATGTACACCCCGAAGGGGGTGTACATCATACACCTCTACCATTTTAATAATGCCGATATTTTTTACGGATCACATCGAGTGACCCATCATCACACCCCCACCCTTAGATGGGTGGGGTATATGATATACATCCTGAAAGGGGTGTACACATAGCATTTTCCTTGTTTAAATCCGTGACATTGGGCTTCCCTATGAAGCTGCAGCCGTACGTAGCTTTTGTTGGCTTCTCTCTAGGCTCTTCATTCACCCAGCCACCTCCTCCACTCCAAAGTCCACACTTCCCAAAATCCAGCTTTAACTGGTCAAAGTTCAGACCCCTTTCTTGACTAAACACTGTCCTCACCAAATTTAATACTCTTCTTGGATATTGTGAAGTTATATATATATATATATATATATATATATATATATATATATATATATATATATATATATATATATATAGAGCAACGCTACATGTACACCCCCAAAGGGGGTGTATATCTTATACCCACCCATCTAAGGGCGGGGGGGGGGGGGGGGGGGTCACTTCACAAATTGTGAAGTGACCCCTCACCACACCCCACCCATTGGATGAGTGGGGTGTGCGATGTACACCCCCAAATGGGGTGTACAAATAACATTTTTCATATATATATATATATATAGAAAATTGCTAGATGTACATCCCAATTGGGGTGTACATCTTATACTCACTCTATTCTGAAATAGGGTGAATTTTATTGTCTCATCGATAAGACAAGTGAAGGAATACCCACTCAAGATGGGGTGGGTGTAGGATGTACACCCTATTTATAATGTACATGTAAACAGTTCTCATATATATATATATATATATATATATATATATATATATATATATATATATATATATATATATATATATATATGGATTATATATTATGTTTGTATATTATATTTTACCAATCATTCTCTTAACTCAATGGACCAATTGTTATTCTAATTAACCACATATTTTTTTCATCCAATAATTAAAATCTTACAAATATCAATGACTTAATTTATACAGTTAAAAACATAAAAATTCTATTTTATATATATATATATATATATATAATATTAAATGTACACCTCTTGTGGGGTGTACATCACACACTCTACCATCCATTCAATGAATGGAGTGTGGTGAAAAGTCAATTTGTAAAGTAACTTTGATGAATGAATATAAAATATAGATTCCTAAAAAGGGTGTATGTGAAAAAGTGTATGGGGACTCTCCCTCAACTAAAAACCACATAATTTGAAAATACTACTCACAATTTATAATTTTAACCATTTTTTTGACAAATAAATTTGGAATAATTAATAACTAATTATAACACATTTTAACTTAACTAATTAAAACAACAAGTTTAGGGAGCGTCTGAGACGGAAAGTGAAGTTGAGAGGTATATTCCCATTTCAAAATTGCATGCCTATTCTGGAAAGGCTGTTTCCATACATTTCTATCTTATTATAAACTGTAGATCTACAGTGGATATAGTAATTATACATATATTTATATATGTACAGGGTCTCTTGGGCAAAAAGGGCTATACCACCCCACGTGCGCTTCTGTTCTCATCCTGCGTTCACACGTGCGCAGAAGAGGATCTTGGACCGAGTCAGAGTTGCATGTGTAGTGGGGTTTTAACTCTTCCTTTTCACACGGATGGGCATCCTCCCCTTCATTCTTACTGTTGGGAAATTTACAATTTGGTCCTCCTCGGTTACCCACCTGTGAGCACATGTGAACACACACACACATCACACATGTACATCAGGATGCATATATCAATGCGCTATATAACCATGAATCATGCATGGGATATATAATTATGCACATCATCATCAGGAGAATGACGCATGCATACATTTTCTCTGAAGATCACATCAAAGGCAATAGGATTTAAAAAAACAAAAATTATTGAATGTTTTGATCTAAGGTAGTGTTAGCTCTAGACTTTTTTTTATAGTGTATAAATGTTGCATATGTACATTTTTATGCAAGTTTAGGGTGATAGTTCGCAAAGCAAAGGAAACATGATTAATTAATGGTTCGAAAATTTAAAGAAAAAGAAGAAAAAAAAATCATAGTTTGAGAACATGCATAGCTACTTCAAATTGTACTACATATGCATACACATCGAACTCCTCGAACATGCAATGTATTCTAAATTAAGAATTAATTAGTTTAGATATCAACTAATTAAATGAAACGGATTTTACCATTCTATTTTCAGGAAAAAAAAAATAAATCTTTTTTTGTATAAATATATAAATAGCAAGAAGTATGAGTAAAAAAGAACAAATGGAGAATGAAACAAATTAACACCTATAAGCAATAGATGACAAACTAATTTTATTCCATTTTTCATCTGTTATGGAATAAATGGCAAGCATTAATGGACAACAAAAATGTGCACCCAACATACTGCGTCAATAAATAAATAGGACAAAAAATAATAAATAAGACAAAATTGGGAATATTGCCAAATCATATATCACTACAAAATAAAATTAATATTTAAAAATATTTTCGGTATTTAATAATGATTAAGTATTTCAAAATTATTTATCGTCAAATTTAAAAAAATCGGCAAATAAAAAATCGATACGTTTTTATATTTAGTTTGATACAATAGACATATATATACTTTTTGAAATATCATTATTTACTATGTTATAAGAATGCTCACTCTCCCCAAGTCTCTTTATAATAAAAATTTTTTGTAGTGTATCTAATAGTATTGATTTGAAAAATATTTTGGTGATAAAAAGATGCCGATAAGTTTGTACTTGGGGTATATATTGCTTTCTTATTTTGATTAAATCTATTATATTATCTAATTATATTTTTATATTATTTATTATATACCCTAAATTATCTATTATATTTTTATTTGATCAATCAAATTGGATTTTTTTCGCTAACAAAGTTCCTCGCTTAAAAGATTACAAAAGTTCCTCATGACTTAAAAGATTCAAAAATAATAACTTGAAAAAAAAAGGAAGTTTCTTTGGATAGTAAAAGCAAAAGTTTCCTGGAGGACAAAAAAAAAAAAAAACAGAAAAAAAAAACTACATACGTACTCTAGCTAGCTATAAATATTATGAAAAATACTATTTATATACTAATTTTGAAATGTATACTTTATATTTCATTCATCCAATAAATAAAAGATACGGTGAGAGATCACTTTATAAATTATAAAGTAATTTTTAAAAAAATATTCCAACTTTTAATAAATGATATGTAAAATATCTTGCACTAATAAAATTGCTCAAATATTAGTGTAGGGAAGGATGATACGTGCCAAGGACACGTGACCATACTGACATGGAACATCCCCATTGGTCCGCCTTGGATCATTAGCCACGTGTGTATATATATATATGCTCACCAATATTCTTTAAAGTTCGTGCGCACGTGCGGTTTGGCGCGTGCGCCTGGTGCCTAAGCTTAGCTCATCCCCTCACATGTGTACGCACCCCCCGGCGTAATAAAAAAGAGCAGGTACGTGGGACACATGCCATGCACATGTGTGTTCCATGCCCCATCTTAATGTGCAAATAAATAAATACGTATAATTAGTAAATGAGTAAATAAAGTGTAAATTATACTATCAATCGAATCCTCAAATTATTGTGCAGATTCTACTTAATTAACATTCTCGAACTTTAATTTGGATGCGTTTTAGTTCTACTATTATCGAGAGGCTTACCACCAAATTATTTTTAACATATGTAATTTGGTATTTGTACGTTCAATAATTTTATGAACTAATAAAAACTCAAGTGCAGTAGATTTGATATTATAAAAATTAAATCCGCGAAGCAAAGGAGATATTTATGTTATGTTATATATATATATATATATATAAAAGAATATCCTTACGTGAAGTTGGTGACCAAGTGGTGTAGAAAGATGGAAGCTTCCAGCCTGGCCAGATCATGCCCTGGGCACAGCCTCTGCCCACCTCCAAAAGGAGTAAAGCTCAAAGTACTAATGTCCTTCTCCTGTGCACATGTGGGGTTTAGATACATAAAATAATAATAGAAAAATGATAATTGGGAAAACAAAAAAGATTAAAGATACCTAAATATTAGATCTTAGCTAGATAAGATAAGCAATCAATATACATAGATAGAGATAGGCATATAGATAGAGAGAGAAAAGAAAAGGAGAGAGAGAGATATATACTAGCAATTTGCATGAAGTTGTCAAACACCCTCTCCTCTCCTCACTTTTATTTCCCTTGTGTTGTGTAAAGGAGAGGCAGATCTCTCTATTTATATCAATCGTAATATACAAAGTGGAGCTATTTATAATTCTCTCTCTCTCTTTTACCTTCCACCTCCATGGATTAAACTTGTAGGGCTCCTCATAAAGGCTCTCGTCGAGGTGAACCGATCGGAAGTACATGAACATGCACCACCCTTTCGGGATGAAGTGCCCTTTGATCTCGACGTCCCTCACCGCTTTACGCATTATGCCGCTGATTATGTTCCCCAGGCGTAGGGTTTCCGTTATCGCCTGTCGAGTTAGTACGCATTACACTTAATTACTATCTACTAGCCTTAACCTACTATGATCATATATATATATATATATATATATATATATATAGAGAGAGAGAGAGAGAGAGAGAGAGAGAGAGAGAGAGAGAGAGAGAGAGAGAGAGAGAGAGAGAGAGAGAGAGAGAGAGAGAGAGAGGGAGAGAGATAGTCGAGAGATACTTACACGTTGTGTGAATGATAAAGACATGTAGTCGGTCCACTCTAAATTCTCCCCCTTCATTAGCTTTTGCTCCCTTAGTTGTATGTTTTCTTCCTGAGATATATAGTTCCAAGCAATTTAATTTGATATACGATCACCAAGACCATATATATATATATATATATATATATATATATATATATATATATAGATTGTTTTGACTAAAAGAGCCACATATTATTAACCTAAAAGCTTGACATATGACATGGGTATTATAACATTTTTAGTTGTAGAATTCACTATACATGTAGTTACTAAGGACAAATTTAGTAGCATTATTAATTGTTGGTGGAAGCTAACAACCAGTAGGTGACTTGATAATTCACTAGCTAGAAGCGACCGAGTTCAAATTTTATTACGATTTTCTACTAGAATGGATTAGTAGATAGGAGACCAACACATGACAAGTGACTTAAAAAATGATATCTCATTAATTGCGAAACACAATAAATTAGAACAGTACGCAAGAGAACACTAAGGCGCAAAGACCAAGTTGCCATATCTTGGTGCTTAATTTGCTTAATTCCTCGCTTAATTCCTCACCCCTCTCATATATTCTATCCATGTTTTACCATTTAAATTAAAGATATCAATAATTAGAAACTTCAAATTAAGAATGTAGTTATGTAAATCGCATTACCTCTACTTGTTTGAGAGCTAGAGGGCATTCACTGAGATACTTGACCGCTAGCGTGACTAGAACGGGAACTGAGTCCTCGGCAGGAATCATCAAATCGATCATATTATCCGATATCAAATCGTCGGTCAATAGATCGCTACTGTCGTTAATCAACACATCGATAACGTCCCGAGGAGTGCGGCCATTGTTATTCTTCCTCTTCTCTTGGATTATTTTCTGAATTAGCCTAGCCATCCTCTTCTTTGCCTTCAGGAATAAGCATTATTTCTAATATTCTTAGTAATATATCAAAATGAATATTAATTCCCATACAATATTACGTAGATTGGCAATAGTAGTGCATCATGTCATCAATTAAAAGAGTTAAATTAAATTACCTTTAGTGATCTATAAAGCCTACTCCCTGGTACTTTAATTGGCAAGGACATCAACCCAGCAATAAATTCTTGGAACTGTTGTTTCAGGAAGTGCATTTCCTTCCCTGGCTCCAACCCAATCAACCCTTTCACTAGTATTTGGAACACAATCTGTTGGCAAAATACTATTCCACAATTAGTTTATCAACTCCATAAAACATCAATATCCACATGCCATCTCGTATCTATCACTATTATACGAATAATTATTTTAGCGTGCAAAAATTATTATTAAACAGATGAATTGAATATGATCAAGTTCATGTCATCAATAATACTTCCTGCTCCGTATGTAGAGTGTGCATTGCGCATATGAGTATGTTTTTATTCCACGAAATGTAAAGGCCCACAAAATTAATGGCGAAAACAATGGGTAGGCACAAGCATTGCCCCGACCCCTTAAGAGCTCATTGAATTCAATCACTGTGCCTCTTCTTAGACCTTCCATGTGGTGACACAGGTGTGCACGCGTGCATCCTTAATGTGTGTCAGAGAATGAAGCAAAGCTAACAAGAGAGAGAGCAATAAATAAATAAATAAATAAATAAATAAATAAAAGGAGATCGGTTAATACGTGGCTAGATATTTTTGCCGCTGTAGAGTATGATCCTACTGAGTAAAAATTTGAATTTGTCTATTATCGGTTGCATTAAATATTTAATATTATTAATTTTTTTTATCGTTAAATTTATTTTTTTAATTATTTTTATTTTATAGATCATATATTACTTCATTAATTGTTTATTAAATTTTAAAAAATTACTATTATTCTAACCCTCACATTTTTCTTTATTTTAAAAATAAAAATTTAGTAACAATAATTTTGTATTATTAATAGTAAAAAAGTCTAATTTTAAAAATTTTATATACAAAAATTTTACTATTGTTATCAAAAAAAAAAAAATTGATAATGGAGTCTCCGGATCGATGATCGGCACCGTTGAATATGATATAGATCACTAGAATTATTTATAAATAAAATTTTAAATTTTTTCGATATTATGAACTTAATTATCAAAAGTTACCAAATTTATAATTTTAATGTTAAATATGAGATATTTATTCGTTTCACAGTATAGAAAAATCTAAATCAATAAAATTTTGATTAATTTTTTAAAAAAATTATTTTAAATAAAATCTATACCCTCGATCTTCATTACAAAACTCCTATCAACGCTTTTTAAATAATATTTATTTTCAGTCGTTTATTTTTATATTCAGAACAAAAAAAAATTAAAAAATTAAAAAATTTAATTTTCAGATAGTTTAAATAATTTAAATTATATTTAACGTTGTTGTCGATGCTCGTTTTGTAAACTTCATCATAAAAAAGTAAACCGATAGCAACCTAATAGTAGGTCAGTCCAACTATATAGAGAGGGAGAGAACTAGAGAGAGAAAGAGAGAGAAGGGCGGTTTGTTTATGACAGCGCGGAGCTCTCTATACTTATAAATCGTTTTCAATATTAGAATTTTCAAATCGATGATCGATTATGTTAGACTTAATCTAAAATATTTAAAAAATAAATTTTAAAATTTTTTAATATTATTTATTTGGTGATTAAAAATATTTAAAATTAATAATTTTAATGATTAAAATAAACTGTTTGCAAGTAAAAAGGATAAAAAATAAAAATAATAATAATAATAATAATAATAATAATAATAAAAGAAGCACAAACCAATTTGGCTTCATCTTGTATGTAAACGAGCTGCGGACGATCAGCACCGTCGACCCAGCGGGCCATCGACGACGCCACGTAGCGCTGCATGTCGCTGGTGATCTGCTTCTTCAAGTGCGGCGATTTGAAGAAGGTGCCGATCAGCCCGTGGACGCGGCGCTGCAGACTGCCGGTGATCAGCAGGATCGACGACTTCCCCATCAACTCCGTCAGCGATTTCGGGTACGACGGCACGAACGTCCTCGCGTCGCTCTGCAGCACGAATCTGCTCACCTCCGCGTCCGTCGACACGATCGTCGGGCTCCCAAATATGTGCGATTTGAACACTCTTCCGTACCTAGCTTCAAACACACGCACACATACACATGTACATATATAATAAATTTCACTCAATAATTAACTAACTAGCTAGTCTCCCGTTCAATGTTTATTTGAATGAACTGATTGTTAGATTTTATTTATTTTTATAATTTAAAATTTTATTTTCACTGGGTGGTTCAATATTACTGAGTTTTATATAACTCAAAATTTTACTTATCATATGTCTGGTACTTAGTTTTACATTAAAATTTTATCAAATAATAATAATATTTATATTATATATTTTTTTTTGTATGGGTTGATTCGAAACAAATATGAATAATTTTTTTTAAAAAAATACACATGCGGACAGAACACGAACTGCGTCAAGCCGAACGGAGGGCGCGCACGATCTTAACCCGGTTGAGTCTTATCTTGAAAATAATGTGATGGGTGGAGGTGAGCTGCAATCTAATCTACGTAAGGAGCAGGAGCAGAAATTTGATTAAGTGAGCAGTACATATATTACATACTGAGCTTTATAATTATCTTATTTTTTATTTTTATTTTTGTTTGATCTCTGAAAGTGAAACGAATTTATTCGTGTCATTTCGAAGTCGTATCGATAAAATGGACAATTTTATTTTTAAAATCGTATCTCTTACGTCTCGATCTATATATCTTATTTAATTATTATTATTATTTTATTTATAATATACTAGTAATTTATATATGAATATATATTTAGATATTTTAAATTTAAATTAATTTATAGTAATATTTTATTTTTTTTAAAAAAAAAATCAACAGTGATATATTATCTCTCTCTAGCTAAATAAATAAATAAAATTAACTAACTAGCTTCTCTACTTTTGCTTCGAATATTATTTTAGCTTAAATTATAGATGAAATTTGAAAATTACTTATTCTGACCATAATAAGATGAACATAAGAATAAGTTGAAGATGTGATACTACGTATAAAAATAATGACAAATAATTGGCTTCGTTAATTAGAAGGGGAATTAAGGGCGCTCACAAGAGGCGGCGCTTCTCCACGAAGCTCTCTGGGCTCGGAGAGTAGGCGGCGGAGATGAAGTCAATAGTTTCGCCGACGAAAGGCCACCCGAGAGAGCCTCCCGGGAGTTGGGCTCTTCTCTTCTTTCTTCTCCCGAGTACCCAGCTCTTAACACTAACGATAGATATTACTCCTACAATAATAATTATCACTAACACGGCTGTGTACAGTAACATCAACAACCAAGTGTTCATTTTGAAAGAGGAGAGATATAGTAGTGAGAGAGAGAGAGAGAGAGAGAGAGAGAGAGAGAGAGAGAGAGAGTGAAGGGTGGAAGGAGGGAGAAGAGCAGGGAAATTTTGGTGTTCGAGAAGGCAAAGTACAAGTAGGAATTTAAAGGGGTAGGGGGGGTTCCCCTCTACAAATTAAATGGTTGCATTCCCCTCTACAAATTAAATGGTTGCATAGTCCAAACCCCACACCACACCTCTACGATCGTATGGTGCTACACTACCGTGCCTTTTTAGTTTTTTTTTTTTTTTCTTTTCTTTCTTTTAATACATTTATTTATTTTTGTACCTTCGCCGTGGAGTCCCAGTATTTGTTTAGCTAGTAGTAATTAAGCGGGTGCGGCAAAAAAAAAAAAAAAAAAAAAAAAAAAAAATATATATATATATATATATATATATATATGAAAAGTGCTACATGTACATTCTAAATAGACACTTCTACACTCATTCCATCCTAGGGTGAGTATACCTTCACTCGTTTCATCGATCGGACGAGTAGAATTCATCTCACCCCAGAATGGAATGGGTGTAAGATGTACACTCCAATTGGGGTGTACATCTAGCATTTTTCTATATATATAAAGTTCTGCTCCAGTGGATACACCTTTGTTAGGGAAGTATATCATACACTCCTAATAAAAACAACTCAGAATAATTTAAATTTTTTTAAATAAAATATTCAGATTAATTCAGAATATTCATGCTCAAAATATATGATGTACACCCCTGAGAGAGATGTAGAGATAACTTTTTTTTCATATATATATATATATATATATATATATATATATATATATATATATATATATATATATATATATATATATATATATATATACATATGCACCTCGTGCGCACATGTGAGCTCCATTCAATAAAGAGAAGTACCAAGCCTACAATGTAAAAAAGATTTCTAATCCTATAACTTCTTTAAGTTTGTTGTTTACTGGGATCTGAGATATAAATAAAAAAAAATTAAATTAATTCGGACACCAAGTATATATATATATATATATATATATATATATATATATATATATATATATATATATATATATATATATATATATATATATATATATATATATATATATATTACCGTCCATTCATTTTTCTTTAACGATTCAGATTTAATTAATTTTTAGTTGTGACCTACAATAGCAGATTATTTTGAAAGATATACCAATTGTCAGGTACCCCGAGTATTTTGGTATTTTGATTAAGAGATAATTAAGTAATTTTATTTTTAATTTGAATAGAACGATCTTATTATTTTAAAAGGTCAAATTTTATTATTTGAATTTAAATTAATTTAGACCATACAATTTTATTCTAAAAATAAATTTAAATTATACCATATATTTCTATTAAATCAAATATTTGAGAACATTCAATTTTTTAAAAAATTGTGATACAAAATTAATATTTAAATTAGAGAAATTTTTTAAAAAAATAAACATATTAAATATGTTGAATTTAAATATTTACCAATATTTATTTTTTTTTAAATATCAATATAAATTAATTCCTAAATTAAAGAAATTCTAAACCTTCTTAAATTAATGACTAAATTATAATAATTTTACTATTAAAATTTGAATTAATTTAGCACGTATAATTCTATTCTAGGAATAAAATTAAATTAGTGAAAAATTAATAACTAAATTAGAAAAATTTTAAATTCTTTAAATATATTAAATATGTTGAATTTGAATATTAATCTATGTTTAAATTTTTAAAAATATTGACATAAATTAATGATTAAATTGTAATTCTAAAAGTCCTTAAATTAATGTTTAAATTGTAATTCTAAAACTTTTTAAATTAATGCCTAAATTGTAATTCTAATTTTTTTTAAAATTAAACTATTTAAATTAATGCCTAAATTTTAATTATAAAACTCTTTAAATTAATACCAAAATTGTAATTCTAATTTTTTTTAATTAAAATTTTTAAATTAATACCTAAATTGTAAAACTCTTTAAATTAATACTTAAATTGTAATTATAAAGCTTTTTAAATTAATACCTAAATTGTATTCAAGCTCCAGTTTCGACAACAATGGTGAAGGGATTGAGAAGAGAACGAGGAAAGAGAGGAGAGAGAGATAAGTAGAGCTTGGGAACGAAGATGAGGGTTAAGAGAAATGATCAACTAATTTTCATAATTATTTTCGGTTACACTCATCTATTTATAGCCTTACTCTAAGGACTCGAATGCAATTAGGTATATTATTATGTGCTAATGAGTAATCCTATACTATTGGTTTACTGGGCCTAGTCCTCCTGCTACCCGGGTAATGCTTCCGGCTTTCCGGCTTGGCCTGCTAAACTACTCGCCTGGGCCTGGGCTTCCACTCGGTGTGCGTAATGGTTCGGATGAGCTTCCCCAACCCAAACCGCTACCGCCTCTTCTACACTCTTCCAACACCTTCTCTTTACAGCTGGCTCTGCATTCCATTCCTATCTGAGCCTCTCCCTTCCTCACACTACCGAACCCAAACCCATCTTCTTCCTGATTCACCATAGTTGCTAGCTCCAGTTACTCCTCCTGGTCCTTCCTCTGCGTACTACTTCCTGCTCAAGAACACCCCACGAAGCCAGAGACTCCACCCTCACGCCCGGAATCAACACGATGAACCTAAGTACCAACTTCCTTTTCCTACTTTGCTTTATCTTCTTAAGCTCCCTGCTCCCAATACTAATCTTCTACCCACCTTTTCCTCGCAGGTCTTACAATCCACCCTTCTTGAGCTACGACCTGACCTCAGGGAGTGAACTCAGGGTACTGGGCATGCAGGACTTGGTAGTCCACCCACGTAGCGGCCTCCTCGAGAAGATTGATCCACTTCACCAGCACTTTCTTCACTTCTCTTCGCCTCCGGTGGTTGGTGCGACTGTCCAATATTCTTTCCGGCCCCGCCAACGACTCCCCGTCTCTACCTGTAAGAGGTGCGGTAGAAGTAACTTGGCTGCTCAGCAGAGTTCCCTGCTTCAACTGAGAAACGTGGAATACCGGGTGAATCTGAGAATCCTCAGGAAGCTCCAGTCTGTATGCCACCTTCCCTATTCTTGCTAGCACCTTAAAAGGCCCGTAATAGCGAGCTGCTAGTTTGGGATTCTTCCGTGCTGCCAGCGTTACCTGTCGGTAAGGCTGTAACCTCAGGTATACCCAGCTCCCCGTCTCATACTCCTTTTCTTTTCTGTGCTTATCAGTTTGTTGCTTCATGCGATTCTGGGCTACTTGTAGCCTATCCTTTAGCTCCCGGGTTAACCTCTCCCTCTCGTGCGCCCAATCTTTTACTTCGGGGTGGGTAGTTGTATCTGCAGCGGCCACCAAAGTAGATGATGGGGCCACTCCATACAAAGCCCTGTAAGGGGTTGTACCCAAAGAAGTATGGTAATTGGTGTTGTACCACCATTCGGCTAATGAAAGATATTTTTCCCATCGTTGTGGGTGTTGAAAACACATGCATCTTAGATATGTTTCTAGACACTTGTTCACTCTCTCCGTCTGCCCATCCGTTTCTGGGTGATAGGAAGTACTCATCTTTAGATGGGTGTCCAGTAGCTGAAATAAGTCCTTCCAGAACAGATTAGTGAATACCTTATCTCTGTCAGTGACTATACTCTTTGGACAAGCATGCAATTTATATATTGTATCTAAGAATGTTCTTGCTACTTCCTTAGCTGTAAAGGGGTGTCGCATGGGTATAAAATGTGAGTATTTAGTCAACCTGTCCACAACTACCAAAATTGTATCCTTTTCCTCTGATTTAGGTAGAGCCTCTATGAAGTCCATACTTAGGTCTTCCCAGATTTGCTCTGGTATAGGTATGGGATGTAGTAGGCCTGGGTAGGCTTGAGTATCCACCTTATTCTGAGCACATGTTTCACAGTTGCGGACTTGCTTTTCTATCTGTTTCTTCATGCCATTCCAATGGAAGTGTCCCTTGGCCCTCTGATATGTGTGCAAAGCCCCAGAATGGCCCCCTGTTGCCGAATGATAGAAATGTCTTATCAATTTTTCTCTTAAGTCACCGGAGTTACCCACACATACTCGACCCTTATACTTTAAGACCCCCTGATGGTAGGTATAAGGTACACATTCCTCTGGATGTAGAGTTATCTTCCCAATGATAGCACTGTAATGTGGATCCTCACGGCAGCTGTCTTCTAACTCATAGGTCCAAGCAGGAGTAATGGTAGTGATAGCCATACTCTGACCTGTATTCCAACCTTGTCGTGATAGTGCATCTGCAGCTTTATTTTCTTTCCCCTTCCTATACACAATGGTGTAATCGAAATCCATGAGTTTCATCATCCCTTTCTGTTGCATTGGGGTGATGATCCTCTGCTCCAATAAGTATTTGAGGATCTCGTGGTCTGTCTGTATAATGAAACAACCGGTCATCAAATAATGTCTCAATTTCTGAGTAGCCATTAGGATTGCTAAGAATTTTTTTTCATAGGTAGATAAACTCAAATTCTTTCCCTTTATTGCCTTGTTGAGAAAGGCTATAGGTCGTCCCTCCTGTGATAACACAGCCCCAATGCCCTCCCCACTTGCATCTACCTCCAAAACGAATGGCTTCTCATAATCGGGCATACACAGTACTGGCGTTGTAGTCATAGCTACCTTTAATGATTCAAATGCTTGTTGTGCTTTCGATGACCACTGAAATTGATCCTTTTTTAGGAGTTCAGTGAGTGGCCTACTAATATTTCCATAGTGTTGACGAATTTCCGATAATAGCCAATCAAGCCTAGAAATCCACGCAACCCTTTAATAGATTGGGGCACCAGCCAATGAACATAGCTTCAATTTTGGCAGGATCTGTAGCGACTCCCTCTGCCGATATTATGTGTCCCAAATATTCAACTTGATTCTTTTCAAACGCACACTTGCTTCTTTTGGCGTAGAGTTGGTGGGCTTTCATAAGCTCTAAGATTACTGTCAAGTGTCTCACATGATCTTCTAGTGATTTGCTGTACACCAAGATGTCATCAAAGAATACTAAAACAAATCTCCTCAATTGTGATTTAAAAACTGTATTCATTAATGATTGGAACGTTGCGGGTGCATTGGTCAACCCAAAGGGCATGACCTTGAATTCATAATGCCCTTGATGCGTGCGAAATGCAGTTTTTGGTATATCCTCGGCATAGACCCTGATCTGGTGGTAACCTGACCTTAAATCCAGTTTAGAGAACAATTTGGAAACCCCCAGCTCATCTAATAGATCATCGATAATAGGTATCAGAAACTTGTCTTTGATAGTCGCTTTATTTAGCTGCCGATAATCAATACACATTCTCCAACTTCCATCTTTTTTCTTTACTAATAAGACTGGAGATGCAAAAAGACTGTTGCTAGGTTGTATTATCGATGTCTCGAGCATTTCCTTAACTTGTCTTTCCACTTCTCCCTTCTGTTCATGAGAGTGCCTGTAAGGCCTGAGGTTAACTAGGGTAGTACCTGGCTGTAAAGGTATCCTGTGATCTTTCAATCTCTGCGGAGGTAACTCCTTAGGTTCCTCAAACACTCCAGAATATTGATTTAATATATTGGATAGTTCAGGAGCAATAGTCGATTCTTCCCCACTATTATCACTGGTGCACTGCTGAATAGCACAACACTCTCCCAAAGGAAGTTCTTGGTACCACTGATTTGCTGTGATCATTCTTATCTTAGGGCCCTCACCCATTCCTCTCAGGATTATAGGGTGCTCTTCTCTTAGAATAGTAATAGCATTTTTTTGGAAATCAATTGTAACTTGACTATAAGATATCAACCAATCGATACCTAAGATCACACTCGAGCCTTCCAACCTGATGATTCTCAAATCCGCTTGAAATTGGTGGCCTTGCATACTCCAACTAAATCCAAGACATTGCAGTTTACTAAGGACATTCTGTCAATTTACCACTGTAACTATCAACGGACTTGCAGCTATCATCTGAGCTTTGATGTCTTTGGCTATCTGTAAATCCATGAAACTGTGTGTACTACCCGTGTTAATTAGTACGGTCAAGGGTTGTCCCCTAGTCTCTCCTTGCACCTTGATGGTATCATGCGGCTTCTCCCCACTTAAGGCATGTACAAAAATGCCTACATCATGATTGGGGATGGCTTCCTCTTCCTGGCTGGTAATTTCAGTATCCCCCTATTGTACTTCATCAGTAATACATTCTTCACCATAAATTTCCAATATGTCTTCTAACCCATACATACTATTGAGAGGTTTACTGGAACAGATATGTCCGGGATGATATCGATCACCACACTTGAAGCATTGCCCCGTTGCCCTTCTTTGTTCCAAAAGGGACTTATTGTAAGGTAGTTGACTGTCAACTACTCTTTGTGGGTTAGTAGGATTGAATCTGGAAGTTGTTGTTGTCTGAGGCTTAAAAGAGTTGTTGGTTTGGTAAGTTTCTCCACAAGTCTTGGTGTTGGGTTTATAACTCCTGCTGATTACTAGTAGTGCTCTCTCATGTAACTTGGCATGCTCATAAGCCTCTTCCAGGGTGTTGGGATGGACAATGTCCATAAAAGGTACTAGATCTTCTCGCAACCCATTAATGTAGCAAGAGATGAAGTGTTCCTCTGCCAATTGAGGGTTGTGATACAGCAACTGTGTTCTGAGTTCCTCAAACCTCTCCTGGTATCTTTCGACGGAACTCAACTGCCGAAGGTTATTAAATTCTCTGATCAAGTATCTTTCCCCTGTGTGTGCAAACCTACGGTAAAGAGATTCTACAAATTCATCCCAATCAACCACCTGTCTGTGGACCAAGTAGCTCTGCTTCCATGTTCTAGTTCTTCCACTCATATGCATAGTGGCAATACCCAGCCACTGGTGATGCGGAATTTGATACACTTCAAAGTATTGCTCACAATTCTCCACCCAAACTCTGGGCTCTTCACCAGTAAAGGTGGGAAATTCCAACCTGGGATATGGGATGTGGTGGTGACTAGTATTTCTGCCTGTTACTACACCTCGATCCTCCTCTCGCAGATCAAACTCTCTAGCTGGCGTAGGTAATATTCCTTTGCCCTTACTCTCCTTGAATTCCAACTTTACAGATTTATTTCCATTGTTGATTGGATAATCCTTGTGAGGAGTTTGCATTGGTTGTGCTCTCTCTGCAGACGCATTTTGCGAACTACGGTTGGCTAACAACATCAACAATTCTTCATGCCTTGCAGCATTATCCTTGAGTACTAGCTCATGCCTTCTCACAGCTTCTATTTGCAGAGACTCATAATGTTTTTGCTCAGTATCGCTCACTTCCTTAATCTGGGCAGTTAACTCCACGACTCTCTCCTGATATTCGGTAGTAAGTTTATGCATTCTTGATTCTAAAGTCAACATGTGTTCATTGAGGTCTCTTATCCGGGTCCCCTCCGCCATCAACGAGCGATCAGGTGTAAATTTGAATCTATTGTGATTTTTCTTTCCAATCTTGCTTAATGATATTGAATTGCGATGATTTCTTCTCACAATAGTATCGTACTGTTACTGATCTACTACTATAAGCAATGCGATATTTGTTCAAGGGATACCTGGGTGGATTTCTGTGGAATTCAGAGTCCCTGGGAATGGAACCGCTCTGATACCACTTGTAAAGCTTGATCCGAGTCACAACCACTCAGTGAGGGTTCTTCTTGAGTTTGGACGGCGACGGTGAAGATCTACAGGCAATCGACCCGAATCGGAGTCAGGTTCATCGATGATGAAGGTCTTCTGAGAAGATCTTGGCGATGATGATCCGAGGCCACATCCAGAGTATCGATCCAATCCAAGCTCCAGTTTCGGCAACAATGGTGAGGGGATTGAGAAGAGAACGAGGAAAGAGATGAGAGAGAGATAAGTAGAGCTTGGGAACGAAGATGAGGGGAAATGATCAACTAATTTTCATAACTGTTTTCGGTTACACTCATCTATTTATAGCCCTACTCTAAGGACTCGAATGCAATTAGTTATATTATTATGTGCTAATGAGTAATCCTATACTATTGGTTTACTGGGCCTAGCCTACTTGCTACCCGGGTAATGCTTCCGGCTTGGCCTGCTAAACTACCCGCCTGGGCCTGGGCTTCCACTCAGTGTGCGTAATGGTTCGGATGAGCTTCCCCAACCCGAACCGCTATCGCCTCTTCTACACTCTTCCAACACCTTCTCTTTACAGCTGGCTCTGCACTCCATTCCCATCTGAGCCTCTCCCTTTCTCACACTACCGAATCCTAACCCATCTTCTTCTTGATTCACCATAGTTGCTAGCTCCAGTTACTCCTCCTGGTCTTTCCTCTACGTACTACTTCCTGCTCAAGAACACCCCACGAAGCCAGAGACTCCACCCTCACGCCCGGAATCAACACGATGAAGCTAAGTACCACCTTCCTTTTCCCACTTTGCTTTCTCTTCTCAAGCTCCTTGCTCCCAATACTAATCTTCTACCCACCTTTTTCTCGCAAGTCTTACAGAATTCTAAAGTTTATTATACATATTAAATATACTGAATTTGATTATTAACCTACGTTAATTTTTTTAAAAAAATATTAATATAAATTAATGATTAAATTATAGTTCTAATACTTCTTAAATTAATGTTTAAATTGTAATTCTAAAACTTTTTAAATTAATGTCTAAATTATAATTCTAAAACATTTTAAATTAAACTCCTTAAATTAATATCTAAATTATAATTTTAAAGCTCTTTAAATTATTTCCTCATTTGTAATTTAATTTTTTTAAAATTAATGCTTAAATTAGCATTCAATTTTTTTAAAAATTAAACTCCTTAAATTATTGCAAAATTAATGGCTAAATTTATAAAAGATATTTTAATTATTTTTTAAAAATTTTGTGATATTTAATTACGAAAATATCCTCTTCGTGAAGTTACCTTTTAACGCGTTAATAAATATAATTACATTTTTTATTTTTTGTCAATCGACGATTAAATTTTTTATTATTATTTATAAAAGTAAGTAGTACAGTATTGCTCAAATTATTTAATTTATCAATCTGTCTCAATGAAAATTTGTTTGAGGATTTCTAAAATGAACTCTTATAATTTCTTGCTTTTAAAAACTGTTGAAGAGATTTTAAACAGAAAAATGATTAGATTTTTTAAAAAAATTAATTTGACTTTTTGTTTTTTGCTTTTGTTTTTGTTAATTAGTTTTTTTTTTTTTTTTTTTTTGACTCATCAACGTAGTTGTCTCCTCAAGAGGTCTTAGTGGTTTGACACGATGCTAAACATGCTAAAATCACTAGCTATATCTTTTTTTATCAATTTATTTTTATTCTGTTAATTACAAACTTACAGTATTTTTTTTTTTTAAAAAAAAGAAGAAAACTCCAGCAAGCTTAATTATAAATAGACTCTGTATTTATATCAAAGTCATAATGCACAGTGATATATATATATATATATATATATATATATATATATATATATATATATATATATATATATATATATATATATATATATATATATATATATGATATCGTTGCAACGAGAGAATATTTCACACACACGCGCATTCTCTCTTGCCATCTAATAATAATAATACACGCGCGTCGACCAAAATCCAAATTAAGTCATCATCCAATCTGACGTTGAACCCAATGTGGCTATCCTCTAATATAATCTTTGTTACACAACTAACATGTGGTGCCCAATTCTTTATTAAAATCCTTAATAATTAACCCAGTCCCCCAATTTAGAATACCAAGCTTTTGCTTTCCCTTGCTTTGTAATGCATATATACACTCCTTTTGTGTGGCTTAATTTACCTAACCAAAAAGCATCTTTCATGTTAACTTAATTCCATCCTCAGCACTATCTTAGTTTGGTAATTTTTTGTACCTGATGATGTGCGCCATTATTAGCTATATTGTTGAATGTTTAAATCCCTTATTCTCCTACCCATACTTTTTCGTTTCCTCTCTGATTTGCTAGGCTAATAGGGACCAACACTGTAAAAAGGGCAAGTTAATTCTTAAACTAAGAATTGGGAAAGTAAAATTAATTCATTTGCTCTATTGTATTTATTATTATTATTGTTTGAGAATCGTGATGTTCCTTCGTCTACTTTAGGCCATGGTACTCATAACTTCGAGTCTAATCATGAAAATTTGGTCAATTTAGATTGCGTTATAATTTCAAATCTACAGTTGAGCCTCTTAATTCCCCGTTGAAAATTTATATATTAATTTTTTTGCAAATTAATTTTACAAAGGTATAAATTAAATGCCCCGCTGAGTATTATAAATATTCTAAAATTTTGATAACAAATTTTATTTTGATCTAAAGAAGTAGAAACTTCAGTTGTCACTAAAAACTTAAACTTTTATAGGGAGAACTCATAATGCGATCCAAAGCTCTCTATCTATCTATCTACCCAACTAACTAGATTTGGTTTAAGTTGGCCTCACTCTCATTTTGATTTGGTCAGTTTATTTCTATTATTTAAGATCAATCTAATTTTTTCTGCTTTAACCAGCGATGGATTACCCGGTTAATCTATTACTATAATCGCAATTCAACCAAGTTAAAGAAAAGAGGTAAACAACAATAAATTTCACATAAAAGTATTAATAAACTATTCCTCGGTCGCGCAGTTACATCATTTGGGTGAGTAATTTAGTATAAGCTTTTGGTGTTTGGTAGTGGCATGTTAAGTGTGCCAGCTTTGCATTATTTGGCTTAATAATGAAATTTGGTGGTGGATGCTATTAGTATCATTTTTATTAGTGAAAAAAAAAAGTACCTTTTGAGCTTTGGGCCTATATACTGTTTGCCAAAGAACCCTTTTATAGGATATGCTAGTATATAGGGAAGTTCTCTCTTCATTCTTTTACCCTAGAGCTAAGAGGATTTTATGGTGACCGATTAATGATCAATTTGTGTTTTTTTTTCTTTTTAAGTATTGCTTTGGAAATATACATCTCTAGAGATTTTAACTTTAATTTTCGAGGTATTATAAAAAATATATCATAAGCAAATTCTTAAACACAATATTGCACAGTGAAAAAGAAATGCCAACTACTTTATTTGAATTTCTCTCTAATGAATGACACTCCAACTAGATCATTAGAAATTTTTATAGTTAATATCTCACATCATTCTTAAATTGTCACTCTTTAACTCTTCTGCTTTCTTTAAGAGTGGTGATCTAATAGTCATTTTTTTAGTTTTGTCTTATCTTCATTTTAATTACATTGTGTCTCAATCCTACTTTATTTTACATGTGACATTTATGCTCTCTTTAACAGGGAAGATCCCTCCCTAGTCCAAATACTTCTGCAAAATTTATGGAGAATTTTTCTTAAACTTTGAAATATGGGGCACGAAAAATATATAGTAGTGTTTGAAATGGTTGTAATTAGGTAAGCTCAATAGGCACCTATGAACTAACCAATCACAATACAACAACTACATTTGTACCAGATGTAGAAAAATAAATGTATGACCTAGTTCTACCTGGGCTTGACCAGTAGTAATGCACTTCAATTCATTACGGCTCAGCTATCAATTAACTAAGAGCAGCTTAACGGAGTGCTAATGAAAAAAGCATTTATAACAATTAAATAAGTAGTTCAACATCTTCAAATATAAAAAAAATTAAGGTTTAGAATTTTGTTTTTTACCTTAGCAAAAACTCAAAATTTGTTAACCAAATATTTGAACTGTTCAATAAATTAGGGCACAAATAAATGTAGGAAAATATTTTTATGTTTATTGTCATTTACTGTCTAAATAATAACAAAGATAGAAATATGAAATTGGAGTTTATATATCTGAGCGTCTATATCAATCATCTTTCTTAACCACACAATAACCAAAATAATGCGTCACTTAAGTTGTCAAATATTCTATGAAAAATAATAAATATTGATAAAATAATACAAACAAAACCTAACATTTACTTATCCATGGATAATGACAACCTCTCCCTTCTCATTACTTGACCAAGTCAAAGAGAGTGACCATCATATATATATATATATATATATATATATATATATATATATATATATATATATATATGATGGTTATCAAACATCAGCACATTTATTTTAGATAAAAAAATTATTACGATGTGTATATAAAATATTATATTTTTCTCCATCCTAATAGAGTTTTAACTAGAGTAATGCTACATGTACACCCCGAAAGGGTGTACATCTTACATCTTCACCTCTTTAATGGTGACGATATTTTTTACGGGTCACATCAAGTGACCTCTCATCACACCTCCACCCTTAGATGGATGGGGGTGTGAGATGTACACCCCTTATGGGTGTACAAGTAGTATTTTCCTTTAAACTATCACGCATTGATATGATTATCCGTCGTTATAACAAAAATTAAGTTATAAAAATATATTTTTATAATATTTTTGTACAAAGACTCTATATATATTCAATCTATATTCAAAATTAAATTATAAAAATATATTTTTAAAAAATATTATAATAATATATTACTATATATTCTAACGACTATATATATAGCAATATTAATAATAAATATTAATATTTTTACTAATGATAATATTTTAAAATTTTTAAAATATTTACTGATATAATTTTATTATAATGCGTAGTTATCTCTTGCATTCTCTCTTGTAATCTTTCACCATATGTCCAGTACCTTTCGAAATTGGAAAATAATAGTACATCGTTAGGTGGGATATTAAATGATGATGTGACATTTTCAATCCCCATTTTATTAATATCTCCATAATATAATTCCCCACATTCTCTTTTCTTATTATACCTAAACATTGATGCCTTTCTTTTCGTGTTTCTTAATTATTCGGATTTGATATAAATATATTTTTCAAGTTTGAGATTGAATTAGCTTATTTGAATATAACTTTATATTTTGTTCGAAATATCCAAATTAAGTAGGGATATTATTTAATGTAGATACCCTTGGTAACTGTTTTGGTACTAACTAATAAACCCATTTGTTAGTTAATTAGTACTTGCTGGTCCACTTATTTATGAGATCTACTATTAGTTAGGGAATCTTATTGTACCATAGAGAATATAATAGTTATTTCAATTAATTAAAGCAATTTGTGGGGATAGTTTATAAGGTGATTAGAGAACTAAACAACGTGGATAATGTTAAACCCTGTTTTATATTATGGCTTTAAAAAGCTGGATTGTGGTGAGGGGGACATTGAAGTTGCAAAGTAGGGGAAAAAGGAATCAAATGAGGGGGATAAGTGGACAAAGAGGGGAATATTAGTAGTTATAATTTGAGGTGTCCTTCTAAAGCCAATATATATATATATATATATATATATATATATATATATATATATATATATATATATATATATATAGAGTAACGCTACATGTACACTCCGAAGGGGTGTACATCTTACACCTCCACCCCTTTAATGGTGTCGATGTTTTTTACGGGTCACATCAAGTAACCCCTCATCACACCCCCACACTTAGATGGATGGGGGTGTGAGATGTACACCCCTTACGGGTGTACAAGTAGCATTTTCCTATATATATATATATATAGGAAAATGCTACTTGTACACCCGTAAGGGGTGTACATCTCACACCCCCATCCATCTAAGTGTGGGGGTGTGATGAGGGGTTACTTGATGTGACCCGTAAAAAACATCGCCACCATTAAAAAGGTGGAGATGTAAGATGTACACCCCTTCTGGATATATATATATATATATATATATATATATATATATATATATATATATATATATATATATATATATATATATATATATGTGTGTGTCAGAGAATTAATTATCTAATCAGAAGTTGATGCCACTAAAGTAATGTAATCATAAGACTTGGGTTAGTGGTATAAGTGAGGAGATATAATGGTCTCGGAAATTGGACCCCTCCCCTAAATTAGGATGAGGAATGCTACCTGTACACCCCGGAAGGGGTGTACATCCTACACCCCACCCCATCCTGGGGTGGGGCTTCTTTCACTGGTCACATCATGTGACCAGTGGAATTCACCCCACCCCAGGATGGGGTGGGGTGTGTGATGTACACCCCGGGTGGGGTGTACAAGTAGCATTTTCCAATTAGGATTGGCGTGAATGCAGTAGTTAGCGTACGTACTTAATTTTTTTATCTTATTTTTATAGTTTATTATTATTATTTTTTAATAAATACAGTAACTAGCATATTATTTAAAAAAAAATTAAAAAAAATAATAATCGGCATGAATCTCACTAAACCAACCCACAATCGACCCAAACTAGTCCATTTCGATCAAAAGAGTTGAGTATAAAAACAAGATTGGATTTAGATTTAAATCCGATTCGCAAAAATGATCTGTCCTAAACTGGTAAATCCGTAAAAAATGATTATATGATTTGATTAGATAGATCAAACTGTTCCGACATTGCTCGTCCTGTCTAATTTTTTTTTTTTTTTTTGTAATCAAACTCTGCGTGACACACAGTGATCTTAATTTTGGGTTGTTGGTTCAGTTAACCTAATTAACTAGTTGATTCTTTTCCCTTTTTATTTTTAAAAAATAATAAAATTAATGAGTGGTTGTGGTTGCTAAGGATTTTGACATTTTGTCAACATCAGGATCATCTCATAGGTGACGTTTTAAATCCTACTACTACTACTCAAATCCTACTACCCTAATTTGCGGAGTATAAATTAGGGGTCAAAATACGTGAGCTTTGTGGCCCAAAACACATTAGTGGGCGTAGAGCACTTTTTTGCGAAAAATTGGCCTAGAGCTTTTGCGAGTGCGCATATATCATGGAAAAATCTTTGTTAGGCCTATTCTATCAAGATATATTATGTACCCAACATCTTGAGAGGGAAAAGAAAAAGAGAGGGAAAAAAAAAAAAAAGCCTTGGTATGGAATATGAACATTTACCTCAAAAAAATTCATAGAGGAAGAGAAACTAAAAGTTTCACCATAATCATAAACTATGGAATCGTCCTGAAAGTTCATCTTTCGTATCTAAAGACTAGATATTTAGGAGCGTAAAACAGGCTAGACGGTCATAAACTACTCGGCCTAGGGATGCCGACGAGTCGAATTCGGGATAAATTTTTAAAAATTCGAATTTGAATCCGACTACCAAATTCGAAATTCGAATCCGAATTCAAATCCAATGAATTTTAAAAATTCATATCTAAATCCGAACCTGATCAAAAATTTTGAATCTGAACTCGAAAATCCAAACACGAAATAATTTTTTCTCTTTTTCTCTTTACAATATTTCAAAATATATTACATTAAATTTAAATTTTTAAAATATAAATTTAAATATAGTATCAAATATTTATATGCACATATATTATATAACGTAAAATTAATTCGGATTTGGGTCTGATTCGAGTTCGGATTGGATACAGTCAAAATTTATATCCGAATATAAATTCGTCGAATTTTTATTTTTTATATATTCATATTTGAATTCATTGCGTTCGGATTCAGATTCAGATAAAATTTTAAGTATTACTCATTGACATTCTTAGTCGTGTCATATTATTTATTCAGCAGAGCATAATTGGACGTGGTCGAATAATATATGTTTTTTATTTTGTTCTCTAATATAATATAAACTATTTAAAATTTGAACACATTTTATAAAAAGAAATTATCTAGATTATAATTATCAATACTTTATAAAACTAAACATCGAAAAGGATCACAAAAAAAGAAAAAATAAATAAAAAAATATTTGAAAACGTAATATTAAGGAAAGCTATGTTGGCCTGCGACACAACATATATATAGTACATCTCAGATCGTTTAGGTCAGAAGCTGGACCAAGCATTGTAATCTGGAAAAGGCGGGGCCAACTACGACATGGAACGAAATCAGATTCGTGTTGTATATATAGACCTGATCTGAGCCTAACTCACACTAGAATCCAACCTATGTGCGTAATTTTATAAAAAAAATGGAGCCAAACTATGAAAACTCTTGAAGCCACTTGCCCCCCAAATCTGCTATCAATCACAAAAATATTTTACTGACTATTCCTAACACAAGTGACAAAGAGTTTAGTAATTGATATTCGAGATCATCAGTCCGAAATCTATACTATATTTTTTTCAAAAAAAAAAAAATAAGAATCACAAAGATATTTTCTATCCAGCTAGTGTATGCGCAAAATTATTAAAGTGTTTCCAATCAATTATTGGAAAAATCCAATGCACAAGAGGACACTGTTTTCTTTCTACTGGATCATTCATGAAGATCATGATCATCTCTAGAATATTCCAAGTTTTTAATGCTATAATATTTATCGATGTTAGCGATAATTTTTTCTGAGATAGATGTTTCGTATCGACCACGCAGCATTAAATAATCAAATTATCTTTTTTACCAAATAGAAATATTTAAAAATTTTAGTGCAGGCGAAGCTACAATAAAATTTTAGAGCTCAAAAATAAATTCGTGCGCTTAAAGCTTTTATTGTTACTCTAACAAAAGGTATAGAAAATATTTTAATAACAAAGCGGAGGCTGGCTTCGGTACGTAAAAAGTTTTTTTTTTCTGGGGGGAAGGGAGAGAATATTGGAGAGGAGAGAGAGAGAGAGAGAGAGAGAGAGAGAAAGAGAAAAAGAAAGAGAGTGTGTGTTCGGCTATTGTGCTTGTACTAGCACTAAGCAATTGGTGCTTGTAAGTTTTTTACCGTTAAATCTAATACTTTGATTAATTCTATCTTTTAAATTATACTATTCTACCAACCACCTATTAAGCCTAAGGGGCCACCAACATCCTAACCGCACATTTCTACATCTAAAGATAAAAAATTTATAAAGACAAATAACTTGGTGCTTTTACAAGCATAGGAGCTCAATTATATATATATAGAGAGAGAGAGAGAGAGAGAGAGAGAGAGATTAGAGGTTATATATATAATTTTAAAAACACAATCACATTCGTACTTGTGAATTTTTTACGATTAAATTTGTATTGAGATTTGTGCTATTTACTTTATCTTTTTCTCTTTTTAGTTGATTTTATAAAAACATAAATCTCAATATAAATTTAATGGTAAAAAATTTACAAATATGAATGAAATTATACTTTTAAAAACATATAAACTCTACTCTATATATATATATTTATATATATAAGCCAAGATATGGGCTTTTTACTATCGTGTAACCCGTATAAAAATAAGATACAACAGGTAGCTGTCCTATAAAATAATAAAAATAAAAAAGGGTAAAAATTAGTGTATTTTTTTGTTTTGAGGATTTAATTTTTATTTGGACTGGGCCGAGCAATTGGGCTGATTTACATTTCGTCATTTCCTGCTACTGTTGCTCACAAAAATGCCACCAAAGAAATAGATAAAAAGAAAAAAAATATTGACTTAAACATTGTGCATTCCTGCATTTAATGTGCCACAGTTCTTTGTGAACTAATGGATAGTAATTAAGAATTGTAATATCAAATGAGATGAAAAGTCGGTTAGCCGGAGAGTATGACGCATAGGAATGTATTTGATGCCAGTACAATAAAATTATGTTATAGTGATAATTTTAAATATTTTTAAAATTTTAAAAAATTATTGCTAGCAAAAATATCGACGCTTATAATTAGTGTTGCTATATATACAGTCGCTAGGGTGTATAGCGACACATTATTATAATATGTTCTAAAAATATGTCTC
This sequence comes from Tillandsia leiboldiana, assembly GCA_029204045.2. Taxonomy (NCBI): domain Eukaryota; kingdom Viridiplantae; phylum Streptophyta; class Magnoliopsida; order Poales; family Bromeliaceae; genus Tillandsia; species Tillandsia leiboldiana. The sequence continues at coordinate 1,395,464 of CM055064.1, forward strand.
TATAATAAAATTTTAGATATAAATAAAATATAGATAGAACACTTATAAAAATATTATAAAGATGTGTTTCTGTAACCTAATTTTATTGTTGTGTGTAGATAATAGTTTATCGAAAAGAAGGCAAATGTCTATAGCTCATAGACATTACAGGAGCTACAAGAGACTGAAATCAAGCTCTTAGGTTCGGTTCGGATGCAAAAATAACGTGTTGATATATTCTCTTAATTTATTTAAAAAATTTATTAGTTTATTGATAAAGAGTGTGAAAAAATATTAAAAATTAATTATTATATTCGGCGATCAAGTTATTTTTGTTAAAGATAAATTATCTGGTACATGAAATAAATTTTTCTACCAAATCATAAATAATAAAATTTTTGAAGGAATAAAAAATTAAACTCCTTACTTATAATTATATTACAAATTTTTTATACGAAATAATTTATTTTTAAAATAACTTATTCCGACAATCAAATGGTACCTTAATTTATAATCATAAAAGAAAACTCTCGAGAAACTTAAAAGTTTCGCACACTGTAATCATATATAATATCAAGTAGAACCTGCGTAGGCAAATTAAGTTTTGCTTATTCGTGTAGTCCAATATATTGTAAGAAGCCAATCAAACTGGAAGTAAGTTTCGATGTAATATATTCACAGGCAATAATATCTTAATTTCTAATAAATCTTTTTTTTTCCACATAATAGACTAAAATATATATATATAAATTTTTATAAATATTACTAAATAATATAAAATAATCGTTGTTTTTTAAAATGTTAAACTATTAGAAAACGATATTTAAATATTTTATATTCAATACTTTCGTTAATATCTGAGCTCGCGACTTTTTAATAGGTTTAAGATATGAACTTAACTAAATAAGAGAAAATTAAATAACGTTAGAAATTAAATAATACAAAATAATTATTATTCTTCGAAAATTTAAACTGTTAAAAAATAATAATTATATATTTTATATTCAACAAATACAACATCTGTTCAGGATTTATTTTGCTATCAAATTTCAACACTATTGCTTTGTATTCCTTTTATGTATCTAAGAATATCGAGTGAACAAACCATCTGGTTCATTAAATGAAAAAGAAAAAACTACAGTGGATTGTTAATAATAGATGGATTGTTTCTTATTAGATTTACCTAAGAGCGAAGTATCTAGGATTTTTATAAAAAAAAAAAAAGAAGAAAATGTATTTTAGAAAATATTGCAACCCTCCTTTTCTCTTTTTTTTCTTTGGTATTATATATATATATATATATATATATATATATATATATATATATATATATATATATATATATATATAGTTGAGTTAGATTGTTATCAATAGCAAACGTGCTCCGTTGTTACCTATTTATTTTCGATGATGACGAAGTTTTCAAATCGAAGATCGGTACCGCTAAATATGATCTACACCATTTAAACTATTTAGAAATTAAATTTCAAATATTTTCGAGAACGTTGACCTAATAATCAAAGGGTTACAAAATTATCAACTGTTTCTAATGCAAGTGGCAAAGGATTTGGTGGTTGATACCTGAGGTCCCAAATTCGAAGCCTAGTTGCTTCACATCTCCAGCTAAGTTTATTTCAAAATAAACGAAGTGGGTAACATATTATCTTTCTCTCAAAAAAAAAATTTATTTTAATGATAGATATGAGTATTTTACTAGTTTAACGGTATAAAAAAATTAAATTAATTAAATTTTGATTATAATTTTTTTTATTATTTAAAATAAGATCTATACTTTTAATCTTGATTACAATACTTCTATCATTATTTTATGAATGATATTCATTTTCAGTTTTTTATTTCTGTGCTTACTTGATGAATAAGAAAAGAATATCGAAAAAATATAAAATTTAAATTTTAAATAAATTAAATAATCTAGATCATATTTAACAATATCTATCGTCGTTTTGAAAGTACCAAAATAAATGAGTGGCAATGGAGTCTTTTAGGTATATAGCATTCCATATCTCTCTCTCTCTCTCTCTCTCTCTCTCTCTCTCTCTATATATATATATATATAGAGGGGTGTGTGTATGTGCGCGCGCGCTCCTTTGTGGTTTCATATAATTATAAGTCGGATCCCAAACAACTCATCACCTTCTCTCTCACTCAAAGAAAAGAAAAGGTAGCTCTAACGACAAATACTATGCTAATTAATTAATCAACTGATTTTACACTATTTGTGATGTGATAAAATAAGGATATATGCTACCTTTTTTTGCCCTATTGATGTTATTTGCCCAGGCATAAAGATACAAAGTGAGAATTAACTTTAGCAAGCTTTGCTCAAAAATGATTTTTTTAAAAAAAACCTTAAGCAGGCAAATACATAAGCCAAAGTTATTTTGCTTTTGTTTTTTTCTTTTTTCACCTATAAGACAAGGTGATTCTTTGTACAACTGCATGCTTAAGTTTCCGCAAGTTTGGTTTCATAGACAAGGTTATTTTGTTTTAATTTGTTTTTGTTTTTGCACCTATAAGACAAGGTGATTCTTTGTACAACTGCATTCATAGGTTTCTGGAAGGTTGCTTAGTAGTTGATAAAAAATTAACTAACTAAAAAGTAATAATACTATGTGCCTTTTAATTAAGCTATGATATATGGATTCAATATTTTTTAAAATTAACCCATTCCTCTGATTTGGGGCATAATTTGTGTCTGCTTCAGGATCTACAAAACAATGCTGCATCTTATGACTCCTTGTCTTATGTTACAAAAATAAACAAAATTTATGAACATTTCCCAGCTTGAAATCAAACAACTTTAGTTCCAACTTCTTCTTATATATATATATATATATAACTAAATCTTCCCTGCACCTACAAGCTACCATACAAAGTTGTTGTTTTAAAGTACAACAAATTAAAACAAATCATGATCGATTAACATAATAACAGGGGACAATTGATGGCAATTAATGGCAATACATAAACTGATCAAAGCCCGGTACAGAAAATAGGGCCAAAAGAGTAGATCACATGCACATTGATGCTCTACAAACTCTTAACTCCAGAGCCAACAAAAGAACATGGTAGGAACTCTTGCTACATAACTATTAGTTAAAAGACAAAGGAAAAAACTTAGTAGCTAGAGAATCTTATAGTTCTCATCATCTTACCGTCTCACTTTTTATTCTTCGTACTTCCTCTTACACCACAAATAGATATTATCACCACACTCATAGTAGAAAAAACTCTAGAAACTCGAAGAAACAAAGCTGGCAATGATCAGCTGCGAATAAGTCCGCAAGATAGAGCCATTAACAAGATTGCTGCATCCCTTTCATCTTGTGGGAATACTTGGTATTGGTAGGCCGTGCTCTTACTCAAACTTATAGTAAAATCATCGAAGCGAACGTTCTTTTGAGCGGATCCCATGGTGAACTTGCATCGCTTCTTAAATGGCACAGTGTGATCCTCGTTCGACCGCTTCTCTTTTCGTACCTTAGTATGCACATCATTAGGGATCAATCCGCCATTTGCAGCAGCCGCCGCTGCTGCCATCACCGCTCGTCTCGCCTTCCTTTGTCTTATACCACAAGCATTACATAGAGACTGCACCAAAATACACAATAGAAAGAGATAATTCCTTTATTGAAACTTTGTTTAAGTTCATAAGACTAAGTGATCATATATAGAGATCCAAATAGAATGATACATACTTTATTATTGGAGATAATTACTTGAAACTTGAAATTGTTTAAGTTGATAAGGCGAAGGAATCATATAAATAGATAGAATTCGAAAGATATATATATACCTTGGGTCCGCGAGGGCCGCTCCTCCATAAAGGAGTCTTGGTTGTGTTGCAATCGGAGCAAACGCGGATTATACCGTTCAGAGAATTATGGGTGTGGTTGCTCGTGGCGCCTTCTTGATTGAGCTCGGTTTGATCTTGTAGTACTCCTTGCGTAATTCTTCTAGGTTTATTTGTAACCATATGATCAGAATTCATCATCTTCTTAATAAATTGCATCTTCGATGGCATCCACTCGGTGGCACCACTGGGATCATCTTTCTCGGTAACGTATCGATCGTTCAACTGTACTTGATCCTTGTTAGCCGTATATGATACTGGATGATTGCTTGATCGGATGAACAAGAACTGTTCATTAGGCTACAAAGGCAAGTAGAAAAGAGAAGAAAAAAAAAAGGCAAAAAGGAACAAGAGATCACAAGAGATCATGTAACAATCAAACTCAAGTGCACTTTTAGTACAAGGACTTTGATCATGAGAAGAATTATTATGTTGGTGTTACCTCTTTTTGGTGTACTTGTTGACTGAAGTGGTGAGCTCCATTGTTTGCTACATGATCCTGGGAAGTGTTCATGAAAAAGCTATATGATAGTGAAGTATCATTAACTAGGGTGAGAGTAGGGAGACCATGAACTCGACCTTGATTTCCCTCTTCCCGAGGGATACTGTAAACAAATTGGCTCATGTAGAATAGAGAGAGAGAGAGAGAGAGAGAGAGAGAGAGAGAGAGAGAGAGAGAGAGGGATCAGGGAGAACTATAGTACTAGTACTAGAGGTATGAAGGGAGAAGTAAATAGCTAAAGGGATAGGGGAAGGGAGGAGATAGAGGAGGAAGCAACAAAGAAGTGGGACGAGCTAGGATTTGATCAGGTAGTGGTCACTTGCAGGGTAAAATGGTTTTTATAAGGAAAACCAAAAAACCAATGAGGGGCTTGAGAAAGGTATTCACGTGACCTTTTACTGCATGAGAGGGACACCACATAGCACAAAAAGATGGTCAAAAGATTTAAAAAAAAAAATACAACAGAAACTTACACCTATATCCTAACAAATGTTGGGAGTTAATTGGCCAAAAATATAAAGATTATTATCTGTTTGTAACTCCAAAACTCTATTATCGTATACATCATTTAAACTTTAAAATTTTGCAAATCACTATCCTTTAGCTATTGTTTAGTTCTACCATTTCTAATTAAATGGCTATTAATTTTACCATTAATTTGATTTGACTCTTTACTTTAATGTTCTTCTTACTTCATTTTTCAGTCTCAAATGAATCCTCAATCTTGATTTTAATTTTCTCTCTCCACTTCTTAAAATATATTATAGGTGAAAATGTACAAAACTTATTTGAATTATGAGCTATTTTGATTTGGCTATCTAATTTTTCAAAATTTTAATATTACTATCCAAACTTTCAATTTATTTAATTTGTCATTCAGCGACAATTTAACTTCAAAATTTAAACTAATTAATTGCTTTAAACAATTTATATATAGTTCCGAGAATTATATAAAATATACTAACTAAATCTTTAAAAATAAATGACGTATTCAAATTTTAAAGTCAAAGTGTATTTAACTGGCTTAAATCAAATAAATTGAAAGATTACATATATAGTAAAATTAAAATTTTAAAAGGCCCAGAAGCTAAATCAAATGGTTCATACTTAAAGTAAGTTCTATACACTTTTATCTATATTATATAATATATTTATAATAGTTAGAGCAATGTAACTTGTACATCCAAAAATGGGTGTAAATCTTTACCCTACCCATCTAAAGGTTAATTTTACCACAATAGTTTTATTATAGTCTTAATTTTAATTAGCAAGGATTTGAAAGAATTGTTTCAATACCTGAATGGATAAGTAGTAAAATTTACACCCTATTTTTGAGTGTATATGTAACATTTTCCTCACTAGTTATCTATTTTTTTTTTGAGAGAAATACAGTATATTATCCGTTTTATTTTTTTTTTTAAAAAAAATAAACTTAGTTAGAAATGTGAAGCAACTAGATTTAAAACTTGAAACCTCGGATGCCAACCACCCAGCCTTTTGCCACTTGCGCTAGGAACAGTCGGTTTCTCACTAGTTATCTACACACGAAATAATCAAATTTTAATAATCAACCTATCAGAATCAGGAGCTTGGGTGCAAGTTTTGATTTTTAAGATACATAGAAGGATTTGATTTTTAAAAGATTAGTTTGCAATTATTAAACTATATATATACAAATGCTAAAAAAACATGTCCATGTTTTTCACTGTTTATAACATTCCAAGTTGCCTCATTGCTTGTACTAGTGCAACAGGCTAACAGGCCTAACATATTAGGTCTCTCTCTCTCTCTCTCTCTCTCTCTCTCATACTGCTGTGTGGGTAATAGCCAAAAAAACAATAAATACAACAGCAGGCAAAGTGACAGGGCCAGCCTATTCACCCAACCTATAAGCTTAATCTAATATTTCTAAATTTACAATTCACAGTAAAAACAAGAAAGAAGGGCTTTACCTACTTTTTCCTAACCATTTGTGGCTTTTTTTTTTTGGTTCTCATCTGAGCGCTTTGTTACAGATGTGGGTAATAGAAGCTGTTGAAAGTGATATATCTTCTACAATACAATATGCCTCCAACCACAAAAGCCAAATTGGGCAAGTTGTTAACTCTCGTGATCTCTTGGAGCCAAAGAGAGGCAATATTGTACTAGGAATTTTAGTGTCGGAATGTGTACGTCAGCTTATAATTAGATTAACTTTTTACTTGTGACTCTTTTATTCTTGGATAGCGTGCTTAAATTGTTTTTCACAGTAAGTAAAAAGTTATCTTAGTAAATATTGTTCACCATAAATGCTAAGTCTAAAATTATAATGGCGTTGTAATCTCTGCAACTCCTCATCCAAGGATATTAATAGTTTACTGCTTTCATTTTTATCTTCAAGAAAAAAAAAAAAAGTGATAATTTTTTTTTTTTTTTTTTTGAGAGTAAAAAAAAGTGATAAAATTGATGGAGTAAAAGTAGTCATTAGATCGAGTAGTTGTTGCATGATTATAATCCAAAGTGAGTTATAGACCTAGCACTACTCTTCTAGCTTTAAGTGAAAAAAAGACTGATAAAATTAAAAGAAAAAAAGTGATTTTTAGATATGTAGGAGAGTTGCAGGATAAATCTCGCTGTGTGTTGTAGACCTAGCATTACTCATTCCTAACCGACATAGTTTGATAAAAAAATTCGAATGAAGTCTTCTTAGACTTGTGGTGATACCAAATCAACTTATATTTATAGTTAAATTATTTAATCATAAATGTTTCTTATCAAATAAATTTGGAGTGTATGTCGATCATAAGCCTTCTTTTTTTTTTTTTTATGAGAAAGAAAATGATAGCATGCAATCCGTTTTGTTTATTTTTGAAGTAAATTTAGCTGAAAATGTGAACCAACTAAACTTCGAATTCGGGTCTCGAATATCAATCACCAAATTCTTTGCCACTTATGCTAGGAACAGTTAATTCCTAAGCCTTCTTGCCAGAGTTTATTGTTTTGATTCTCATGTTTGTTATTAATATAATGCAAGAAGGTAAACTTTGGATCCTCACAAAATAATGGGAAACTATACCTGGTTCTTATCCCATGTTGAAAAAAGAAAAAGAAAAAGGCAAGAAGTATTCTTCACATCATTGACTCGCAGAATCTTAACAAAGTAGATTAGGGCCGGGTTTAAGGTTTTGATGATGATTTTAATGTGTAGTTAGTGTCGCTTAATTCTGCATCTACTTTCAACTAAATTATGTCTAGTAGAGTATATAAGTAAAGAACTAGTGATAGAGCTTTTATGAATTAGAAAACTTAAACCATATTCAAATCCACAAAAGTAGAATTCTAATTGAGTGCTTCTACTTTTGTTGCAAAAAGAAAATTATTAGAGAAATATTTATTTAATAGCTATTGGGTTGGCCTGTGATAAATATACTTTTAACCCTTGAATGTCTTGAATTTAGTGAAGTAGGTAGTGTTAATTGCTAGCTAGGAGAAACATTGTTTTTGTCAGGTATGTCTACAATTTTAGAACCAAAATTTTTTTAACAAAATTTTATTTTAATTATTTTATTAAATTAAGTGTAAATTATGTCTAATTACATTGAAATTATTTTCAGTCTTAATAAATATGTACTTTTAATTGCATTAAAATTTAGTCACTATTATAAATATATTATTAATTATTCTATTAATTTAGTTCGACAAATGAGAATGAATATGCGTATATTTTTAAAATTAGAATTTTATAAAAGAGACATATTTTGTTAACCATTTTGATTATAATAGAAGTTTTCGTGGACATAATCTAGTGGTCGAACCACGCAAATATTTATGTATTTTATTTTTTCTCTCTCTCTCGATTTTTTTTTAGTATTTTCGCGCTTAGCGAACTAAATCTTTTCATTTTGTTATAACAAACAGGTGTCGAAGCTGAATTGTTCGTTTGGATGTTTAAAATGTCGATAAAATTTGAAATCGAGAAGTTTAATCGCTCTAGTAGTTTCGTTCTACGGCAAGATGTCATTCTGATGCAATATAGGTTTCAAAAGGTGTAACTGAAAAATGAGATCATTGGCACTTCAGAGAACTCCGCATATTTGGTCATTATTTTTTTTATTTTAGTGACCAAATTCAAGTATTCCATAAATTTAGTTTGCATGTGAAGCAGTACTTTTAGAGCTTTTGGTGTTTTGATGGAGAAGACAAAGAATTCAAATTAAAATGGAGATTATTAAATATGTCTCAAATTCTGGAATCAGTAGGTTTTCTAATCCCATTCTATTCTGGTTATTTCATTAAGTTAAGTTTAAATTATATCTAATCTCATCGAAATTATTTTTAGTTTTAGTGAATTTATATTTCTAGTTGTATTAGGACTTAGCCACTATTATAAATAGACCCTTATTCCATTAATTAATTTGGTGCGACATATGAGAATGAGGAGTATGTGTATATTTTTGGGATTAGGGTTTTATAAGAGAGGCATATTTTGTACGTCACCTTGATTATAATAAAAATTTTCATTCCGTTTTCGTCCGTGGACGTAGGCCAGTGGCCGAACTAAATATTTATATATTTTATTTTATTTTTTCTCTTTTTTGATTCTCTTTTATATATATATATATATATATAAAGAGAGAGAGAAAGAGAGAGTTCGGCTACTAGACTATTAATAGTATAAAGTACTTGGTATTATTAAGTTTTCTACCATTATATCTATCCATTTGATCATTTTTATCTCTTAGATCATACTATTCCACCAACTACCCACTAAATCTTAGGGACCATTATCGCTCTAACCGCACATCTCTTCATCCAAGGGTCGAAAATCTAATAGCACCAAAAACTTGATACTACAAATAATATAATAACCTAATTATATATATATATATATATATATATATATATATATATATATATATATATATATATATATATATATATATATATATATATATATATATATATATATAATTCAGCTACTATAATTTTATAAGTGTAGCTCCCTTTGTACTCAAAAGTTTTCGATTCTCGGATAAAGGGATGTGCGGTTAAGGTTATAGTAGTTCACTAGGGTTTATATTATTTTACCAACAACCCACTAAACCATAGAGTACCATTATCATCATAACCTCACATTCCTTCATCTAAGGGTCGAAAACTTATTAATACAAAAGAAGTCTATACTCATATAAGCCCTACTCTCTCTCTCTCTCTCTCTCTCTCTCTCTCTCTCGCTATATATATATATATATATATATATATATATATATATATATATATATATATATATATATATATATATATATATATATATATATATATATATATATATATATATATATAGAGAGAGAGAGAGAGAGAGAGAGAGAGAGAGAGAGAGAGAGAGAGAGAGAGAGAGTTGAGCTAGAATGCTATCAGTAGTAAACTAGCTTCGTTGCCACCAATTTGTTTTCGATAATATAACTTTCAAATTGACAATCAGTACCGTTAAATATGATCTAAACCACTGAAGTATCTAGAAATCAAATTAAATCTTCTCGACATTATTGACCTAATGATCAAAGAATTGTAAAATTTTAATTTTAATAATAAAAATAATTTTTTTATCCGATTAATGATATAAATAAATATAAGTTAATTAAATTTACGTTAGAAAACTTTTCATACTATTCGAGATTTCAAGCTCGAAATCTAGTTACCTTACTCTTTTATTTAAGTTTATTTATATAAAAAAATAAACAAAATAGCTCAGTAGGGATGTCAACCGGTCGGATTTGGAATAAATTTTTTTAAAAAAACCCGAATTCGAACCCTACAATCAAATTCGGAACTCGAATCCGACGAATTTTAAAAATTCATATCCAAATCCGAACCCGACCAAAAGTTCAAAATCCGAATCCGAAAACCTAAAGTCGAAACAATTATTTCTCTTTACAATATTTCAAAATATATTACGTTAAATCCAAAATTTTGAAATATAAATTTAAATATAATATCAAATATTTATATACATATATATTATATATTGTAAAATCAATCCGGTCAGATTCGGATTCGAATTCGGGTACAGTCAAAATTTATTCAAAATCATATTCGTTTAAAATCAGATAAATCAACGTTATTCGTATTTGAATTCGGATAAAATTTCGGATATATCATACTCATTGACTAGATACAACTAAATTTCTTTTTTAAAAAAAAAGTGAGAAGCAGATTGTATATACTATATTTTTTTTCTGCAATATAATGAGAAGCACCAAAGTGAAACTTATATTTTTAAAACTCAGATCTCATTTCTAGTTTTTAATGTCGTAGGTAACTCCCACAGATCTTTCTTGCCCCCAGATAATCGTTATAAATTACTACTGTCAAAAAATAAAAACAAAATCAGAGCCCAACTGATCTAAAATCTCTATTCTATAGTAGGCCCTAATAATACGTACAGCATGCAATAATGGCCTTAATAAGACGTACATGCAGGCGATAATACTGTCTATGCCCGTGTCAGCAGCTTCTATTTCAAACACAAAACAACGTTTTGCTTCACCTTTTAGGGTCCCTTTGATATTTAGATTCCATTAAATAAAATAAAATTAGAACACAAAAATATAAAAATATATTTTTATATTTTTTTCTGATAAAAATATAAAAAATAATTTATTATAATATATAGAATACAATATTACATACGAAATGTAATTTTTTAACAATTTCAAACAGAATAGCAAATTCTTTCGGTTAAACATTTGTTTTTGTTTCGATTATATATGTTGCAATACTTAGTTTTCATGTGATATTGTGCAATTGATCCGAGATCTAGATAACGATACAAATTAATTTTAATTCTTCTATGAAAAATTTCTAATTTTTCACCAAACCTTGTCTCGTTCTCTTTTTGCTTTCCACGGCAACAAATTTTTTTTTTTTTTTTTGCTTGGGAGAGAAAAGTGTGTAGCAAGCTACTCGCTTAATTTAATTTTTAAAATTAAATAATTTAATTAAAAATATAAAATAATTAAATTTCAAATTTGAGAGGGCCAACCGCATTAGATGGGATCAGTCACGGTAGCAAATTTTTATGCGGGCTTAATTATCAATACCTAGAGAGTTATTCTTTCTTTTCAAATTAACAAGCTACAAGCCAAGTAAAAGGTTGTATCCCCATCCACTTTTGAGATCAATATATATCATTTTGATTTTGATTCAGATCCCAAATATATATGTTACATGCAGTGCAACTTACAAATATCTAAAAAAGATAACACAAGTGGTACGTACGGCTAATTAATATTAAAAGCAAGCGTTCAACTCGCAATGAAATGGACACATAAACACCTCTCTACTTCAAAAACATAGAGCTTCTTATCTGATGGATCACTAAGTAGATAATGTCTTCGATCTCCTTGATCGCGGAACGAGCACCGGATTTGTATGATCATAAGTGTGGATACGTATAACTCATTTGAATCACTCCCTGGATCATATAGAAAGAGAGAGAGATCGAGATAGGCTACAAAATTTTCACTGCCACAATATGTTAAGGAGGTAGGGCTCCTTTGATCGAGTGTGTCCAACTTAGTGTAGCTTTCGAGTAGCTATGCAAATCCAAAGGGGCAACATGTCTTGGTTGCTACAGGACACTGCCCCCCATACTACAATTGGACCCTCTCTCTCTCTCTCTCTCTCTCTCTCTCTCTCTCTCTCTCTCTCTCTATAGATCAAGAAAATTATTACATGCACCATGGTGTACAAAGTAGCTTGCTCGGGTCCCGAAACCTCCAGGCTACAGGCCACTCTCTCTCTCTCTACAGATCAAGAAAATTATTACATGCACCATGGTGTACAAACTAGCTTGCTCGGGTCCCGAAACCTCCAGGCTACAGGCCATACAATTTAGATCCAAACAGTTACCTAGATATGTTAATAATAATAAAAAAAAATCAATTGTTCATTACATATGAAAAGAAGGTTGTGAAGAATTATGAACTTTAAGATCTATGTTTCGAAAGTATTTTAGGTCAAATTGAACATTTTTTTATTTTTTTTTTATTGAAAGATTGTAAGCTATTTGTTTGATTTTTTTTATGTAAAAAAATAAATTTTGATGAAAATATGAAGTAATTTAGCTTCAAACTTGGAACTGATGTTAACCATCAAATCTTTAATTAATTGCGCTAAGTATGATCAATAGTTGCTGATTTTAAGACGTCTAGCTAATTAACTTGGCGATTTGGAGACCTTTGGTGTATCACCATGGTGCATACAATCTTTAACATGTGCTCTCTTTCTCTCTCTCTCATATATATATATATATATATATATATATATATATATATATATATATATATATATATATATATATATATATATATATATATATATATGAAATTAAATTTTTATGTTTTTAAAAGATAAGTTACAGGTACTAATAGATTTTTAATTTTTGGTTAAAAGAATGTGCTACTTAGATGATAGTGGGTGATTGGTGGAATAGTATGATTCAAAAAATAAATTAGTCAAAAATAAATATATATTTTTAATTAATTTTATCTCTTAAATTATTATGTTCCACCAACTACTCATCATTTAATCTAATAAGTTCGTTATCATCCTAACCAAACATTTTTTTATCCAAAAATTAAAAAACTATAAGCAATAATAACTTGATAATTTTAAAACTATACAAACTTAATTTTATATATATATATAGAGAGTGAGAGAGTAGAGCTTATATATTTTTAAAAGTATAAGTCTATTCATGCATATAAATTTTTTACCATTGAATTTGTATTGAAATTTTTATTTTTAATTTTTTTTCTCCTTTTAGTTAACTTTATAATAGCACAAATACTAATATAAATTAAATAATAAAAAATTCACAAGTATAAATTAACTTATATTTTTAAAAATATATAAACTCTACTATAAATAAATATATATATATATATATATATATATATATATATATATATATATATATATATATATATATATATATATATATATATATATATATATATATATATATATATATATATATATATATTAAATAATAAAAAATTTACAAACATAAATTAATTTATATTTTTAAAAATATATAAACTCTACTATATATATATATATATATAGTTGAACTTATATACTCTCAAAAGTACAAGCAGAAATTTACTTGTGAATTTTTTATCATTGAATTTGAATTGTGATTTGTATTTTTATAAAATTAACTAAAGAGAGAGAAAGAAAAAATAAATGTATAGCACAAATCTCAATACAAATCTAATTCTAAAAAGTTTACAAGTATATTTGTACTTGTATAGAATATATAAGTTCTGCTCTCTCTCTCTATATATATATATATATATATATATATATATATATATATATATATATATATATATATATATATATATATATATATATATATATATATGGAAGTGAGAATGTCAGTAGCAACGAGAAGCACAGAGCAATAAATGAAGAGCCAACAAATTCCGACATAAACAATAAATTTGTTGAAAGGTCACTAAAAGGTACATACTTTATTTTAAAAATTAGATATTAAATAAGAAAAGAATCCCCAGACATTAAAAATTCTTTGACTACTACAATTAATTTCTCCGTCCTAGGTTTCTCAACTCTAGCGAGGAAATATCTTAATCGAATAATAAAAATGAGAGAAAATTAAATTGAATTTCTCTTATATTTTAGCCATCAATTCCACTTCAAATTCCATTAAATTTGCTCTAAAATTTAATCTGCAAATAAATAACTACGTATACATAGTAATCAAGGTACTGAATGGCGAAATTTCTAATTAATCGAAAAGAATGTTGAACGTTGACACATCTTGGACAAGTATAGAGTTCTAATGAATTTTATATATAATCTCTTTATGAGTGACGAGGAGAATGTTGTGGTTGCATTTTTTCTCTGCACTTAAAAGCCTACTTAAAATGTGGGAAAAAGTGGTGAACTAAAATATTTTTGATAGAATTTTTTTTTTTCAATCACATAATATTTAATAATCAAGTAATAACCATAAATATTTAATATCGTACCAAAATATTATACTAAGAGAATTTGGCTCGCGCTGTTTTTTTTTAATTTTGTTTAATAATTCAATAAAAATAAAAAATATAATAATAGTTTGCTATACGCACCAAATATTTTAATCGATAATATTATATTTATTTAAAAATAAGGTTCACTCCAAATTAACAATCTCATTAATTGTTTATATATATATATATATATATATATATATATATATATATATATATATATATATATATATATATATATATATATATATATATATATATATATTAAAATAATTATAAAATTTTTAATTTGAGGCACTCTCTTTTTTTTTCTTCCCATTGGTTGGTCATATGGTGAAGTGTCCATTACTCATTTTTTTTATTATTTTTTTAAAACATACTAGTTGTGCATCCCATCTATCCAATAAATGAGGTGCAGTGAGGGATCACTTTATAATTTGTAAAGTGACCTCTCACCATTAGATGGTTGGGTGTAGGATGTTCACTCCATCCCTCCACTATTTTTAATCTCATATTTCTCTCTCTATTCTGTCTCTCCAATCTCAATTCTCTCTCTAGATCTCTTTAATTTCCAATGTCCCTCTATCTCTTTCTCTCTAATCTATGATCTCTCAACTAAACATAAAAATAATTTTTTTACTATTGTTGGCAAAAAAAAAAAGAAGTATTATTATTAATTGGCTAACATTTTCTAAAATTAGTTGATGAAATAAATATATTAATTTTATATTTTTAATAATCTCAAATAATCAATGTACAAAATACGGAAATTAGATATTTTTTATATTAAAATATGTAGTAATTAAATTCTTAATAATTTTTTTATTTTTGTTAATCTTTCATCTTTCCTAGCCCGCGCAAACTAAGTGCATTCTAAAAATTATCTGAATCATTATTATACATGTAATAGATATGATGATAATACAAAATTTCAAAATTTATGAATAATAATGAACATAACACCAAATATATAACATTAAGACTAATTATATAGATGATTACTAACAAGGATTATATATATATATATATATATATATATATATATATATATATAGAGAGAGAGAGAGAGAGAGAGAGAGAGAGAGAGAGAGAGAGAGAGAGAGAGAGTAGAGCTTATATGCTTTTAAAAGCACAAGTCCATTTATACTTGTGAATTTTTTATCATTTGATTTGTATTGAAATTTGTATTTTTGTAAAGTCAACTAAAGAGATAGAAAGATAAAGTAAAAAACACAAATCTCAATACAATTCCAATAATAAAAAATTCACAACTATGAATGAACTTGTATTTTTAAAAATATATAAGCTATATTATATATATATATATATTTGAGTTTCTATGTTTTTAAAAATAGTCATTGATGATTGTAAAGTTTTTAATCCTTAGATAAAAAAAATATATGATTAGGTTGATAGTGGGTTTTTGAATTAAACGAATAATTGGTAAAATAAAATAATCTAAAAAATAAAATTAATCAAAATAATAAATTTAACGGTAACAAATTTATAACCATCAAATTATTTAGTACTTGTGTAAGCTTAATAACGAATATATATATATATATATTCCCGTGTGCGCAATGTGAACACATATAATTTATGTGAGATACATGCATGATATATTATTCTAATAACGAGAATATATAAATTATGGAAAATACTACTTGTACACTCTATTTGGGGGTGTACATCGCACACCCCACCCATCCAATGGGTGGGGTGTGGTGAGGGATCACTTCACAATTTGTGAAGTGACCCCCCCACCCTTAGATGGATGGGTGTAAGATGTACACCCCTTTTGGGGGTGTACATGTAGCGTTGTCATAAATTATATGTGTTCACATTGCGCACGGGAATATATATATATATATATATATTTTGTGTGTGCACAATGTGAACACATATAATTTATGTGGAGCAATGCTACCTGTACACCCCGAAGGGGTGTACATCATACACCTCCATCATTTTATTGGTGGCGATACTTTTTACGGGTCATATCAAGTGACCCATCATCACACCCCCACCCTTAGATGGGTGGGGTGTATGATGTACACCCCGAAAGGGGTGTACACATAGCATTTTCCATTTATGTGAGATACATGATATATTATTCTTATCCCAAAGAGTGAAACTAAGATCTGATTGGTCTTTTCAAGAGGGGCAGAATACGTGGTACATGGGGACACACGCCTCCAACCACTGTATGTACTAAAAAATTAGAAAAAAAGTTATAATAAATTAAAATAAAACCCTCTCTATCAAAAGGATAAGGAAAGAAATACATGGATTTAGGGTTCAACAAGAGCCACGTATTTCTCTAACCCCATCCATTTGTTATAGTTAACAATCAACCTCTCCCTGCTCCTCTTATGGTTTCTCCTTATTAGTGTTTAATTGTATCAATAATTCCAAATAATTACCCAAACTTTTAGTTTAAGTCTTAAATCTTAATTTCTATAGTTAGGCCCCTAATATTTATTAATTATTTTTAGATTAAGGCTAGTAATCAAATAGCATGTTAAATTATCTACCACGACATTATCAAGGCAAATTTTTATCAATTTAACAAAAAAATTTAACATAAGGATCGAATTGAAATAAATAACAGTTGTTAATAACACAATTATAAGTGTTGATAAATTTTCTATTTAAAAAATTATGGGATTGGGAGAATTTTAGGCGATGTAGTGAGTAGTGGAATAATCATTCCAATTTTGTCAAAAAGGTCAATTTCAATTGTACATTTCACAAATTATATATCATAGACAACCTACAAAAAAAAAAAGTTTGACGTAAGACTCAATGATATCCAATAAAATACATATTCTTCTTTTCACAAAAATAAATAAATAAATAAATAAATAAATATATATATATATATATATATATATATATATATATATATATATATATATATATATTCTCTTACATGTCTTTTTCAAAGTTCATTTATGAAAACTAGCATTAGATTGTCAATAGCATTTGTGATATTTCACAAGAACATTATTAAATATTTATCATGTATAAACATGACCAACCATGATGTATTCAATTTTTTGAGAAAAAAAAAAGGTTAAATTTATTTAATTAAAAAAAACAGCATGTGTCTGCAGGCCTCCTTATATATATGGAAAACGCTACTTGTACACCCGTAAGGGGTGTACATCTCACACCCCCACCCATCTAAGGGTGGGGGTGTGATGAGTGGTCACTTGATGTGACCCGTAAAAAACATCGACACCATTAAAGGGGTGGAGGTGTAGGATGTACACCCCTTCGGGGTGTACATGTAGCATTACTCTATATATATATATATATATATGCTGTGCTATGTTAACCTAAATATAATTATGATGTTATGTAGACTTTTTTTAAGGCAACGGTTAAAATTACGAAAAAATTATATTACGTGAAATAAATAAATATAATTTAAAAAATAAAAAGATATTAAATTATTTATATATATTTTTTCTGTTAATATTTATTAGATAAATATAGTTAATTATATGTTAAATATTTAATTTTGGTTAATGAGCTAGTAAGATAAATTTATTTTTTTATCCTTTTAAATATTATATTTAACTAGTTGAAATTTTTGAAAACATATTTGCAAAAACAAAATTGATATTTTACTTATATTTTATTAAAAAATAAATAATAAGTTAACGGTAATAAACCATAATTACATATATAAACAATTTAGAACTTTTAAAATCATAAATAAGAAAAGTTTAACCTTGTAGGTAGGAAGGCGTATAAAATTAATTCTAAAAAATAACATCATACTTATTTTCAAACATAATATTATATTATCTATATTACAATGTTAGGACAATTGGTTATGATAATTTTTTTTTATGATCGCACTGTATAGTGTACTTTCGCGTAAACTCTCATTTTTATTTATTTATTTATTTTTTAGCCTACTAGCTGTAGATAAGCCATAATACCAAACAGGCCCTTATAAAATGATTGCGAAAAAATGAGTTTGCTTTTTGGGTCACATCACTGGATGGACTTGGGCCCAATGTAGAGTTCAATAATGGAGTGTGCACCCAATTTAAGCCCAATTACGGCCTATAAAAGAGATATGAGCCGATCATGTGGGCCCCTTTTAGGCCTTCTCAATAGTGAGAGGGATGGACTGGGCCCAGTAAGCGTACTGAGAATGAAAGTGGGCCTCAATTAAGCCTGCTTAGGCCTTTTGTCGGGCCCACGAGGAATTATCCATGCTATAAAACGTGATTCAAATCAAAATATTTTACTTCGACATGTCTACAGTACATAATACTTGCTAACACCTCATCTTTTAAAACTCTCTCTTTATGTTTAAATAAAAGTTATATTAACACCACTAATTTTCAAAAATACCTTTTAAATTCACTCTCACATTTTGAGTTAGCAGAGGCTGGAGAACACAATAATCAATTAGAATAAACACAATCACCAGGTTCTCGAAGATGGTGGACAAGGTTCAGGCAATAATTTCTAATTCCTCAAGATAAGCATTTTAGATATTACTGAACAAAATCCAAGAAATACTTTTCTGGTAGGAAAACTAGCTACTTCACTAATCAAGGAAACATTTCATTAGAATGCAAGGAAGAATTTTTTTAAAAAAAAAATCAAAAAATTCTAAAGTGGAGGCTAAACATGTTATGTTATGTGATTCTTAGGCAATAGCACAGCGATTCTTCGTAAAAAAACCATAATAAGATAGCGAACTCTGACGATAAACCACTGTTAAAATCTGAGCATCGTCTAAGTTCCAGCATCAAATGAACCATGATAGTAAATAAAAGCACATTGACATTGTTTCAAGAGAAAGGATAAGCAGATATTGTTCACATATCACCATAATTAGAAAAATACAAATAAAAGGATTCTGTTTCTTTCTATCAGTGGATAACTTCAGGACCGATAGATAATTCGTTAGAACATAAGAAAAGTTTAGTCATACAAAAATAACAATAAGAGGATATAGAAGAACAGAATCAACGAGTCATGCTTAATTTTTTTCCATAAAAAAAGCAAACAGTTTAACTCCGCATTTACATGCTGAACTTTGTGCCTTTCAAAAAAAGCAATCAATTTTAATTCCACAGTTATAACATGCTTAATTTTGTGCCTTTTTAACTCCACATTTAGCTTCATAAGTGAAAACCGAGTGACATATATATTGCTGTATTTGCAGAACATGGTAACAGATAGAGGCACAAGAAAACTTTGGAAGCTTATGAAACCAAGTGATTGCATCGACACACAGTACAATTGTGAACAGTAGTTGCGTAATCAGTGAATAGAACACATGACATTATTGTCTTTTGGATTTAAGTGCTGGTCTTTAGTGCGAAACAAATGTAACAACAGTTACAAAGAGATCAAGAAGCATGTAACAACTGGATCGTGGAACAGAAGCAAAAGAACTGTTAGATGTTTGAGAACAACTAATAGCATTGAGGAATGTATATATATATATATATATATATATATATATGTCTATCAATAGTTGCAGAAGAATGAGAGTGAGCATTTACATTTGTAATTTACCTGAAAAGCATTTCTCATAGATTTAAAGAAACAGGCATTTCCCCGAATAATAAGAATAAGAAGGCGAAAAGGGAAGTAGAACTAAGATGGACCGAAAAACATCTCGTGCTCAAGTCCACCCACCGACAGAAGTGGTCAAATTGAGCTTATTGGCACTTGCAGTGATTAAACCAAATATCGTTTGAAACCGAGCTCTAACAATACAATACGCAGCAAGGCCCTGCTTGAGATAAGTAGAATGGACCATTATTCGTCGACAATAATTGAAAAGCAAGAAGTTTATTCCCAATTCGACTTCACCATATTCGCGAGTCAGGAACTCGACAAGAGAATTGAAGCGGGAAATGACGAAGATCCATTATTCGGTGCTCCCTTGAACTTAAGAATGAAAGTGATCACATTATATATCTCCACATTCTCGAATGACGGCACTTTCCTTCCCCTCTCGAACCGAGGCCCGTGAGCTATGAAAATGGTCCTCATCGAAGAGAATGCATTGTCATAACCGTGAGCTCCTCCGCATTCTCTCGTCTTTGACCTCTTCATCTCCACCTTATACCCTTCTGCCAAAATTCCAATAATCGGGGGGATCCTATAACTCTCCGAATAGTGAAGCCGCTTGGGCAGTTTTTCTTTCAGAAACATCTTGAGATAGTTCCCGTTTTCGACTTTCCCCGAGCTCAATCCCTCATTCATTTTGGCCACAACCTGGGAAGTCGAAACACCCTCAGGAGGCTGGATGGCAAGCACCGGAGTAGTCGACTGGACCCAATCGGGCGGGATTTCGATCCAAGGCGATAGAGTGTCGAGAAAGATCAGTTTTTGATCACAAGTGCCCACCATTCCGTGATCTCCGACTAGAATTACAGTGACATCCTCAAAGACCCCTCTTTTCTCGAGCCCGTCGATCAACCGGCCCAACATTTGATCGATCCGGACGACGGCGGCGGTGATCATCGGATCGTCGGGGCCAACCTGGTGGCCCTGGTGATCCGGGTCCTCAAAGTAGAGGGTGATAAACACGGGGATCTCATCGGTGGGGAGATCGAAGTAGCCCAAAACAGTGTCGACGCGCTCCTCGAAGGGGACGGATCCATTGTAGTGTTGGCAATAGCGAGGGGGGCAATCCCAGGAGCCTTTGGGCACCTCCGATCCGGGCCAGAAGAAGGTGGCGGCGCGGAGGCGCTGGTCGGCGGCGGCCTCCCAGAGCGGCTTGCCGAGCCACCAATGAGGCTCGTGGCTGGCCATGGTGAAGAGATCGCCGGAGACGGGGTCGACGAAGCGGTTGTTGATGATGCCGTGGTAGGCGGGGTAGAGCCCGGTGACGATGGAGTAGTGGTTGGGGAAGGTGAGGGTGGGGAACACGGGGATGAGCCCCGCGTCGGCCTCGGTGCCATTGGCGATGAGGCGGTGGATGTTGGGGTTGGGGGCCTTGTGCTGGTACCCGAAGCGGAACCCGTCGGAGGAGACGAGGATCACGACGGGGCGGGGGAGCTTCGCGAGGGGCCGCGCCAATGTCCTCGGCGGCGGCGGCGGCGGCGTCTGCGGAGCAGCGGGGTAGTGGGTGCCGGAGAGGAAGAAGAGGAAGGCGAAGCCCGCGGCGGCGGCTGCGGAGACGGAGGTGGCGAGGACGAGGAAGGTGAAGATAATGGCGGAGGGGGCTCGGGAGGAAGAAGATGAAGAACAAGGAGACGAGGAGGAGGTGGTGGGGGAAAGGAGAGCGGCGGAAGGGTTTGAGGGGTCATCTTCGAAGGGTAGCGAGGAAGAGGGAGGAGAAGGGGAAGCGGAAGAGACGGAGAAGGAGAGATTGGCCATTAATGGCGACGGAGATTCTACGGATTCTCGCGGAATAAGCGTTGAGGAGAGGCAATAATAATAAGTGAGGGGTGGGTCGTTGGAGTTGCCCTTGGAGTAAAGGGAAAGGATACGTATGTATGGTGGGATTCAATCGGTTGACTCTAGTTTGTCGGAGCCTCGTGACGCGTGAGTGAGTCTTTTTTCAAAGTGGGGTTCGAGTCGAAAACGTGGTTCCGGGATTATTCTATCGTATCCTTATTCGGCCTAATAATTCGTGAATAAAGTCAATAAACTATTATTCATTTTTTGCGAATAAACCAAAATCGGAGCATACGCACCTAAATTGTTTTTCCGTAGATTCAGCTAAACATTCGATAGTATATAGAAATTTAATTAGAAAAAATATATTAAATTAAAACTTGAAATAGTTGATAATACTTATTTGTATTGAACTGTACTAATATTGGATTATATAAAATTATATTTCGAGTCGATCTTACGATATTCAACTCCGCTATGGGTTGAATATGTAGAATTTGATTCTAATTTTATCTGATCTTATTTTTAAAGATTAGAAATAATTTATAAATATTTTTAAAAAAATTCTTAAGAGGGTATCGACGGAGACTATAAGTAATTTGAAAATTTAGATGGACGGTAGAAATTGTTTTCTTTTAGAATTATACTTTTTGAGTTATATTAACTTTTATGATTTATTTTTTATTTTTTATAATTTTATTGAAAAAAATTCTAAACGTACAAAACCTCCGTGAAGGAGTTTCTTGTAATTTAATTTTACTTCTTAAATTTTTGTATCGTGGATTAATCAAAGAACGCATTGAGGTGGTATTTTCCATCACCGTAGGTTAACATATTGTTGGCCGAATTACGTAAATCTTATGTCCTTGTATTTTTTTTTTCATTTTATTTACTTAGTTATTCTCATACTTGTCTTTTACTATCGTTATCGTTTCTTTTCAACTACGAAAAATTTTATTTTTGCTGCGCTCTTGTACTATATAGATTAAGATGTGCTCGTTAACTAAATAACAGGTTAAAAGAAAATAATTTTTTTTAACAAAATAACTTATAATCCAAAAGGCAAGTTGACATTTTTTATTTTTTTTTCCTTCTTGGCCTCGTCTCCTTAAACCCAATTTTTTTTATACACATTCTTCTAGTGAAAAAATATATTATAAATTATAATTTAGTACCCCTCCTTGTAAAAAAAAAATTTGGGTATAGATATTTAGCTATTCAACTAGTCAAAAAATTTAAGTAATTATATATATCTCATAATAAAATTATATGACAGAATTATAGTTTAGTATAATTTATAAAATGGAGAGAAAATTAAAACTTAATTAGAGAGGTGTTTAAAACTTTATTCATTATCTATCGTGCCTCTATTCGTGTACAAAAGTTCTTAATACCTGATCTTATCTGTTCCCTAATGAATTGCGAGGATCCACTGCAGGTTAGTTGGTTAGTAAAGTGAGTAACTACATAAGTGAAGAAGCACCACCAAAAGTAATTAATGTTATTATATGTTCATTTAATTCATTAAGTTGGATTGCTTCTAAATTGTTTTTATTTTAATAAATATATAATATATATATATATCCTAATATTTCGGTTTCTAATTTCCTAACCTCTTACGCAAAATCGCATTAATCTTAAAAGATATTTGACTTTTCTTCAGTTAAATCTTTTAATGCATTTAATGACCAATCAACACAAAATCATTGAAGATAAGAATAATTATGAATTATGCTTGTGCCTCAAGATATGCCCTTTTGTAGTTAGACAAAAACATACATTTTAAAACTCTTTTCAATTTTTGTTTTTTTGTTTTTTGTTTTTTTTTTTTTTTTATCATTAAAAAGTAAATAACGTGAAAATTTTTGATTAACTTATATCCACGTGCTATAAAATCATAATTTTATGAATTTTTTAATATAATTAATTAGAATAATAATTTATTCTGAAAAAATAAATAAGAAAAAAAAGATTAAATAAAAGAAATATTAAAAATGAAGGGGAACTATTTCAAAGAGTTGCATAGGCGAGGGTGTTCCAGTGCATTTTTACCTAATTATTTCCGCTCCCGTCCTGAACAGAACACACCCGAAGGGCGAAGACCTTCTCCCTCGTCTTCGACACTTGGCCCATTTTATTTGAGGGCAAAAACGAAAGTCACAGCGAACCCCCACCCCTCTTCTTCCTCCTCCATTTCCAAACCCTAATCCTCCGATCTCCTCCGATCTCGCGCTTGATTGGGTTTGGGTGGGGGGGGGGATGACGACGTACGGCACGATCCCGACCTCATCGTCCCCGGGGGGGGCGGGGTCGCCCTTCGGCTTCATCTCGCGGGCGAAGGAGCGCGGTTACTCGGCGCTGGCGACGCGGCGGCCGTGGAGGGAGATGGTGGGTCCGCGCGGCTTCGGGCTCCCCCTCAGCCTCGGCGAGGTCTACCTCCGGATCCGCACCAACCTCGCCTACTTCGCCATGAACTACGCCATCGTC
The DNA here is from genome assembly GCA_029204045.2 of Tillandsia leiboldiana. NCBI lineage: Eukaryota > Viridiplantae > Streptophyta > Magnoliopsida > Poales > Bromeliaceae > Tillandsia > Tillandsia leiboldiana. Next base: position 1,419,735 of record CM055064.1, read on the forward strand.
GTCCTCGTCGTCGTCTTCCTCAGCCTCCTCTGGCACCCGGTCTCCCTCATAGTCTTCCTCGCCACCTTGATCGCGTGGCTCATCCTCTACTTCCTCCGCGACACGCCCCTCGTCCTCTTCGGCCGCACCATCAGCGACACCATCATCCTCGCCGTCCTCGCCGTCGTAACCCTCGTCCTCCTCCTCCTCACCAACGCCACCCTCAACATCCTCGTCTCCCTCCTCGTCGGCCTCCTCGTCGTCGTCGTGCACGCCGCGTTCAGGAAGACGGAGGATCTCTCCACCGAGGAGGACGAGGCTGCGGGCCCAGGTAGGTGGTATACGTCGATCGGAGAAGGGGGGAAACCCTCGACCTCCTCCCTAGCCTAGGGTTTCGTCCCTCCGATCTCACGCTTCTTCGTCCTCTACCGTGTATCCATCCAAATTCGCCATTTTCTGTGTATTGTGTATGCTCCTTTTGCAATTCGATCCGTGTGTATTTTTTGTTCCCCATTTTGGGGCCTTCTGATTTGGTAGCGAATGTGCGGTGATTCAAATTTGTTACTCTGGTTTGCGCCGATCCCGGTGATCCTGCTGATCCTGTTGGACACTTTAATTTAAATTAAAAGCTGGGTTAAATTTAAACGTGTTGAGTTTATGAGATTTTCTGGAGATCGCATTGCATATCCATCCATCCAGTTCTATTTAAGTTACAAAAATGAAATTTTAAAGGGCCTGGTGCAGGTTATATCTTCTTCCAACATTGCTATCAGAAGAAACACTTTGTCAAACTCCAATTGTTAACAATTTTAGTAAAAAAGAACATCGAACACGAGAGGCTGAGAAGCAGACACCGCCACAGTGCCACTGCAATGCAAAAAAATAATAATAGATGCAGCTGGCATTGGGAGAGAAGTTATTGCAGCGGAGTGGGGGCAGCTACTGCTCTAAGAGCAATGCTACATGTACACCCCGAAGGGGTGTACATTATACATCTCCACCATTTTAATGATGACGATATCTTTTACGGATCACATCAAGTGATCTATCATCACACCCCCACCCTTAGATAGATGAGGGTGTGAGATGTATACCTACCCCTTACGGATGTACACATAGCATTTTCCCTGCTCTAATTAGTCGTCCACTCGTCTCCTTTGATATATATATATTTTTACTTTGCTATCATATTTATTCTTATTATATTATGTAATTTTATTTTTGTGTCGATTATTTTAAAAAATTTATTTTATTATTCTATTCGATGATATTTATTTATTTTTGTTAAAGCAAAAATGCAACCACATCATGAATGTTCCATCTTCAACTGCAGGCAATTTTGGAAGTAGATTTAACATTTTTTAACATTTATTTTATATTGATTGATTTATAAAGAAATTCTCTTATAAATTAAAAATATTTTTGGAAGGTAAAAAAAAAAAAATCCCACGCAATTTAAACGGTTACCAATAAAAAAACCCTCTAATGGATCGGGTGGGCCAGGTGCGACTACAATCCGCGAACTAAGCCCAACCCAAGCCCAACCCAAACTCCGTATTGGGCCTTTTAAGTTGTAACGCACTTTGTACTCATCGAGAGGTTATGCCCCGTACACGCCGTTCGCTTCTCGCTCTCCACGCCTCTCCTTCCTCATCACCCCTTTTATTCTCTCCATTCGTAGGAGGGGGAGGAGAAGAGATATTCCGATTTTCCGGAATAACTATCTCTTTTTATCCTCGCTCGTCGCGGATTGGTGGATGATTAGGGCGGAGGAGGAGGAAGAAGAAGAGGAGTAGGAGCTCTCTAATGGCCGATGCTCTCCTCCATTATCCCCTTCTGGCCCCTTCTTCTTCTTCTTCTTCTTCTTCTTCTTCTTCTTCTTCTTCTTCGCCTTCCACCACTCGCTTATCCCCCTTTTGTTCGACCTCCCCGAGAATAAGGCTCTCGCGGCGCCCGAGATTGGACGCTGTTGTCGCCGCCCTCGCGCACCGGCCGAAGCGATTCGCTCGTGTCAAGGTATGGATTAGGTTTTAATCTTCTGATTCTGCGTTATCCCGATGAGAAAGATGGGATTTTTAGGTTTTTTTTTTTTTTTAACGGATAATTTGGTGGATAGTGCTCGGATTCAATAGGAAGCGTCGCTTATGGTGTCAACTTTGAGAGTAGCAATTCATACTACCATAAGAAGCAAAAACACTGGACATTTAATCGGAAATTGTGAAATAAAGGGAGATTTAAGTACTTAGAAGAGAATTACAGGGCTTTTTTGCGATCCTTATTCACTTGGCTCAAAAATTGGGGCAAAAAAGAATTTTGCTTGTTCACAGTGTGAGGGTAAGAATATTGTTAATGCCATTTTTCTAAAATGAAAAAAGAATATTGTTTGATTCCTTGTTCTTCTATGATTTTAGGTCCATGCAGTTGTTGCAGATAAGGGTGAGCCAAAGTGGTGGGAAAAGAATGCAGGCCCGAATATGATTGATATTCATTCTACGCAGGAGTTTTTGGATGCGTTAATGCAAGCCGGTGAGAGGCTTGTCATTGTCGAATTCTATGGCACCTGGTGCGGTTCTTGTCGTGCTCTCTTCCCAAAGGTGATTCCAATGTTTTTCATTGCCCTCTTATTCCATATCTTTAGATTCTCTGTTAAACCATTGTTTATATTGATGAGCTTGTGAGTATGAAATAGACGTAGGTGTTATTATAAATGGTGAAAGTAGTGTAATTATTTAGAGCTCAAGGTTTGTTTACTGTCATCCTTTTGTCTTATTGCTTGTGTTTTGCTTGCATATTCCCCTCTTTCTTTTCCTCTGGGAGGAAAGAAGAAAGGAATAATGGTTTCTAGGGGTCTCCTTACTGCTAGTTTCATGTGGTCTTGAGAGTGTTAAAGTAGAAGTTGCATTTTGATAACAATTTTTTCCTAGAAAGCAGCTGAGTAGTTATTCTGTATATATCTAGAAGAATGTTGTAGAAACTCGGGTTGGTTGGTCGAATTTAGGTGGGCACGTCTGTCTTGCAAGGTGATGATAATCACACATTGTCTCTCTTTTAGACGCAATCTAACATCTTCACTTGCTTCTTTTTTTCTTCGTTTGTCTAGGTTTCTGCATTTGTCTAGGAAGGAAATGAGTATAAATTGAAATGTATAAACATAAACAGACTTTTGGTCAGTTCTTACTCCATTATGCAGCTTGCTCTTAGTTCTTAATCCATTTTTTTATCAGCATCGAGATATATCTGTTGTTTAATTTCTATCTGGTTCAGGACCCTTAAGCTAGCTTGATTGCATATGTTCCCTATTACATTATTACATACAAGGCAAGCAAAGGGAATGCATTGTTGCCAGTCGGCAGGCAGCTTAAACCATCGCGTTCCGACTTTTATATATGTTAAGTAGGATGTTTGGAATGAATTTTTAGATGATAATCATCTCACTACTGTAGACTTACCCTCTCAAAACTGACTCAAATCTTCAGCTACCTCTTCTATATTCCATACCGCAGTCTAATTTACTACCAAATATTTATTTGCCATGTTTTTATCTTGTAATCTTTTATCTATATTTTATTAAATTTAGCTCTTATGCCACCTTATATAAATTACCATGATGCTTGAAGATATTTGTTCATATCTTTTGTCTCATATGGTGCAAGATAGCATGCATCTTTTGCTGCATGCCTCAGAATATGGGGACTAGTTGAAGTACTGGGCCTCCCTTATCAGAAGACACACAACATCAGTTGAATTACAAATGCGTTTTCTCCTGTTCATGCTAAGTGTGGTTCGCAGCGCCCTTCTATATGTTTTTTCTTTAATCATTACAGTTCAAACTCACACAATGATCAAGAAAGGTCGAATCAGACTAACCTATGTAATGACAATCTTTCATTATTACGAAAGCTGGTTAAGTTGGTTTGGTCAGCACATAATTTACCAGTAATGATGAAAGTGTCTTGAGAGTAAGGGTTGACCTAACTTTTAGAGGAAATAATTAGTAAAGAAATGGTACTAGTTGGCTTGACAATGTTCTTACGCAGAATCTAGCTGAGCGGATGAGTATGATACAAGTGGTCGACCACAGTAAAAGTTGGGAATAGCGAGTTATTATTCTTGTTTAGTTTCCTCAAGTTGTATATTCTTTCTTTCTTCCTTTTCCTTCTAGGCATCCGTGCCATTAGTGTACTTGCCTACATCCTTATGCATGTTACAAGCAGTTAGACAAGTATATGAAAATGCCAGTTTCCGATGACTAATTCTCTTGAATGATCTTTCAGCTCTGTAAGACAGCTGATGAGCACCCTGATATCCTATTCTTGAAGGTAAATTTTGACGAAAACAAACCTATGTGCAAAAGGTTGAATGTTAAAGTGCTTCCGTATTTTCATTTCTACCGTGGAGCTGATGGATTGTTGGAGTCCTTCTCCTGCTCCTTAGCCAAGGCAAGTATTTTTTGTTACGTTTTTAGCTCTTTTATGAGCTTTGAATTTTTCAGTTATATTGGTTCTATAAGCCATAAATCTCTGAATATTGTCTCTTTTTCTTGCTTTTCTCATTTCTTTATAATATCTAAGTTGTCACAAGGCCTATTGATAAATCATTCATGACTTTTTCCCTTTGAAGTTTTATTGCTCAGTTCTTTTTGCATGCTATATTATTACAAATAAAAAAAATGTAGTGATAGTAGTGCTCGTTAATTTATGATAATTAGGAGCATCTTAGATGCTATTTTAATTTTGAACTAGAAGTTTGGCTCATAAAATGGTCTGATAGAGAGGGGTGCCTTCCTTAAATATATGCAAGGGAACCTATATTACCAAATTATTATTATTTTATATATATAATTCTGGTACTGCCGAGAATCATTCCTTGACACTGGAATTTGCCTTTAATTTTCATGTGGATATCTATGTGCTTCTTTTTCGTCTTTTGGGGTGTCCAAATTACCTATTTCATTTGATCGAGCATCTACCCGTGAATTACAGTTCCAGAAAATAAAGGATGCTATAGCAAGACACAACACGGCTCGATGTAGCATGGGCCCTCCTGCGGGAGTTGGGGATCTGACCATCCTTGAGAACCCAAGCCCGCCGGAGAAACCAGCGGAAGCCGGTTCCCGGTAGTTCTTCATGTCTTTTTATTGTTTTTCTCTCTTTCCCTCTCTTTCCTTTTTTTTTTTTTTTTTTTTTGCCTCACTGATTTCAGTAGGTCATTGTAAACTTGTTAAGAGAAAAGGCCCCCTTATTCTTTAGGAAAGGGGGGAAGCAAAACACCCAACTCTTCTTCTACCTTCTTTTGATCTTGTAGCACTACAAAATAATGTATTATAATAATAATTCATATTTATCATCTTTTTGTTGTTTTTGTCACAGTTACTTGATCTGTATATGACTTGAGGAATATACGTGCTGTGTTGTTCTAGTAATGCTCAACATCGGCTTTCCTTTTGTAGTGTTTTATAGGGAATAGCTCTGCAACTGCTACTAATTATTTCGAAACAAGAGTAGGATTACATTAAGTTGAAAGAAGCATGATGATTTATATAAAACCCTTTCATCAAAACTTTAACTGTGCACAGTTAATGGCGCCACCTTTTTCATTCCCGTCTTGTTTACCTCTAGTCAAACAAAGTATAAATCATCGCTTGTTTCTTTCTGAGCTCGGGATCTGAGTTTTAGGATTAGATAGGATAAGATAAGAGAACAATGTTACGAAAGGGAGAAGCGGTGATAGTAGGTCCAATTCTCTTCAATCGGATGTATTTCTCAATTTTTTGCTAGACTTTTTTTTCTTTAGTGTTGCTCTTTTTATATATATATATATATATATATATATATATATATATATATATATATATAATTTTGGGCGTTAAACTCACTCACTTCTCATTCTCTTAACAAAAATTATAACATTTGTTGCATTATTCCAATGCAATTTCTGAATTCATTAGCACAGCCGCTGAGGGGGTTCAAATGGTGCTTTTTATTTGTTGTGATTAGTGATTACCAGGTCATATGGTTGCCCTAGTCATGGTGATTTGGTTAAAACAATTTAATATTTTTAGCTTCAACGGCAATCTAACGAAGACTTTTGTTGTAAATAAATATTTCCAAGTACTTGTTTTTGAGTTAACTTGGACAATATAGTACCCCTAAACTGCATGATCCACTGCTTGGTTAATAAGCGAATCTCACCATTTACTTCATAAAGATAATAATTAAGCTAGATTAGATACTGCATAAATTATAAATCAACTCTACGCACTGTAGCTCAAATTTATTTACATTGTTTCCAAATTAAGAGAAAAAAGAAGAAAATAAAATAAAAGAAGATTTTAAGTCTAATTTAATCTGTCTTAGTCGATCAATCAAGTTTTGTCATTAATTTCAGAGTATTTTCTTATTCCTAGTCGATCATGAGAACAAACTCATTCCTCTTTGTATATATATATATATATATATATATAATCCGGCTAGAATACTATCGATAGCATCAAACAATTGGTGTTATCAAGTTTTCAGCCGTTGGATGAAAAGATATGCGGTTGTGATTATAGTGGTCCCCTAATATTTTTACTATTCAACCAACCACCTAGTAAACCCTAGGGGCCCACTATAATTTCAACCGCATATTATTTCATCCAACGGTTAAAAACTTGATATATAGCGCTAATAGTTTGGTACTATCGATAGTATTCTAACATAATTCATATATATATATATATATATATATATATATATATATATATATATATATATAATTTGATGTACAAGTATTTTCTGAGCACGAGACCATTTGGAGGCTATCATCGATTTGACAAAAAGATCACCCATCAGAATCTTCGGGCTGTGTTCATAGCTCTTTCGTTATTAATTTTGTAATAAATTTATATTATGAACACAAAAAATTATGAACACGAAATTATAAGAAAAATGGGTCCAAATCTCTGTCATGTTTGTTCCTCCCTGTTCATGAATAGGCCCAATAGTGATGGGGCGCAAAATTTTCTACAGCCTCGAAATTTCGTCTGTCCTGTTCCCGTAGGAATGTTGGAAGTGGAATAGATACATTCATCTTTGATCAACCAATGTTGAATGAGACATTGCTTTCAAATTAATGTGTTATTGGGTCAATTTTGTTCGATCGTGGAGTTCAAATTAACTAATCAACTTGTTCATTAGCAGTGCAGTACTATTGATGCATGCATGATGACAAGTTTTTAGTTATTTCATAGATCTGGTTTATTAACCGAATAAAAACAGTCAAAACACGAAACATAAAATTTAGTAACCAAAAAAAAAATAAAACATACAGTTGATTTTTTAGATTCTTTAATTATTAAACAAGCATGTGTTGCGTGCTTAAAAACTTCTACATTAAATTCTAGCTATAATAAAGCGTTAATATAAGCATTTTCTCAAATAAAATCTCTACATCTGCTCAAATACGAAGGTTTTAGAAGCCAACTGAGCCAAATGAATCCATGTTGCAGCACGAGATATATTTAACATATTTTTTTTTTTTTCTTTCTTTCTGTAAGTCCAATTTTTATTAGTGTCCATATCTCATATAAACACAATCACAATCACAATTCCATCCACATCGTTTTTATTACTAATGTCTATATCTCATATAAACACAATCATAATTCCATCCACATTCGATGTGGGACTATTGGGGGCGTACAGACTCCCCCGGCGAACATCATTTTTATTACTAGTGTCTATATCTCATATAAACACAATCATAATTTCATCCACATTCGATGTGGGACTATTGGGGGCGTACAGACTCCCCCGGCGATGTGAGACTTGTCTCGCTAGCCCTGTCATCTAGATCCAGGCTCAGTCGAGACTCGCCGCACACTTCCGGCTGGTTATTGGCTCTGATACCAAATATAACGATCCGGCCCACTAACAATAATAACTCGTTGGCCCAAACCACAGCCCAAAATACTTAAGTCCAGTTTTTATTACTGATGTCCATATCTTATATAAACACAATCATAATTTCATTCACATTCGACGTGGAACTATTGGGGCGTCACATTTTTCCTCGTCCTCATGTTGTCACGTTACAGAAAATGCTAAAAAGAATAGTAAAAGTGAGCACAAGTTGTTGCGCGAACGGAGACACAAGCTGGTACTCTCTCCTACCCATGTAGGGCCAGTTAAACACCATATAATTTTCAACCCCTTAGATTGGTCTTCGTCTTTTTCTAACCCCATTTAATTTTCAATCCCTTAAATAGATCTCCTTCTTTTTCTACCATATTAATTACTCGTGGTTTTAGAAATTGAATTTTCTATTACCAACGTGCCGTCACGCAGGTGCACATTTACTGTAGATTCGATGAGTGAAAATTAATTACGCACGGTTTAATAATTTGACTGTCTATATAAAGTCTACAGATTTATCTCAATTGTTGCTTTAGTAGAAGGAAAATGCTAGATGTACACCCCAAATGGGGTGTACATCTTACACCCACCCCATCCTAGGGGTGGGTGAATTCCACTCGTCACATGATGTGACGAGTGGATGAATACCCACCCCAAGATGGGGTGGGTGTAGGATGTACACCCCATTTGGGGTGTACACCTAGCACTTCTCTTAGTAGAAATGGCATTTGTATTTTTATATATAAACAAAATTAGAGCGGAAATAAAATTTTTACACATCAGAAAATTTCTACCCTTCACAATAGACAGATCTATTTGAAAACATATTTCTTATTTACACTGTCAGTCCACCTTGCATCCCTCATTATCAATTTACAATCAATGATGGAGATAAATCCTAAGCTTTGAATAAATAATTGGATCGGCTATCTAGATGTAACGACCAGACCCACTAGCAATAATAATTCGTTAGATCGAAACCATAACCTAAAATACTTAAACTTAGTTATTAATACTAGTGTTTATATCTCTTATATATCCAATCACAATTTTATTCACATCTGATCTGGGATTATTGGGATGTCACAAACTCCCCCGCTTAGACCTGACATCCTCGTCAGACCAAACAACGCACACACAGATGTGAGACTTGTCTCGCTAGCCTTATCATTTATATTCCTGATATAGTTCGTTACTGTGTCTTTCAAACCCTCTGACTCAGCCGAGACTCATCACACACTTACGCATGGTGACTCACTCTGATACCAAATATAACGATCCAATCCACTAGTAATAATAACTCATCCGGTCCAAACCACCGGTCCAAAATGTTTAAATCTAATTATTATTATTAGTGTTCATGTCTCTGACGTTCTCGTCAGCCCAAAATTATCAGGTGATGTGAAAATTTGTCTCGTTAGTCCTATCATTTAGATTCAGGCTCAACCGAGACTCACCATGTACTTCCAACTGGTGATTGACTCTACTACTAAATATAACGATTCGACCCACTAGCAATAATAACTCGTTGGATTCAAATCACAGCTCAAAATATTTAAGCCCAGTTATTAATATTAGTGTCCATATTTTTTATATATTCAATCATAATTTCATTCAGATGCATATACTATGAGACTATTGGGATACCATAGTAAAAATTTATAAAACTATCACCAAATTTTCTACTGTGGCTCAAAGAGGGCAGCAGGATTTCCAGTTCAGTTTTGTTTTGTTTTTTTTTTTTTTATTTGAATTTTGACTTCTTGACTAGCTAGCAGCCTTTTATTTTAGTCACTTTGCATATGTGATAGACATTGCCACGTCACTTGGTTGTCCTTTATTTCTCTTTTCTATTTTTTTTTTTCAATCCATTAATATAACTAATAATGGTCATAACTCCTACGAGAAAACTCTGGTTCGAAGGTTTGAGGAGAATATTTTTGTTTATTTTTTTTAAATTAATTTTTGTATGTGCGTTCATGATATCTGAATTGGGTTAGTATTAATTAATTAAGCAATTAATCTCAACCTAACCACAAACTAGCCCATACAAATCCTATCTGGTTTTATCCCTTACAATCTCATAAACAAAATAAAGTTATGATTTTTATTTTTTAATTATTTTTTAAAATTAAATAAAATTATAAAAGAATAATCAATCCATCTTAGTCTAGATGTGTAAGACGTGCGTTTTCATTCTCAGCTGAACAATAGGAAAGTTTTCGGGTTTTAAAAAGTCTATTGTACGGTCATTTTTTAAGGTATACTTACTATTGTGGATGGTTACTACAATTCACAATTTTTCAATGGTTCACTTAATACTAAGGATGGTTAATTAGTACAATTCACAATTTTCCAATGGTTCACAACATCAAATTAATTAGTAGGACCTACTCAATTTATTTAGATTTTTTTTTTTCACTATGCTTGTGATTTTTGGCAGGATCATTGACACTAATTATTAATTTCAAAAATTTAAACTGTTCCGTTAGGATTATTATGAACCGTACGTAGCCCCATTTAATTTATTGAATTCATCTAATTCAACTTATTAGTTTTCTAAACTCACGGGACAGAATGTTGAAACTAATTTTAATTTATAAATAAATAATCAATACTCGCAAGCTACTGTTGTTCTCTTTTAAAGCATTAAAATACAGCGCAGCGCCCACAAGAATAATGAGTCTGGATTGTGATTCAGCCCAATCCGACCTCCCGCTATTTCAAACTTCCATGCGATAAATAAGAGACACATGTCATTTCGAAAATGGCTCGGTCCAACTAATCTCATATCACTTTGAATATTTTTTCAGTAAATTTGCAACATGTGAGAATCAAACTGATGATCTCTCTGACTCTAATACTACTTGTCGGATCGTTGACACTAATCATTAATTCCAAAAACTCGAGTTATTATAATATACAACTAATTCATATAAAACGCACAGACATAACGCCAACGAATTTTGATTGTGATTCGATCCGATCCGCCTCGTATCATTTTAAACCTGACTTAGCCTAATTTGATTTTCCGTAGTTTTGAACATAACTCGATTTAGTCCGATCGTCCACCCCAATATAAAATGTTGAGTCTTTTGAGCCTACATAAAACCACACTTAAATGTGGCACGAAAAACCCTTTCAGTCTAATATGTGGGCCAATGTTTTATTTAATTTGATAAATTAGCCACATAATTATGATTAGTCAATTCTTAAGAAAATGATAAGGCACACCCCAGAAATGGAACCAAATTACCCCCCAAAAAAAAAAAAAAAAAGGAAAAAAAATCCTCGGCAATGGTCCACTTTTAAAGCTTACAGGAAAAACATGTATACTTAGAACAGAGATACTTCACGGATAAACATGTTTTTTTTATATTTTATTAATTCATTAATCTGTACTATACAAATTAATTTGTGTATAATACAAAATTAATAGATCTTCCCGTCAACAAGCTATACGCCAACATATATTTAATATGTTTTATACAAAGAAAGAATTGAGGACAAAAGTAAAGTGCATCCGTGATTTAGTTATTTTTAACTCAAATTTGAATCACTTGTTTGGGTCCATGAAGGTCACCAACACTGAGAAGTAAGTGATCAATTTTTATTGTTTGTTTTGATAAAACTGTGTTTCATAAGAAGCAAAGTGCATTATTTTCTTTTTCTTTTTGTCTTTTTTGCTTTTTGGCATAAACTTAAGTGTGTTGGGAATCAGATACTTGCTCTGATGTTAAATTTTGAGAATTCACAATTTATTTTAATATCGATTGATGTTGATTCGATATTCGCTTCAATATTAATAGTTGAAATTTTGACTATTCTTTTATATATAGAAACTTCAAATCGATCTCTCTTTCTGAATCTTCTATCTAGTTCTTATTTTTTATAAATTCAAAAAACTTCTCTCTCATTCTATCCATCCATACAAAAGGTGCACAAGACATACTAATGACCCACGACTACTAAAGCCAAAGCCGCATACGTCCTCTTGCACCCATATACTAGAATATTTATTAAAGAATATATACAGTTAAGAATATATTTTTATTATTTATTAAAGAAAGTACGAGAGTATTAATTTCTCTAAGAATATATTTATAATAGTTGTTAAATCCTAATACAACTAAAAATACGAATTCACCAAGATTAGGTATAACTTAAAATTAATTTAAAGGGATAACTAAAATAGAATAGGACTAGAAAATTTTTCAATTCTAAAATTCGAGACATATCTAACAATTATTCTAATCAATTCATATTCTTTAGGGGTGTTTGGTTGCTCGAAAAATGATAAAATAATTATCTTTTCAAAATAAGTTTTTCAAGAAAGATCTCTTTTCTATAATTTTCGTTTTTTTGATAAAAATTCGAAAAATGAAAAGAAAACTGTTGTCATAAAATCTAAAAAAAAATATTTCTCCCAAAGGCCTTTATTTTATTTTATTTTTTCTGAAAACCAAATTCCAAATAGATGAAAAATATGTTTTCAACCTAAAATTTATTTTTTGAGATATTATTTGGGCACCCAAACACCTTCTTACTTTTCTCCTCCACCTATACCAAATTAAATGCATGTCACAATTAAAGTGCAGTTTGATTCCTAAGAAAAGTATGGCAAAAAATTTAGGTGTTTTGAAAAAAAAAAAATTCTAAATTTTATGAAAAAATTATAATTGTCGTTTTTTGTTTTTTTTGAAAAACAAAAATATTAGTCTCTTATGAAATATGGAAAAAAAAAATTCAACAAAAACTATTTTTTCTTAGTTACAAACGGGCTACAAACTGAAAAAAGAAAAAAACTTTTTTCCTAGGAGATTTTTTTCTAAAATTAATGGTGGTATTACATTACGGAAAATGCTATGTGTACACCCCTTTCAGGGTGTACATCATACACCCCACCCATCTAAGAATGGGGGTGTGATGATGGGTCACTCGATGTGACCCGTAAAAAATATCGGCACCATTAAAATAATGGAGGTGTATGATGTACACCCCTTCGGAGTGTACACGTAGCATTACTCTTACATTACATATATATTGTTGATATGTTTTCTAGATTAATGCTGCTGCATCTACAGTAGCTAGTACACGTACCCTATGGGCTATGGATGAGCAAATAAAGCAGTTCCACTATATGTGTGATTCTCGATCATTCAACATTGCTGGCACATGCATGTCCATTTCTCAAGCCAAAATAGAAGTTTCAACTGTATAATTAAGCCAAGTTTCTTATCCTATTGCTAGAATCTTGTGCAACAGTACTAGCTAGAGAGCTTCGTATATAGTGACACTTGGAAAGGAAAAGGTCATAAAGCAATGGTGCCAAGTGTTAACTTTGTGTGCACTTTAGGGAGAAATATAAAAGCAAAATAATTGCTAAGTACCACTGTCATAGAAACCAGTCAAATCCGCCGTCTCAAGGCCTCTAATTAATCAACATAAAAATATAAATTTAGTTCCTAAGCTCATTTGGTTCAAAAATAATGTATACTGGAATATATATATATATATATATATATATATATATATATATATATATATATAGAAGTCCGGCTACTATATTTTTATGAGTAAAATCTTTTTATATTTATAAATTTTCATCTCTTGGATAAAGGAATATGCGGTTAGGATTATAGTAGTCTCTAGAATTTATACTATTTCTCCAACAATCTAGTAAACCCTAGGGGGACCACTATCATCCTAACCGTACATTCCTTAATCCAAGGGTGAAAAAGATATGAATATAAAGGGGTTTATATTCATAAGGGTATAGTAGCCCTACGCTATATATATATATATATATATATATATATATATATATATATATATATATATATATATATATATATATATATATATATATATATATATATATATATATATATAAAATTTATTATTATGAAATAATTAGAAATAAAAATAAAATATGTTTGTTTTGTAATACTGCTATTTTCAAAAATAAATGAAATTGTGTTAGGTCAATTTTATAGAATAATAGAGAATAGTGAAAAAATTTATGGTTAAATTTAATATAAAATATATTTAATAAAATAATTTGTTATAAAAATAATTTATTATAAATTATAATTTAATAAAAATATTTTTTTTTCAACTTCTACTTAAACTTAAATTTAATAATAAAAATAATTCATTATAATATTTAAGTATAATTTATTATAATATTTAAATAAAAATAATATGTATTAATATATATAATTACTAATTTTATAATAGAAATAATGCATTATAATATATAATAAATTATATCTATATAATTTAGTTTTAATTTAATTTATAATCTTAATAAAGTTTAGAATTAATTTTTGGAATAGTACTATTCTATCAAAATGGTAGAATAGTTTATCCTAAATTATTCCGGAATAACCTAAAATAATAAGATTTGATTAGAATAAAATATTTCAGTTAAAAATTATACAGAAATAATATGATAAAGTGAGTTATTCATTTTTTATCCTTCAACCAAATAAGACCTACATTAACTTATCTTAAAAGTTCATTTAAAATCTAGTGCTAACAAAACTTGCGCAAATATTACATGTAGGACATATGACCCCATCCAAAATTGTCCATGAGAATCAAGTACATAAATTTTGACCGTTCAAAGACCTTTGTAAATCAACTGTTTCTATATATATTGATCTATTATACTCTTTTATTAGCTCCTTAATTTGCCAACCAAAGCAAATATCCCCCCGAAAAAAAATAATCAACCACCCAATTTCTATCCTATCTCTATCCAATGGTCGTCATTGGCTCCTTTTCTCCAAAGCAGATCAGATCACCAACTTTGAATGGAATTGGAATCCATGTACTTCCCTTCATCACCTACTTTTAGCTCCTAATTATTATGTAGTACTGTAAACTTTCCCTCAATCTACACAAATTAATCTGGTCAAAATTGATGGGCCATTAATCCTCAGACGATCGATCGGACCCAGCCACGATCGATTTAGTCATTTTGTTGCGCCACTGCATCCTCAACAACCTTGGTCACGGCTTCCTTGAAGGACTCCTCGTCCCAATCACTAGCCTGTAAACATCACACACAAAAAATAATTAATTGATGTAAACTCTTTTTATAATTAAGATTAAGGATCGAGCTAGCAACCATTAGTTGGTAGCAAATCGACACCTAAAGGAAGTTTCTAGTCACGTGCTTCAAATTGAAATTGTCTATAAGTATATATAAATATATGTATAATTTCTCCTAAATTTATACAAAAAACTGTGACTACTAAAATTAAGTTGTCCCTTTCATGGAGATGGTTATTTGGTCATCCTAGTGCTGGAATTCAAGACATTTTCTTCCGAATAAAAAGATCAAAAGATTATTTGGTAGAGACTTTTCCAAGTTGATTCTGTCGGAGGACTTTTGTATAATCTACCAATAAGAAATCATCAACTCATGCTTGTGCCACATGCATGTCACTATATTTTTTCTTGTTTTCTTTTCCCCCTTAATTCTATTCTTGTTTTATTTAATTCAATTTTCTTTTGCTCTCTCTCTCTCTCTCTCTCAAAATTTTCCCTCTAATTAGTTCTAACATTTTCTTACTAAGATCTAGTTAGCATAAGATGAATCCTCCCATATATTATATACAAAGCTTAACTCTAATATTATTCTAAACCAAGAACAAATTAGTGTAGTATTGAAACTTTTTAATTTTACATTGGCTATTGTATTTGGTAGGAGGATTAACCTTGTCCTACAAAGTTAGGAACAGTTTAGCACAACAAGGCTAATTAATTAGTACCTACTCAAACATTTCCTACTTATTTGGAACCCCAAAAAATAAGTTTCTTCCCTTTTTTCTTTTTTTTTTCTAGATTTCTAGATTATAAAACAAACATTAGGATCGATGGTATCAAGAGAGGCAACCCTAATTTATATTAATAAGAATGGCAAATGAAGAAGTGAATTGATGAATATTAATTTCAATAAACATGCATGCTTACCACATTGCCGAAGAAACAAAAACTCCTTATATTTGTTCTTATAATACTAGCTACGGATACTCAAACAAAGGAACTACTTATATATATATATATATATATATATATATATATATATATATATATATATATATATATATATATATATAGAGTTGGGCTGGAATGCTATTGATAGCACCAGCCCAACTTTGCCACCCATTTTATACCCTTTGGATTGCGTTGAGATTTGTGAAAGCTATTTAATGAACAAAAGAAAAAAGAAAAAGTAAAAGAAAAAGTAAAATTAAATAGCTTTTACAAATCTCAACGCAATCCAAAGGATATAAAATGGGTGGCAAAGTTGGGCTGGTGCTATCAATAGCATTCCAGCCCAACTCTATATATATATATATATAATATATATAGTATATATATATATATATAATATATATATATATATATTATATAAGTAGTTCCCTTTGTTTGAGTATCCGTACTAGTATTATAAGACAAATATAAGGAGTTTTTTGTTTCTTCGCAATGTGGTAAGCATGCATGTTTATTGAAATAATATTCATCAATTCACTTCTTCATTTGCCATTCTTATTAATATAAATTAGGGTTGCTCTCTTGATACCATCGATCCTAATGTTTGTTTTATAATCTAGAATCTAGAAAAAAAAAAGAAAAAGGGAAGAAACTTATTTTTTTGGGTTCCAAATAAGTAGGAAATTTTGAGTAGGTCACTAATTAATTACGCCTTGTTGTGCTAAACTGTTCCTAACTTTGTAGGACAGGTTAATCCTCCTACCCAATACAATAGCCAATTAAATTAAAAGTTTTTCAATACACACTAATTTGTTCTTGGTTTAGAATAATATTAGAGTTAAGCTTTGTATATAATATATGGGGATTCATCTTATCTAACTAATCTTAGTAAGAAAATGTTAGAACTAATTAGAGGGAAATTTTGAGAGAGAGAGAGAGAGAGAGCAAAAGAATTGAATTAAATAAAACAAGAATAGAATTAAGGGGGAAAGAAAACACAGAAACAATTAGTGACAGCCTGTGCACAAGCTGAGTTGATGATTTCTTATTGGTAGATTATACAAAAGTCCTCCGACAGAAATCACTTGGAAAGTCTCTACCAATAATCTTTGATCTTTTTATTCGGAAGAAAATGTCTTGAATTCCAGCACTAGGAGGACCAAATAACCATCTCCATGAAAGGGACAACTTAATTTAGTAGTCACAGTTTTTTGTATAAATTTAGGAGAATTATACATATATTTATATATACTTATAGACAATTTCAATTTGGAAGCACGTGACTAGAAACTTCCTTTAGGTGTCGATTTGCTACCACTAATGGTTGCTAGCTCGATCCTTAATCTTAATTATAAAAGAGTTTACATCAATTATTATTTTTTGTGTGTGATGTTTACAGGCTAGTGGAGTGGGACGAGGAGTCCTTCAAGGAAGCCGTGACCAAGGTTGTTGAGATGCAGTGGCGCAACAAATGAAACTAAATCGATCGTGGCTGGGTCCGATCGATCGTCTGAGGATTAATGCCCTCATTTTGACCAGATTAATTTGTGTAGATTGAGGAAGTTTACAGTACTACATAATAATTAGGAGCTAAAATTAGGTGATGAAAGGGAAGTACATGGATTCCAATTCCATTCAAGTTGGTTATCTGATCTGCTTTGGAGAAAAGGAGCCAATGACGACCATTGGATAGAGATAGGATAGAATTGGTGGTTGTTATTTTTTTTCGGGGGATATTTGCTTTGGTTGGCAATTAAGGAGCTAATAAAAGAGTAAATAGATCAATATGATAGAAACATTGATTTACAAGGTCTTTGACGTCAAAATTTATGTACTTGATTCTCATGGACAATTTTGGATGGGGTCATATGTCCTACATGTAATATTTGCGCAAGTTTTGTTGAGCCTAGATTTTAAATGAACTTTAAGTAAGTTATGTAGGTCTTATTTTGGTTGAAGGATAAAAAATGAATAACTCACTTTATCATATTATTCTCTTATATATTTGTAACTGAAATATTTTATTCTAATCAAATCTTATTATTTTAGGTTATTCCGGAATAATTTAGGATAAACTATTCTACCATTTTGATAGAATAGTACTATTCCAAAAATTAATTCTAAAAACTTATTAAGATTATAATTAAATTAAAACTAAATTATATAGATTAATTTATTATATATTATAATGTTATTTCTATTATAAAATTAGTAATTATATATTAATACCATATTATTTTTATTTAAATATTATAATAAATTATACTTAAATATTATAATGAATTATTGTTTATTATTAAATTTAAGTTTAAGTAGAAGTTGCAAAAAATATATTTTATTAATTATAATTTATAATAAATTATTTTTTATAACAAATTATTTTTATTAAAATATTTTTATATTAAATTAACCATAATTTTTTTCACTATTCTCTATTATTCTCTATAAAATTGACCTAACACAATTTCATTATTTTTGAAAATAGCAGTTTACAAAACAAACATATTTTATTTTTATTTCTAATTATTTCATAATAATAAATGTTATATATATATCTATATATATATATATATATATATATATATATTATATATATTAATATATATATATATATATATAGATATATATCTATATAGTATATATCTATATCGTCTGGCTACTATACCCTTATGAATAAAACCCCTTTATATCAATCTTTTTCACCCTTGGATTAAGAATGTACGGGTAGGATGATAGTGGTCCCCCTATGGTTTACTAGATTGTTGGAGAATAGTATAAATTCTAGAGACTACTATAATCCTAACCGCATATTCCTTTATCCAAGAGATGAAAATTTATAAATTAAAAAGATTTTACTCATAAAAATATAGTAGCCGGCCGGACTTCTATATATATATATATATATATATATATATATATATATAGATATATATATATCCAGTATCATTATTTTTGAACCAATGAGCTTAGGAACTAAATTTATATTTTTATGTTGATTAATTAGAGCCCTTGAGACGCGGATTTGACTGGTTTTCTATGACTGGGTACTTAGCAATTATTTTGCTTTTATCATTCTCCCTAAAGTGCACACAAAGTAACACTTGGCACCATTGCTTATGACCTTTTCCTTTCCAAGTGTCACTATATCAACGCTCTAGCTAGTACTTTGCACAAGAATTCTAGCAATAGGATAAGAAACTTGCTTAATTATACAGTTGAAACTTCTATTTTGGCTTGAGAATGGACATGCAATGTGCCAGCAATGTTGAATGATCGAGAATCACACATATGTGGAACTGCTTTATTTGCTCATCCATAGCCCATAGGGTACGTGTACTAGCTACTGTAGATGCAGCAGCATTAATCTAGAAAACATATCAACAATATCATATGTAATGTAAGAGTAATGCTACTGGTACACTCCGAAGGGGTGTACATCATACACCTCCATTATTTTAATGGTGCCGATATTTTTTACGGGTCACATCGAGTGACCCATCATCACACCCCCATTCTTAGATGGGTGGGGTGTATGATGTACACCCTGAAAGGGTGTACACATAGCATTTTTCCGTAATGTAATACCACCATTAATTTTAGAAAAAAATCTCCTAGGAAAAAAGTTTTTTTTCTTTTTTCAGTTTGTAGCCCGTTTGTAACTAAGAAAAATAGTTTTGTTGAATTTTTTTTTTTTTTCCATATTTCATAAGAGACTAATATTTTTGTTTTTCAAAAAAACAAAAAACGACATTATAATTTTTTTCATAAAATTTAGAATTTTTTTTTTTTCAAAACACCTAAATTTTTTGCCATACTTTTCTTAGGAATCAAACTGCACTTTAATTGTGACATGCATTTATTTGGTATAGGTGGAGGAGAAAGTAAGAAGGTGTGGGAGATATTTGGTGCCAATAATATCTCAAAAATAAATTTTAGGTTGAAAACATATTTTTCATCTATTTTGGAATTTGTTTTCAGAAAAAATAAAATAAAATAAGGCCTTTGGGAGAAATATTTTTTTTAGATTTTATGACAACAGTTTTCTTTCATTTTTCGAATTTTTATCAAAAAAACGAAAATTATAGAAAAGAGATCTTTCTTGAAAAACTTATTTTGAAAGATAATTATTTTATCATTTTTCGAGCAACCAAACACCCCTAAAGAATATGAATTGATTAGAATAATTGTTAGATATGTCTCGAATTTTAGAATTGAAAATTTTCTAGTCCTATTCTATTTTAGTTATCCCTTTAAATTAATTTTAAGTTATACCTAATCTTGGTGAATTCGTATTTTTAGTTGTATTAGGATTTAACAACTATTATAAATATATTCTTAGAGAAATTAATACTCTCGTACTTTCTTTAATAAATAATAAAAATATATCTTAACTGTATATATTCTTTAATAATATTCTAGTATATGGTGCAAGAGGACGTATGCGGCTTTGGCTTTGTGTAGTATCGTGGGTCATTAGAATGTCTTGTGCACCTTTTGTATGGATGGATAGAATGAGAGAGATTTTTGAATTTATAAAAAATAAGAACTAGATAGAGATTCAGAAAGGAGATCGATTTGAAGTTTCTATATATAAAGAATAGTCAAAATTTCAACTATTAATATTGAAGCGAATATCGAATCAACATCAATCGATATTAAAATAAGGTGAATTCTCAAAATTTAACATCAGAGCAAGTATCTGATTCCCAACACACTTAAGTTTATGCCAAAAAGCAAAAAAGACAAAAAGAAAAAGAAAATAATGCACTTTGCTTCTTATGAAACACAGTTTTATCAAAACAAACAATAAAATTGATCACTTACTTCTCAGTGTTGGTGACCTTCATGGACCCAAACAAGTGATTCAAATTTGAGTTAAAAATAACTAAATCACGGATGCACTTTACTTTTGTCCTCAATTCTTTCTTTGTATAAAACATATAAATATATGTTGGCGTATAGCTTGTTGACGGGAAGATCTATTAATTTTGTATTATACACAAATTAATTTGTATAGTACAGATTAATGAATTAATAAAATATAAAAAAAAACATGTTTATTCCGTGAAGTATCTCTGTTCTAAGTATACATGTTTTTCCTGTAAGCTTTAAAAGTGGACCATTGCCGAGGAGTTTTTTTCCTTTTTTTTTTTTTTTTTTGGGGGGTAATTTGGTTCCATTTCTGGGGTGTGCTTATCATTTTCTTAAGAATTGACTAATCATAATTATGTGGCTAATTTATCAAATTAAATAAAACATTGGCCCACATATTAGACTGAAAGGGTTTTTCGTGCCACATTTAAGTGTGGTTTTATGTAGGCTCAAAGACTCAACATTTTATATTGGGGTGGACGATCGGACTAAATCGAGTTATGTTCAAAACTACGGAAAATCAAATTAGGCTAAGTCAGGTTTAAAATGATACGAGGCGGATCGGATCGAATCACAATCAAAATTCGTTGGCGTTATGTCTGTGCGTTTTATATGAATTAGTTGTATATTATAATAACTCGAGTTTTTGGAATTAATGATTAGTGTCAACGATCCGACAAGTAGTATTAGAGTCAGAGAGATTCATCAGTTTGATTCTCACATGTTGCAAATTTACTGAAAAAAATATTCAAAGTGATATGAGATTAGTTGGACCGAGCCATTTTCGAAATGACATGTGTCTCTTATTTATCGCATGGAAGTTTGAAATAGCGGGAGGTCGGATTGGGCTGAATCACAATCCAGACTCATTATTCTTGTGGGCGCTGCGCTGGTATTTTAATGCTTTAAAAGAGAACAACAGTAGCTTGCGAGTATTGATTATTTATTTATAAATTAAAATTAGTTTCAACATTCTGTCCCGTGAGTTTAGAAAACTAATAAGTTGAATTAGATGAATTCAATAAATTAAATGGGGCTACGTACGGTTCATAATAATCCTAACGGAACAGTTTAAATTTTTGAAAATTAATAATTAGTGTCAATGATCCTGCCAAAAATCACAAGCATAGTGAAAAAAAAAAAAATCTAAATAAATTGAGTAGGTCCTACTAATTAATTTGATGTTGTGAACCATTGGAAAATTGTGAATTGTACTAATTAACCATCCTTAGTATTAAGTGAACCATTGAAAAATTGTGAATTGTAGTAACCATCCACAATAGTAAGTATACCTTAAAAAATGACCGTACAATAGACTTTTTAAAAACCCGAAAACTTTCCTATTGTTCAGCTGAGAATGAAAACGCACGTCTTACACATCTAGACTAAGATGGATTGATTATTCTTTTATAATTTTATTTAATTTAAAAAAATAATTAAAAAATAAAATCATAACTTTATTTTGTTTATGAGATTGTAAGGGATAAAACCAGATAGGATTTGTATGGGCTAGTTTGTGGTTAGGTTGAGATTAATTGCTTAATTAATTAATACTAACCCAATTCAGATATCATGAACGCACATACAAAAATTAATTTAAAAAAAATAAACAAAAATATTCTCCTCAAACCTTCGAACCAGAGTTTTCTCGTAGGAGTTATGACCATTATTAGTTATATTAATGGATTGAAAAAAAAAAATAGAAAAGAGAAATAAAGGACAACCAAGTGACGTGGCAATGTCTATCACATATGCAAAGTGACTAAAATAAAAGGCTGCTAGCTAGTCAAGAAGTCAAAATTCAATAAAAAAAAAAAAAAACAAAACAAAACTGAACTGGAAATCCTGCTGCCCTCTTTGAGCCACAGTAGAAAATTTGGTGATAGTTTTATAAATTTTTACTATGGTATCCCAATAGTCTCATAGTATATGCATCTGAATGAAATTATGATTGAATATATAAAAAATATGGACACTAATATTAATAACTGGGCTTAAATATTTTGAGCTGTGATTTGAATCCAACGAGTTATTATTGCTAGTGGGGTCCGAATCGTTATATTTAGTAGTAGAGTCAATCACCAGTTGGAAGTACATGGTGAGTCTCGGTTGAGCCTGAATCTAAATGATAGGACTAACGAGACAAATTTTCACATCACCTGATAATTTTGGGCTGACGAGAACGTCAGAGACATGAACACTAATAATAATAATTAGAGTTAAACATTTTGGACCGGTGGTTTGGACCGGATGAGTTATTATTACTAGTGGATTGGATCGTTATATTTGGTATCAGAGTGAGTCACCATGCGTAAGTGTGTGATGAGTCTCGGCTGAGTCAGAGGGTTTGAAAGACACAGTAACGAACTATATCAGGAATATAATGATAAGGCTAGCGAGACAGTCTCACATCTGTGTGTGCGTTGTTTGGTCTGACGAGGATGTCAGGTCTAAGCGGGGGAGTTTGTGACATCCCAATAATCCCAGATCAGATGTGAATAAAATTGTGATTGGATATATAAGAGATATAAACACTAGTATTAATAACTA
Organism: Tillandsia leiboldiana; assembly: GCA_029204045.2. Taxonomy (NCBI): domain Eukaryota; kingdom Viridiplantae; phylum Streptophyta; class Magnoliopsida; order Poales; family Bromeliaceae; genus Tillandsia; species Tillandsia leiboldiana. The sequence continues at coordinate 1,443,038 of CM055064.1, forward strand.
AGTTTAAGTATTTTAGGTTATGGTTTCGATCTAACGAATTATTATTGCTAGTGGTCTGGTCGTTACATCTAGATAGCCGATCCAATTATTTATTCAAAGCTTAGGATTTATCTCCATCATTGATTGTAAATTGATAATGAGGGATGCAAGGTGGACTGACAGTGTAAATAAGAAATATGTTTTCAAATAGATCTGTCTATTGTGAAGGGTAGAAATTTTCTGATGTGTAAAAATTTTATTTCCGCTCTAATTTTGTTTATATATAAAAATACAAATGCCATTTCTACTAAGAGAAGTGCTAGGTGTACACCCCAAATGGGGTGTACATCCTACACCCACCCCATCTTGGGGTGGGTATTCATCCACTCGTCACATCATGTGACGAGTGGAATTCACCCACCCCTAGGATGGGGTGGGTGTAAGATGTACACCCCATTTGGGGTGTACATCTAGCATTTTCCTTCTACTAAAGCAACAATTGAGATAAATCTGTAGACTTTATATAGACAGTCAAATTATTAAACCGTGCGTAATTAATTTTCACTCATCGAATCTACAGTAAATGTGCACCTGCGTGACGGCACGTTGGTAATAGAAAATTCAATTTCTAAAACCACGAGTAATTATATGTAGAAAAAGAAGGAGATCTATTTAAGGGATTGAAAATTAAATGGGGTTGAAAAAAGACGAAGACCAATCTAAGGGTTGAAAATTATATGGTGTTTAACTGGCCCTACATGGGTAGAGAGAGTACCAGCTTGTGTCTCCGTTCGCGCAACAACTTGTGCTCACTTTTACTATTCTTTTTAGCATTTTCTGTAACGTGACAACATGAGGACGAGGAAAAATGTGACGCCCCAATAGTTCCACGTCGAATGTGAATGAAATTATGATTGTGTTTTATATAAGATATGGACATCAGTAATAAAACGGACTTAAGTATTTTGGGCTGTGGTTTGGGCCAACGAGTTTATTATTGTTAGTGGGCCGGATCGTTATATTTGGTATCAGAGCCAATAACCAGCCGGAGTGTGCGGCGAGTCTCGACTGAGCCTGGATCTAGATGACAGGGCTAGCGAGACAAGTCTCACATCGCCGGGGGAGTCTGTACGCCCCCAATAGTCCCCACATCGAATGTGGATGAAATTATGATTGTGTTTATATGAGATATAGACACTAGTAATAAAAATGTGTTCGCCGGGGGAGTCTGTACGCCCCCAATAGTCCCACATCGAATGTGGATGGAATTATGATTGTGTTTATATGAGATATAGACATTAGTAATAAACGATGTGGATGGAATTGTGATTGTGATTGTGTTTATATGAGATATGGACACTAATAAAATTGGACTTACAGAAGAAAGAAAAAAAAAAAATATGTTAATATATCTCGTGCTGCAACATGGATTCATTGGCTCAGTTGGCTTCTAAAACCTTCGTATTTGAGCAGATGTAGAGATTTTATTTGAGAAAATGCTTATATTAACGCTTTATTATAGCTAGAATTTAATGTAGAAGTTTTAAGCACGCAACACATGCTTGTTTAATAATTAAAGAATCTAAAAAATCAACTGTATGTTTTATTTTTTTTTTGGTTACTAAATTTTATGTTTCGTTTTTGACTGTTTTTATTCGGTTAATAAACCAGATCTATGAAATAACTAAAAACTTGTCATCATGCATGCATCAATAGTACTGCACTGCTAATGAACAAGTTGATTAGTTAATTTGAACTCCACGATCGAACAAAATTGACCCAATAACACATTAATTTGAAAGCAATGTCTCATTCAACATTGGTTGATCAAAGATGAATGTATCTATTCCACTTCCAACATTCCTACGGGAACAGGACAGACGAAATTTCGAGCTGTAGAAAATTTTCGCCCCATCACTATTGGGCCTATTCATGAACAGGGAGGAACAAACATGACAGAGATTTGGACCCATTTTTCTTATAATTTCGTGTTCATAATTTTTTGTGTTCATAATATAAATTTATTACAAATTAATAACGAAAGAGCTATGAACACAGCCCGAAGATTCTGATGGGTGATCTTTTTGTCAAATCGATGATAGCCTCCAAATGGTCTCGTGCTCAGAAAATACTTGTACATCAATTATATATATATATATATTATAATATATATATATATATATATATATATATATGAATTATGTTAGAATACTATCGATAGTACCAAACTATTAGCGCTATATATCAAGTTTTTAACCGTTGGATGAAATAATATGCGTTGAAATTATAGTGGGCCCCTAGGTTTACTAGGTGGTTGGTTGAATAGTAAAAATATTAGGGGACCACTATAATCACAACCGCATATCTTTTCATCCAACGGCTGAAAACTTGATAACACCAATGGTTTGATGCTATCGATAGTATTCTAGCCGGATTATATAATATATATATATATATATATACAAGAGGAATGAGTTTGTCTCATGATCGACTAGGAATAAGAAAATACTACTGAAATTAATGACAAAACTTGATTGATCGACTAAGACAGATTAAATTAGACTTAAATCTTCTTTTATTTTATTTTCTTCTTTTTTCTCTTAATTTGGAAACAATGTAAATAAATTTGAGCTACAGTGCGTAGAGTTGATTTATAATTTATGCAGTATCTATCTAGCTTAATTATTATCTTTATGAAGTAAATGGTGAGATTCGCTTATTAACCAAGCAGTGGATCATGCAGTTTAGGGGTACTATATTGTCCAAGTTAACTCAAAAACAAGTACTTGGAAATATTTATTTACAACAAAAGTCTTCGTTAGATTGCCGTTGAAGCTAAAAATATTAAATTGTTTTAACCAAATCACCATGACTAGGGCAACCATATGACCTGGTAATCACTAATCACAACAAATAAAAGCACCATTTGAACCCCCTCAGCGGCTGTGCTAATGAATTCAGAATTTGCATTGGAATAATGCAACAATGTTATAATTTTTGTTAAGAGAATGAGAAGTGAGTGAGTTTAACGCCCAAAATTATATATATATTATATTATATATATATATTATATATATATATATATATAAAAAAAGCAACACTAAGAAAAAAAAGTCTAGCAAAAAATTGAGAAATACATCCGATTGAAGAGAATTGGACCTACTATCACCGCTTCTCCCTTTCGTAACATTGTTCTCTTATCTTATCCTATCTAATCCTAAAATCAGATCCCGAGCTCAGAAAGAAACAAGCGATGATTTATACTTTGTTTGACTAGAGGTAAACAAGACGGGAATGAAAAAGGTGGCGCCATTAACTGTGCACAGTTAAAGTTTTGATGAAAGGTTTTATATAAATCATCATGCTTCTTTCAACTTAATGTAATCCTACTCTTGTTTCGAAATAATTAGTAGCAGTTGCAGAGCTATTCCCTATAAAACACTACAAAAGGAAAGCATGTTGAGCATTACTAGAACAACACACAGCACGTATATTCCTCAAGTCATATACAGATCAAGTAACTGTGACAAAAACAACAAAAGATGATAAATATGAATTATTATTATAATACATTATTTTGTAGTGCTACAAGATCAAAAGAAGGTAGAAGAAGAGTTGGTGTTTTTGCTTCCCCCCTTTCCTAAAAATAAGGGGGGCCTTTTCTCTTAACAAGTTTACAATGACCTACTGAAATCAGTGAGGCAAAAAAAAAAAAAAAAAAAAGGAAAGAGAGGGAAAGAGAGAAAAACAATAAAAAGACATGAAGAACTACCGGGAACCGGCTTCCGCTGGTTTCTCCGGCGGGCTTGGGTTCTCAAGGATGGTCAGATCCCAACTCCCGCAGGAGGGCCCATGCTACATCGAGCCGTGTTGTGTCTTGCTATAGCATCCTTTATTTTCTGGAACTGTAATTCACGGGTAGATGCTCGATCAAATGAAATAGGTAATTTGGACACCCAAAAGACGAAAAAGACACATAGATATCCACATGAAAATTAAAGGCAAATTCCAGTGTCAAGGAATGATTCTCGGCAGTACCAGAATTATATATATAAAAATAATAATTGGTAAATAGGTTTCCCTTGCATATATTTAAGGAAGGCACCCCTCTCTATCAGACCATTTTATGAGCCAAACTTCTAGTTCAAAATTAAAATAGCATCTAAGATGCTCCTAATTATCATAAATTAACGAGCACTACTATCACTACATTTTTTTATTTGTAATAATATAGCATGCAAAAAGAACTGAGCAATAAAACTTCAAAGGGAAAAAGTCATGAATGATTTATCAATAGCCTTGTGACAACTTAGATATTATAAAGAATGAGAAAAGCAAGAAAAAGAGACAATATCAGAGATTTATGGCTTATAGAACCATATAACTGAAAAATTCAAAGCTCATAAAAGAGCTAAAAACGTAACAAAAAATACTTGCCTTGGCTAAGGAGCAGGAGAAGGACTCCAACAATCCATCAGCTCCACGGTAGAAATGAAAATACGGAAGCACTTTAACATTCAACCTTTTGCACATAGTTTGTTTTCGTCAAAATTTACCTTCAAGAATAGGATATCAGGGTGCTCATCACTGTCTTACAGAGCTGAAAGATCATTCAAGAGAATTAGTCATCGGAAACTGGCATTTTCATATACTTGTCTAACTGCTTGTAACATGCATAAGGATGTAGGCAAGTACACTAATGGCACGGATGCCTAGAAGGAAAAGGAAGAAAGAAAGAATATACAACTTGAGGAAACTAAACAAGAATAATAACTCGCTATTCCCAACTTTTACTGTGGTCGACCACTTGTATCATACTCATCCGCTCAGCTAGATTCTGCGTAAGAACATTGTCAAGCCAACTAGTACCATTTCTTTACTAATTATTTCCTCTAAAAGTTAGGTCAACCCTTACTCTCAAGACACTTTCATCATTACTGGTAAATTATGTGCTGACCAAACCACTTAACCAGCTTTCGTAATAATGAAAGATTGTCATTACATAGGTAGTCTGATTCGACCTTTCTTGATCATTGTGTGAGTTTGAACTGTAATGATTAAAGAAAAAACATATAGAAGGGCGCTGCGAACCACACTTAGCATGAACAGGAGAAAACGCATTTGTAATTCAACTGATGTTGTGTGTCTTCTGATAAGGGAGGCCCAGTACTTCAACTAGTCCCCATATTCTGAGGCATGCAGCAAAAGATGCATGCTATCTTGCACCATATGAGACAAAGATATGAACAAATATCTTCAAGCATCATGGTAATTTATATAAGGTGGCATAAGAGCTAAATTTAATAAAATATAGATAAAGATTACAAGATAAAAACATGGCAAATAAATATTTGGTAGTAAATTAGACTGCGGTATGGAATATAGAGAGGTAGCTGAAGATTTGAGTCAGTTTGAGAGGGTAAGTCTACAGTAGTGAGATGATTATCATCTAAAAATTCATTCCAAACATCCTACTTAACATATATAAAAGTCGGAACGCGATGGTTTTAAGCTGCCTGCCGACTGGCAACAATGCATTCCCTTTGCTTGCCTTGTATGTAATAATGTAATAGGGAACATATGCAATCAAGCTAGCTTAGGGTCCTGAACCAGATAGAAATTAAACAACAGATATATCTCGATGCTGATAAAAAATGGATTAAGAACTAAGAGCAAGCTGCATAATGGAGTAAGAACTGACCAAAAGTCTGTTTATGTTTATACATTTCAATTTATACTCATTTCCTTCCTAGACAAATGCAGAAACCTAGACAAACGAAGAAAAAAGAAGCAAGTGAAGATGTTAGATTGCGTCTAAAAGAGAGACAATGTGTGATTATCATCACCTTGCAAGACAGACGTGCCCACCTAAATTCGACCAACCAACCCGATTTTCTACAACATTCTTCTAGATATATACAGAATAACTACTCAGCTGCTTTCTAGGAAAAAATTGTTATCAAAATGCAACTTCTACTTTAACACTCTCAAGACCACATGAAACTAGCAGTAAGGAACCCCTAGAAACCATTATTCCTTTCTTCTTTCCTCCCAGAGGAAAAGAAAGAGGGGAATATGCAAGCAAAACACAAGCAATAAGACAAAAGGATGACAGTAAACAAACCTTGAGCTCTAAATAATTACACTACTTTCACCATTTATAATAACACCTACGTCTATTTCATACTCACAACTCATCAATATAAACAATGGTTTAACAGAGAATCTAAAGATATGGAATAAGAGGGCAATGAAAAACATTGGAATCACCTTTGGGAAGAGAGCACGACAAGAACCGCACCAGGTGCCATAGAATTCGACAATGACAAGCCTCTCACCGGCTTGCATTAACGCATCCAAAAACTCCTGCGTAGAAGAATATCAATCATATTCGGGCCTGCATTCTTTCCCACCACTTTGGCTCCCCTTATCTGCAACAACTGCATGGACCTAAAATCATAGAAGAACAAGGAATCAAACATATTCTTTTTTCATTTTAGAAAAATGGCATTAACAATATTCTTACCCTCACACTGTGAACAAGCAAAATTCTTTTTTGCCCCAATTTTTGAGCCAAGTGAATAAGGATCGCAAAAGCCCTGTAATTCTCTTCTAAGTACTTAAATCTCCCTTTATTTCACAATTTCCGATTAAATGTCCAGTGTTTTTGCTTCTATGGTAGTATGAATTGCTACTCTCAAAGTTGACACCATAAGCGACGCTTCCTATGAATCCGAGCACTATCCACCAAATTATCCGTTAAAAAAAAAAAAAAAACCTAAAAATCCCATCTTTCTCATCGGATAACGCAGAATCAGAAGATTAAAACCTAATCCATACCTTGACACGAGCGAATCGCTTCGGCCGGTGCGCGAGGGCGGCGACAACAGCGTCCAATCTCGGGCGCCGCGAGAGCCTTATTCTCGGGGAGGTCGAACAAAAGGGGGATAAGCGAGTGTGGAAGGCGAAGAAGAAGATAAGAAGAATAAGAATAAGAAGAAGAAGAATGGGCCAGAAGGGGATAATGGAGAGAGAGCATCGGCCATTAGAGAGCTCCTACTCCTCTTCTTCTTCCTCCTCCTCCGCCCTAATCATCCACCAATCCGCGACGGAGCGAGGATAAAAAGATAGTT
>CM055064.1:1450249-1525249 GCA_029204045.2 Tillandsia leiboldiana
ATCGATCTCTCTTTCTGAATCTTCTATCTAGTTCTTATTTTTTATAAATTCAAAAAACTTCTCTCTCATTCTATCCATCCATACAAAAGGTGCACAAGACATACTAATGACCCACGACTACTAAAGCCAAAGCCGCATACGTCCTCTTGCACCCATATACTAGAATATTTATTAAAGAATATATACAGTTAAGAATATATTTTTATTATTTATTAAAGAAAGTACGAGAGTATTAATTTCTCTAAGAATATATTTATAATAGTTGTTAAATCCTAATACAACTAAAAATACGAATTCACCAAGATTAGGTATAACTTAAAATTAATTTAAAGGGATAACTAAAATAGAATAGGACTAGAAAATTTTTCAATTCTAAAATTCGAGACATATCTAACAATTATTCTAATCAATTCATATTCTTTAGGGGTGTTTGGTTGCTCGAAAAATGATAAAATAATTATCTTTTCAAAATAAGTTTTTCAAGAAAGATCTCTTTTCTATAATTTTCGTTTTTTTTGATAAAAATTCGAAAAATGAAAAGAAAACTGTTGTCATAAAATCTAAAAAAAAATATTTCTCCCAAAGGCCTTTATTTTATTTTATTTTTTCTGAAAACCAAATTCCAAATAGATGAAAAATATGTTTTCAACCTAAAATTTATTTTTTGAGATATTATTTGGGCACCCAAACACCTTCTTACTTTTCTCCTCCACCTATACCAAATTAAATGCATGTCACAATTAAAGTGCAGTTTGATTCCTAAGAAAAGTATGGCAAAAAATTTAGGTGTTTTGAAAAAAAAAAAATTCTAAATTTTATGAAAAAATTATAATTGTCGTTTTTTGTTTTTTTTGAAAAACAAAAATATTAGTCTCTTATGAAATATGGAAAAAAAAAATTCAACAAAAACTATTTTTCTTAGTTACAAACGGGCTACAAACTGAAAAAAGAAAAAAACTTTTTTCCTAGGAGATTTTTTTCTAAAATTAATGGTGGTATTACATTACGGAAAATGCTATGTGTACACCCCTTTCAGGGTGTACATCATACACCCCACCCATCTAAGAATGGGGGTGTGATGATGGGTCACTCGATGTGACCCGTAAAAAATATCGGCACCATTAAAATAATGGAGGTGTATGATGTACACCCCTTCGGAGTGTACACGTAGCATTACTCTTACATTACATATATATTGTTGATATGTTTTCTAGATTAATGCTGCTGCATCTACAGTAGCTAGTACACGTACCCTATGGGCTATGGATGAGCAAATAAAGCAGTTCCACTATATGTGTGATTCTCGATCATTCAACATTGCTGGCACATGCATGTCCATTTCTCAAGCCAAAATAGAAGTTTCAACTGTATAATTAAGCCAAGTTTCTTATCCTATTGCTAGAATCTTGTGCAACAGTACTAGCTAGAGAGCTTCGTATATAGTGACACTTGGAAAGGAAAAGGTCATAAAGCAATGGTGCCAAGTGTTAACTTTGTGTGCACTTTAGGGAGAAATATAAAAGCAAAATAATTGCTAAGTACCACTGTCATAGAAACCAGTCAAATCCGCCGTCTCAAGGCCTCTAATTAATCAACATAAAAATATAAATTTAGTTCCTAAGCTCATTTTGTTCAAAAATAATGTATACTGGAATATATATATATATATATATATATATATATATATATATATATATATATAGAAGTCCGGCTACTATATTTTTATGAGTAAAATCTTTTTATATTTATAAATTTTCATCTCTTGGATAAAGGAATATGCGGTTAGGATTATAGTAGTCTCTAGAATTTATACTATTTCTCCAACAATCTAGTAAACCCTAGGGGGACCACTATCATCCTAACCGTACATTCCTTAATCCAAGGGTGAAAAAGATATGAATATAAAGGGGTTTATATTCATAAGGGTATAGTAGCCCTACGCTATATATATATATATATAATATATATATATATATATATATATATATATATATATATATATATATATATATAAATTTATTATTATGAAATAATTAGAAATAAAAATAAAATTATGTTTGTTTTGTAATACTGCTATTTTCAAAAATAAATGAAATTGTGTTAGGTCAATTTTATAGAATAATAGAGAATAGTGAAAAAAATTTATGGTTAAATTTAATATAAAATATATTTAATAAAAATAATTTGTTATAAAAATAATTTATTATAAATTATAATTTAATAAAAATATTTTTTTTTCAACTTCTACTTAAACTTAAATTTAATAATAAAAATAATTCATTATAATATTTAAGTATAATTTATTATAATATTTAAATAAAAATAATATGTATTAATATATATAATTACTAATTTTATAATAGAAATAATGCATTATAATATATAATAAATTATATCTATATAATTTAGTTTTAATTTAATTTATAATCTTAATAAAGTTTAGAATTAATTTTTGGAATAGTACTATTCTATCAAAATGGTAGAATAGTTTATCCTAAATTATTCCGGAATAACCTAAAATAATAAGATTTGATTAGAATAAAATATTTCAGTTAAAAATTATACAGAAATAATATGATAAAGTGAGTTATTCATTTTTTATCCTTCAACCAAATAAGACCTACATTAACTTATCTTAAAAGTTCATTTAAAATCTAGTGCTAACAAAACTTGCGCAAATATTACATGTAGGACATATGACCCCATCCAAAATTGTCCATGAGAATCAAGTACATAAATTTTGACCGTTCAAAGACCTTTGTAAATCAACTGTTTCTATATATATTGATCTATTATACTCTTTTATTAGCTCCTTAATTTGCCAACCAAAGCAAATATCCCCCCGAAAAAAAATAATCAACCACCCAATTTCTATCCTATCTCTATCCAATGGTCGTCATTGGCTCCTTTTCTCCAAAGCAGATCAGATCACCAACTTTGAATGGAATTGGAATCCATGTACTTCCCTTCATCACCTACTTTTAGCTCCTAATTATTATGTAGTACTGTAAACTTTCCCTCAATCTACACAAATTAATCTGGTCAAAATTGATGGGCCATTAATCCTCAGACGATCGATCGGACCCAGCCACGATCGATTTAGTCATTTTGTTGCGCCACTGCATCCTCAACAACCTTGGTCACGGCTTCCTTGAAGGACTCCTCGTCCCAATCACTAGCCTGTAAACATCACACACAAAAAATAATTAATTGATGTAAACTCTTTTTATAATTAAGATTAAGGATCGAGCTAGCAACCATTAGTTGGTAGCAAATCGACACCTAAAGGAAGTTTCTAGTCACGTGCTTCAAATTGAAATTGTCTATAAGTATATATAAATATATGTATAATTTCTCCTAAATTTATACAAAAAACTGTGACTACTAAAATTAAAGTTGTCCCTTTCATGGAGATGGTTATTTGGTCATCCTAGTGCTGGAATTCAAGACATTTTCTTCCGAATAAAAAGATCAAAAGATTATTTGGTAGAGACTTTTCCAAGTTGATTCTGTCGGAGGACTTTTGTATAATCTACCAATAAGAAATCATCAACTCATGCTTGTGCCACATGCATGTCACTATATTTTTCTTGTTTTCTTTTCCCCCTTAATTCTATTCTTGTTTTATTTAATTCAATTTTCTTTTGCTCTCTCTCTCTCTCTCTCTCAAAATTTTCCCTCTAATTAGTTCTAACATTTTCTTACTAAGATCTAGTTAGCATAAGATGAATCCTCCCATATATTATATACAAAGCTTAACTCTAATATTATTCTAAACCAAGAACAAATTAGTGTAGTATTGAAACTTTTTAATTTTACATTGGCTATTGTATTTGGTAGGAGGATTAACCTTGTCCTACAAAGTTAGGAACAGTTTAGCACAACAAGGCTAATTAATTAGTACCTACTCAAACATTTCCTACTTATTTGGAACCCCAAAAAATAAGTTTCTTCCCTTTTTTCTTTTTTTTTTCTAGATTTCTAGATTATAAAACAAACATTAGGATCGATGGTATCAAGAGAGGCAACCCTAATTTATATTAATAAGAATGGCAAATGAAGAAGTGAATTGATGAATATTAATTTCAATAAACATGCATGCTTACCACATTGCCGAAGAAACAAAAACTCCTTATATTTGTTCTTATAATACTAGCTACGGATACTCAAACAAAGGAACTACTTATATATATATATATATATATATATATATATATATATATATATATATATATATATATATATATATATATAGAGTTGGGCTGGAATGCTATTGATAGCACCAGCCCAACTTTGCCACCCATTTTATACCCTTTGGATTGCGTTGAGATTTGTGAAAGCTATTTAATGAACAAAAGAAAAAAGAAAAAGTAAAAAGAAAAAGTAAAAATTAAATAGCTTTTACAAATCTCAACGCAATCCAAAGGATATAAAATGGGTGGCAAAGTTGGGCTGGTGCTATCAATAGCATTCCAGCCCAACTCTATATATATATATATATATATATATGTATATACTATCATCTACTATATATAAGCACAAGCATTATTCAACAATAGGAAATGACTATAAATGCAGTAGATAATCTTTGTACCTTCACTTGTAATGCTAAAGTGGCCAATGCATGTGTATTTGATTGTGGCTGAGTACTCCTTGCATTAATTGATACCAAGTTAATGTTCCCATTCGCTTTAAGGAATTCAAGTATACGAAGAACGACGTCCATCGTGTCGCACTCTACCCTGACTATTACACTCAAATTGATCTGTCGAGTTTCTGATGTCGATTCAGATCCACTGCTGATCTGAACTTCCACTCTGTTGCTGGAATCACCGCTGTCGACTTGTTTTGTTTTCTCAGCTGGAGGGAGTTGCGATTCGAGCTTTCGGTTCTTCTCCTCGAGTTCGGATATCTGAGCTTTCAGAACGTTCACATACTCCTTTGTTTTGGCAAGAACTGAAGCTTTATCCTTCTGTAATTAACCATTACAGAAGAAAACCATTTATTAATTAAGTTTTAATTAAACATGCAGCATTTAAAATCTAAAGGGAAAATTCTCCTTAATTTCCAGGTGTTTTTTTTGTGATGGTTTAGGTTAACCCGAAAATCACAGCTATTTATCATGGTATGATCATATGTTGGGCTTTTAGTTAGTCAATCTTTGGAATTAATTAACATGCATGGTATCAAAGCTAAGGCAATTTTTTGACATAGTTTGCAAACAATCTTCAGTTCCCCATGCAGCTTCATGCAATAAAACTCCAAAGCATGGGTACATGATCTAGCTAGAGCGCAATGATATTAAGAATTTCTGCCGAAAAACTTGGAACACAAGGTTTTTTTGCTTTGATATATAAACATGAAAGGTAGCTATTAATGAAGAAACATTTAAGGATCATCCTGTTATTTTCTTATGCATATATATGATATATATACATATGTACCTTAGAGCCGGGTGGAAGTAGCATCCTGAGTGCATGAAAGCTCTCGTTGATCTTCTCTCGCCTCCTGCGCTCTGATATCATATGGTGCAACTGGTTGCTCGTCGGCCGTGGCTCCGGCATCCGAGCCTCGAACCTCATCATATGCACTCTTTTCAACATCGACACCGCCATTTTAATCATCTTCTGCCCGTGGACGCTCGGCCTGACGGGGTCGGTCTTCGGTCGGAACGCGGCATTGTAGGACTTGAAGGCCCCATCGGGCTGTGGCCGGGGCGGCCTGCCTTGGCGGGGTGCTTGCTCTTGTTGTGTGCTTTCGTAAGGCAACAAAGGAGGAGGCGAAGAAGCGGCGGCAGCCGCAGAAGAGATAACTGCGAGCATGGCTTGTGCCATCGCCGCATCGTCGGTGGCAGGGGTCGGGAATGGGAGCCGGGCGTAAACCTCGGGCGGCATGAAAGAAGAAGCGCTTCCCTTTCCGATGTTGAAAGACGAGTTTTCGGGGCTTCCCACCGAGAGAGACCGTAACGACGAGGATGACGACGACGGACGGCTTTGATCAGGCGGCAGCAGCGGCTGCTGCAGCTGGAAGGGGTCTCCTAACAGCGATTGTTGGATGAAATCCTCGGAGAAAACTTGCTGGATATTCATTTGCATGTTGCTCTATCGATTAATAAAGAAAAATTACAATGCAGGCATAATAAAAACAAATTATATATGTTTATTATAAGTATGAAAATACTAACAGGGAATATGGAGTATATATGATTGATTACATTGCTCGTCGTCGTCGTCGTCCCTAATTCGATCTCTCCGTTTTGGCACCCCATAAAAATAGCCGTCTGTTTGTGGAAATCATCCATTTTGCATCAAATTTTGTTCAGCAAGGTAATTTAATTAAAGAAATTATTATGAATAGAAGGTTTGCACTTATAAGACTATTAAGTACAAACCTTAATTCCAGCTTCCTGAAACAATAAAAGCGAATCCAAATTTAATTAGCACCTCCATTTTGAGAAGCATTGAATATACTAAGCTAGTTTAAACATCCAATACAACATTTTGAGAAGCACTTACCTGATAGAACTGTTGTTGGACTTGCATCGAAGCCGAGCTCACGAGGTTCGAACCGATTAGGTCGATAAATGGTAACCCTTCCGTGTATGCCCATCCAGGAACACGCCTTGAAATAAGTTAATTTTTTTACAAAAAAAAAGGCTCAACAAGACCCATCAATTAAAGCAAACAAAAAAAAGAGAGACATATATATATATATATATATATATATATATATATATATATATATATTTATTAAGAAGCTCATTATAGTCGCAACATACCCACTTATGATGCTGCAAGGCGAACCCCGATACGCCTCGAACAACATCTTCGATAGGCTTCCCGACGAAGAACTCGGCTGCACACTATCATCTTCGTGGAACCACCAATCTATGCATATCAAGTAACTGATTCCGCACAATCGATCGAAGACCCCAAAGAAGTAAAAAAAACAAAAAAAACAAAAAAAACAAAAAAAAAGGTTTTTTAAGTAAAGGGTAGTAAAGAAAAGAAAATAATGAAGCAAATTAAGTGCTTAATTTTACAGGATGATGTTCATATAGACATGTACGTGGAGAGAGGAGACCAGAGGCAAATATAGGAGCAACCGAGGATGCGTGAAGCGCTTTGTAGGAAGCGCCTTCGAACTTCTGTGTCAAGGGAAAAGAGGGAATCCATGCGTGAGATGTGGGGGAGCGGAGAGGTATAATATCTCTATGTTTGGAGGTGTAGTGTAGTGGTTACTATCCATATTCTATGCGTTGCTTTGTTGTACCATAGTGCTATAGCTGATGAGAGAGAGAGAGAGAGAGAGAGAGAGTTGGTGAGAGGGAAAGGAATTGAAAAGTAGTGAGAGAGAGAGAGAAAGAGAGAGAGAGGATGAAGGAGCAGCCGAGAAAAGTAGTCGTTCAAAGTCATCGCTGGCGAGGGGAGTTTGAAAAAGGGTCAAAGAAGGTGGCAGGAAGGATCTGCCGGATAAAAAATTATTGCATAGACCCGGCGCACTACCGCCAACTCGGTGTACCACTCCACTCTCATTAAGAACTGTTCACAATCTATGCAAACTTTATCTATAATTAATATCAAATTAAATTTAAAATAAAATATTTTAAAAGAAGAAACCAAAGATCGTCCTTAAAGTTGGCGGTACATCATTTATTAACGGATGGCATTCAAAATTTAGTTACTTTATATTTTCAGCTAAATTTATTTATTTTTAAAAAATTTATATATAATAGCATATTGTCATTTCTTTTTTTCTTTAAAAAATATATATGTTGTACGGTTCACAACTAATTTGGTAGACAAAGTTCAGAAATGATTGCAACTTCCTAGAGGGTCAGTTAGTGTGGGCCAGATAGATTGGCAATTCGAATCCAATCTAACCTAAATTATCGGATTTGGGTTCCAAAAAGTTGGATTCCATATATATAACTAAGAATGTTGGACTAAGAGAATGTTTGGCTTTGATTTTGTTTTTGTTTGGAGCAGAAGAAATTTTTAGAAGAGCATCTTAACAAAGAAAAAAAAGGAGATTCTAAATTTTAAAAATAAAGCTTTTATAATCTAGTGTTTTGATTCTGTTGCAGTAGTCGTAAAGAATATTTTTATTTAGTACCTTTGATTAATACTCCAAACATATCTAAAATATAATATGTTTACATGAATACTGCGGTTTGAGCCGATATTCGATCTAGGTATTACTACTACATGATAATTATTTGGGTTAATTTTGATTTAGATCCATTATGAATTCGACCTATCGAGATTAATTTAACATTGCTGCTTTTCTTAGCGTGCTTGAATTGCATTTGAGTTTTTCCATAAGTTACCACCACATGGAGCTTTTATTTTGCACGGCTCATAGAAAAGGAGCTTTGATAATCAAAAGTGCTAATTGGTCAAAGCAAATTAAGAACAAACTAACATAAAACAATTAATGTTCATTTGTGTATTTTATAACTCCATCAAATCCCCTCTTGTATATTCTTAATTTATGGATTAATATTAATTTATGTATCTACCAGACCAACTTGCTATATATATATATAGATATATATTAAAGCAGATCGAGAAGCATATTTTATTGATCACAAAGTAATTAACAGCATAAAAATCATTTTTGATATAGCTTACTTTGACTTGGAAATGGTGTGAATCCTTGCATCTTATGTGTTTACTAATCTCTGAATCCAGGTAATTTAATTGATGATGTCTACATCAGGGATATTAATTAGCAAGACACTCACATTGCAGTGACATAATTATCCCTTTTTTTTTCCTGCAAAGATTGATGTAAGATAAAGATTGATACTCAAATAATGGAGAACATGTCAACTGATGATCTAGAATTGAAAAGGCTCATTAATTATATATTAGATTTTTTTTTTTTTTTTTTTTAGTGATTAATTATATAATAACCATTCTTCTGGAAACAAAGCTGTGAGAATGGAAGATGACTATTCTATTCTTGTGAGAATGGAAAAGATGACTAAAGCATTATTTTTTATAGTTCAAGCTTTGTCCTGCGGCGTAATCGAATTGGAATGAAAATCGGAATGATAAAATCTCTCAGTATATTTAGTTCTGATTAACAATCAGAATCGTTATGGTTGATTTCTACTTTTATTATTTAAAAAATAATTAAAATAAGAATAAAATTAAAATTAAAATTAAAATATAAAATATAAAAATAATTTAAATTTGAGTTTGCACCTCAAAATATAAAATTAAATTTATAATTTAAATTCAAACCCAAACTAATTTTTGACTTGATTCAAAAACTATTTTTTTATTTAATTCAAATTTAAACTTACAATAAAATTTAAATTTAAATTTATAGATCCAATTCAAAATACTTGATTGAATTTATATTTTAATTTAATTTTTAAATCAAATAAATTTAAAATTTAAAATTTAATTTTTAAATTAATATTTATATTTTAATTACAAATTAAAGTTAAAAAATTAAATTAAATTTTAAATAAAAAATATAAAATATAATTGAGATATTTTTTAAAAATATATTATTTCCGTACCGGTTCAGATTCAACTTTCAATCCGACCTAGCTATTAAACCAGATTGAAAAAAGAGATGAGTGAGAGATTCCCATTCACAAAGAGAATCGGAATCAGAATAATAATCTCGCATGCCAAACACCTATAAATGAATTCGTCTATTCCGATTTCGATTTTTGAGTGAAAACAGGGTGAACCAAACGCACGCTAAAAATGAAAACCAAATAAAATCCAAGCTAAGTAAACCCGAGGGTTTTTCAATTTTTAGGTTGATTGATTCGTCTTGTTATGATATTTTCTTATTGGACCAATTTCTTCTTATATGACTCGGTTGAATCTATAAAAATTTGAGGCCAAATCGGGCTAGCTAAACAAGTTTAACCAATCTGGAAAATAGTTCTGACTCGTGCTCGATTAATCTTGCTATTTAGTGAGAGCGAATTTCGGTATTTTAACTTAATTCTTTTATTTATGATATAAACTCTTTCCGTTCCAAACTTTCGCACCACATTATCTATTTCAATGGAAGGTCATTAAGAAAAAAAAAAGTTTTTTTTTTTTAAAAAAATAATAATAATAATAATAATAATTTCTCCACCTCACTTTTTACTTCAAACTAAATTAAAAAGTTGTGTCACAATAAGGTGTACAAAAAGCCCAGCCCAAAATGTTACGATAGGTTAAGGCCCATTTTGGGCCCAGTCCAATCAAATATTTGGGCCTTGGTTCTCGGCCCAAAGTTGCCAATGAAAATGCAACCCCTTTTTTGGTTCGCGAAGAACCCGAAATCGAAGAGCTCGACCTATTCCCTAATCTCTCGTTTCCATCTCAATCTCCGCACAAGGGAAAGATCATTAGATTCTCCAAACTCCATTTCCAGGTTCTCGATCTTATACGATTTCTGCTCTCTTTTCGATTCTTGCTACCATTAGTTTAAATTAGTTGATCTAAAAGACTAAAAGTTGATTTGATCATTCATTGTTTGGGGATGCAGTTTGAATCAGGATTGATGTGTTTTGGGTCTATACATATCTTAGATTAAGGTTTAGGATTTGAAAAATATCATTGTTATTTCATTGATTGAGGTTTTTTGTCTCTGAAATTAACTGCTTCGGTCGGTTTATGAATAATGCCAATATCTAACAATTAATCACCAATAAATTCTGGATTCTGCGCGAAAAATGTGTTTTTTGTGGGCATGTAGGCATAAAAATATCATCTTTTAGTTGTAGCTATGCCTTCTTAGAGATCTGGGGTCAATACTATGTTTGATTATATAATTGCCCTGAGAATGTCTCTTGTTTATGTTGGATCATGAGAAATTTAAAGGGGTACAGGTTCCCTTTTATTTTTTTCTTTTGCAAAACTAAACAAACCAGAAAAGGATAGCTCGAATTCGCCTCTAGCAAGATGTACAATGTCTTAGAGTTGCCCGAGTGAGATTCTGAGACTCTGAGAGTATATATGAGGATTGGGACTTTGTCGGCCACCTAGTTTTAAATGCAAAGAACAAGGCTTATACATGATAAATCAGTGGAAAAAGGGTGTGAAAAAAAATCTGCATAGGTGATTAAAACCGGATAAAATAAAAGTTTGATTTTTAGTATTTCGTAAATGGATTCCTATTTGGCAGCATTTAATTCCTAGCCAAAAAATACAACTGAATGGATGAACTTTGCGGACTTCACCACATTATGTGGCTAAGAGTGCTGATTTGCCAGACGGCGTTATCAGGTGTGGGAGTGAATTTGTCCATTCATACGGGGCGAGTCATGTTATGATAAGCAATTTTTACAATTTCAAGTGCCCTTGTTTAATTGTGTTCTATTTGGTCGCGTGGACAATTTGATCTTTTTCTAATTATTTTGAGAGGGAAATAGTTTAATTCCTGTATCCTCTTTTTGATCATCAATTACTGCCATCATCTGGTAGTATATGGTAGCCTAGCGGCTCGCACTCGATAGGTTTTTCATCCTTCTGTTTATGTTCATTTGATTATTTATTATATTTATCTGAAGTTTGCGGAGTCTTGGTGATGTTGGAATTTGTCATGGACCGGGCCTCATTCTGTTGCCGGATGAAGGCAACTATACTTTGAGTGATTTCTTCTATGTAGATTACTTATCTAGCACTGAAAAGAATTTTGGGCATCTGGGTATCTGGGTGTAGCCTTAAATTACTATTGTTTTCGTTCTCCTAAGTCAAATAACAGCATGCATATCATTGTGGTTTGTTTCTTATTCTAATTTCGATTAGCATTCCCGTGTATGACTTTCTCGGTAAAGTTAATGGCGTTCAAACCAACTGTGGCTCTACGGGCCCTTCTAGTCGGTGGGATAGCTGCATTTGCTAAGGTGGCCGGGGTGATGAAGGCCGCGGGAGGGGTGAAGGTGGGTGCAGCCGCAGCCGCCATGACAGCAGCGGCAACCGCAGCAATCTCAGGAACCAAAGGGGGAGAGAAGGATCATGCCAAACAGGATGTCAAGTGAGATGACATACTTCGACAGTCTGTTATATTAATTTCCCTCAGTATTGTCAAGAATGGCAGAACATATTCGCATATAGACATTCTGCCTTTCAAAAGAAGTTTTAGCTTTTGAGATAGTATTTGGAGAACAGTGTTTCTTTTTCCCCTTAAATTTTTATCTCAGGTGAGGAAGTTTTTGTGTTCCTCGTATTTATATATTTTCTTGTTAGGATGTAAACCTTATGGTACCTTGAATTTTTTGTTAGGCAATCAAGTATTCTGGTGTATGGAATTCTAAACTATCTTTGCACCAATTTACATACAGTTTAGTAACTAGCATCATGGTATTTACTTGTGTTATTTACTTTATGTTCTGTCGAAGAAATGGTCGTAAAATTTGAATAATCGCTGAACCTTGTGACATTACTTGTGTTATCAACCTCGTTATTTTGCATATATCACTTTTTCTCTGCTTTTCGATTGTAAGTAGGACGCATTTACGAGATTAAGCGCATTTATTTGTGGGTAGTATGTGCCTATTCTTCAACTATGCTTGTGAGGCTAGGTTGCCAATGGTACGACGGCGTGCCTGGCGAGCTCTCCCGAGGTTGCTGCCTTGACCGCCGCCTCAGCGAACATGGCATCTCCTTTTGTAAGTTCTCCTCACCTCTTCTCTTGTCAATCTTCGTAGTAGCCTCGCCAGTTCTGCGACCAATCCCTTCCAGCCTGTCCTTAACTGTTCTTGGTATCAGTATGAAGCATCCGTTGCAAGATCGCTTCGCTTCTCTTCTCTCTTCAGAGTGTTAAGGTTCGAGGACGGATTATGAGAATGCGAGTCTTCGCGGTGGGGTGAGCCTGAATTCATCAGCAAGTTACGCCGGAGCTTTCGGAGAGTTCTCATCGGGACGACGTAGAACTTGCCGCCGAGCGGCAGGGCGACGTTGGGAGGAACCACCGCCGCCCATGGCTGCTGGAACACATCCGGCAAGGTGACACAGGAGCGAGGGTTCTGCGACATGATCTCCGACGCCAGGATCGGACGGTCGTAGAGCACGATGCGACCGCCCGGATAGACGATCTTGACATACGTTCCCCTCTTCTTGTCAGAGAAGCAGCAGCTAGTTAAGAACATTTGTTTCTTCTTCTTTTCTTTGGAAGAAACAAATGTGATTAAGATAGAAAGGATTATTGAAGTTGCAATTTATATAGTGTTTACTTGTCTTGCTTTTGTGTCATTATCATCGGTTTCATTGTTAACGTCTAAAAATTGATACTCTAAAATATTGCTTTTTTTTTAAAAAAAAAGCTTAAATTTATATTTCAAATGAATGAAATGCATAATGTGCTATCTTAGAAAAAAAAAAAAAAAAAAAAATCTTTTTATCCAACCAAAATCAAATGACATGTCAAATTTATTTGTTTTGAGTTAAAAAGTATATATTATCAAATGCAAAAACAAAAATGCTTCATTTTTGAATAATCTCCACTGCAGTTAAAAAATATATTGGTTGATCCAATTTTCACTCTTTTTTTTGGTATTAATTTATAGAAGAACTCGATCCGAATTCAAACTTTATACAGGGATACAGTATAAAGGTAAAAGAGGAATGAAGGGTTAAAAAAAGAAAAGAGTAAAAAGCAGAAACTTTTATTATGGTAATAGTAGCTCTTTCCCCTAGCTCTCTTCCACCTCTCTCTCTATTTTTCTTTTCCAATCCTTCATGGCATCTGGTGTTGTTACATCTGATGCTATAGGAATTTAATGCATTATATATGACATATGATATATGATATATGACATATGATGGGTAGTTTTAACAGTAACCAGCAAAGAGAAAACTCCCTGCAGCTTCCTCTTTTGCCAATCATAACATCACCCTCGCGTATCCGAACCTTCTGCGCATCTCTTGCTAGGGTCAACAACAGCACAAAAATATAAACATTATACTACTGCAGTATTGTCGATGATGCTTACTTTGTTAAAATAATTGATAAAATTGCAAAATGTATACGACGGGTGCCCCAAGAACCTTCTGAGCATCTCTTGCAAAAAATGTTAAAATTAAAAATAAAGATTATAGAAAGTGCATGTTGATTATTTATTTATAAATTACAAATAAATTTAATTTTTTATTTTTTGACAATAAATTTAGAAGTGAATTTGATAAGCCTACTAAATTGAGTGGGACTGAGGTCCACAATAAATTTAATAATATACTTAACGTTCAGATAAATAAAATCTAATTAAAATTAGTAAACGCTGTGTTTATATGTTAAAAATTTTAAAATTAATAGTTAGCGATCCGACCGTGCAGGATTATAACAAAATACATTGAATGCTCGAAAAGAAACAATGCATGAAGTGTAGTGAATATAAAAATATTGGAGACACGTACGTAGAAATTACCCCGGTTTTGTGGGGTCAACAAAATCAACTCCATCTTCCTCGGTCTTCCAATAGTTAGCAATGGAACTCGAACTTGGCTCCGCCACCTCCGGAGATCCCACCATGGTGCTGTTCATCACCGCACCACTGTATCCGATCTCTTCGAGAAAACCCTAATTCCCAACGCAGCATCAAAATGAGGAAAGCGAAATCAGAAGAGTGATGACAAGCTGGTAGAAAACAGGAAAAAATGTAGAGATCGGCACCGTCGCGGAGGCGACGCGGGTGCGGTGGCGGTCGATCTGGCCGCGGACGGCGGCGACCTCGCGGGCGACAGCGTTGATCCGGGCGGAGAGGGAGCGGACGAGGCCGAGGCAGCCGTGGACGGGGTCGCGGCGCCGCGCCTCGGCCTCGAAGACCATGGCGCGGATGGCGTGGTCGCGGAGGTGCGGCGGCGCCGCGCCGTGGATCCGCATGAGGTTGCTCACCCCGAAGAGCCGGTGCACGCTCCGGAACTCCGCCGCGCGCTCCGCCGGGAAGTGCCGCGCCAGCGCGCACCCCGGCCAGCACCTCCGCCGCTGGTGCTTGCACGCCGCGCACGCCTGCCCCCCGCTCATCGACGACGACGATGGCGACGATGGCGACGGCGAATTCGCACCAATTTTTGTGATTTAATCCCCTCGATCTCTAATCAATGCGCGAATTCGAAGAGGAAGGGATCGGATTGGGTTAGGGTTTAATTAAGGAGGGGAGAGGGAGAGTGTGTGGATTTGGGGGGTTCTCTCCTCTCCCCCTTTCGACCATGTTAATTGCTCGCGTGCGAGATACGCACAGATACTCCCCCCACCCCACTCCGGTCATGACGTAAGCCCTACGTGTAGCGCGTGTGTTAGAGGAAGAGGGGGGTTCGTCGTTTTCGCGCTCTCACTCTCTCTCATGTGCAGTGGGTGGTGGCCGTGGTGGTGCGTTAGCAGGCTCACGTCGCTCACGTAGAGAAAGGCGCCATATGGAAGTTTCTAGAAGATGTTTCTAGAAGAGTATAATATAGTAACAAATTTATGTAAGTAAAAATTTATAGAATTTATTATAGAGCAATGCTACATGTACACCCCGAAGGGGTGTATATCATACACCTCCATCATTTTAATGGTGGCGATATCTTTTACGGGTCACATCGATTGACCCATTATCACACCCCACCCATTGGATGGGTGGGGTGTGTGATATACACCCCGAAATGGGTGTACAAGTATCATTTTCCTTTATTATAACTGTAAATTATTTAATTTTATAATATTAGAAGTATCTAATTTTTTAATTTTTTTAATTTAAATTAATTAATAATATTTGTAATCTTAAAATTTAAATTAATTATTTATTTTAATAAATTTATAATTACAAAAATTATATAAAGTAAATTAACTAAATCTGTTTAGATAACAAAATAAAAAAAATAAAAGATAAGAAATAGTCAAATCAAAATAATTAATAATTCTGCATTTTTTTCCAACTATATTATATATATATATATATATATATATATATATATATATATATATATATATATATATATATGTATATATATGGTAATAAATTAGTTTTGAGGTTGGAGGATTCTAAATTTCTAACCATGTTGGAATTTTATTTTTTTTAGGAGTGGATATGCATGATATGTCATTAGATTTGGGCCATTTGCTGTAAGATTTGATTGGTATAGCTAGTTAGATTTGATTGTCTAATTTGTAAAAGTTTTTGGTAAATGTAAGAGTTTGGAAGAAAAATTAATGAACATTAGTAATCATTTTTTATTGCCATAATATATTAAATTTATATTTATATTCTTTTATATTTTATAAAGAGCTATATTATTTCTGCACCCAAAAATAAATTTAAAATTTATATTCTTTTCCGTCAATAAATTATACTAAAAAAAAAAATACTACTTGTACATCTCTTTTGGAGTATACATCTCACATCTCATCCATCTAATGGATGAGAGTGTGGTGAGGGATTACTTCACAAATTATGAAATGACTTATAAAAGACACTCCACTCTTAGATGGATGAAGTGTAGGATTTATACTATTTTTGGGGTGTACATGTAGCATTAATTACTCTATATTTTTTAAAAATTATAGTGTTTTTTTATTATTATTATTAACGGTTCCTATTGCAAGTAGTAAAAAATTTAGTGCTTGATATTGTTGGAAAAATTTATCTTTTCAAATTAATTCTTTTAAATAATTTAAACTTAATTTAAACTCAAAATAATATAAAACAAAGTTTAGATTAAGTCTGTGAATGTCGAGTCGTACGTGAGCACTGTTCTAAAAGCGAGATTGTCCCTCCACGTGCGAGGCTCCGACAATCACCCCTAACGATACAACGACCACTGTCCACCCCGTCGGCAACGACTTCGGGATGGTGCGTAGCGAACCCAGCATCTTTCAGAGATCCAGCAAAATAGAAACTCAAATATCAAAATGTAAAGCTTAGATTTTCTGTAAATTTTTTAGAAGAGGAAAAAAGTTGTAGCTCAGGTAATTACCAAGCTCCCTCATGCTCTCCTTTTAAAGAGCCCAAAACCCAGCAGGAGACAAGCTCCAATAGGTCCTGTCAGCCCACAAAGGCCCTTTCCAAAGAAGGTCTTTGGGTAGCCCGAGAAATAAGTTCCCAAGGTAAGGTAGGCTTCAATGCAAAAAAAAAAATCAAAATAAAAATAAAATAAGTCAACATGGCGCGCAAACTCCGGCCCGGCTCTTGCCGTGCGCGCATGTGTTTAAGAGAAGGCTTGTTCTCACTTTCTCCTAACCAATACATGCACAAGAGAGGAAGTAAATAAACCCACTCTACATGTGATGAGTTTTCCATGTGGAACAAAACATCACATGTAGAGGGGAAATGGGTTTGGGCTCCCAGGCAAAGCCCATTTATATTGGATCGTCCAGAAAAGCCAAAGGTCAAAATACAAGTTTAAAATTATCAAATCCAAATAAAACCCAACAGATATCTGAGTTTCAAACCTAGTTGTTTCACATTTTCAGCTAAGCTTATTTCAAAAATAAGCAAAACGCATAGCATACTGCATTTCTCTAAAAAAAAAAAAACACTATATTTTTTTAAAAAAATTATTTAAACTATTGGATTTAATAAGAGAATGACACCTAACTACCCACTTAAAATTATCCTAATAAAAAATAAAAAATAACTAAATTTCAAACATGAAATAAAAAGTAACTAAATTTCAAACTTGCTCCCACAGGAATGGAAACGAACCAAGTACGAGCAAGTTAAGCTCAGCTCAAATTTAATTTAAAATTATTTTTAAATCTAAATTTAGGCTTAAAGTCGATTTGAAATTAATTTGAATCAGACTTGAGCGAGTCTAATTTCGAATCAAGCGAGCTCGAGTCCTAAATGAGTCGTTTGAAATTGTTAATAATATACAATCTATAGTTTAATTTTTATAAAATATTATTCAGAATTTAATATAAAAATATGTCTAATAATTCAAAATACAAAATAAATATATAAAGACAGTATTATAATATTAAAAATAATAATGTATAAATTGATATATGTAATCTTGTAATAAATATTTATTTCTATAAAAGAAAAAAAAATAGACTAATTAAAAATTTAGGGCTACTAATTTGTGCGAGAGAGAGATTACGAATTTAGAGCAAATAAAGTGATTTTGAGAATAAGCGCAAGAGAGAGAGAGAGTAATTAGTGTAGAATTTTGCTGGTTTGATTTTATCGGCAGCAAATATAATATAATAAACTAAACTCTATGTATATATAATAAAAATACAAAATATATATTTATATATATAATAATAAATATTTATAAATATTTTTAATATATATATTCAGACTTTTTAAAAATAATATTCAAACTCAAGTTAAGAAAAAATATATTTTTTTTTCTGCTCAAGCTCGACTTATTAAATTTAAACGAGCTAACTATCGAGCTCGCTCATTTTGCGAGCCCAAGCAACAATGGCTAATAGCATTTTATTTATGTTCAACATTTATTACAATAAGGATTCGAATTCGAAATTTAATTATTTTATATTTTCAGCTAAATTTATTTTAAAAATAAACAAAAAAAATAGTATATTATTTTTTATATATTTTAAAAAAAATATATTTATTTGCAATGAATCTTTAAGTTGGTGGAGCGTTGCTCTCACACGGTCCAGATTTAAACAAGAGCGTTGCTCGTGCACGTTTTCTTTTCTCTTTTCTTTTCTTTTCTGTTTCTCCTCCTCAGCATTTACATCTGCCATCCTCGCACAACCGACGAAAATAAGACCGAACGCGACTGCACTGCCTAAGACTCCAACCAGCAAAGAAATCACACCCTGCACCCGGTCCACCGTAAATTGGCATTACAAGTCTTTGATTACTGGACTTATTTGGATGTTAAAATAAATTAAATTATTTAGTCACCAATGTTATTAATCTGCTATGTTTTTTTTTTTCCTCTTTGTGGCCATTCTCTGATGTGCTGAACAAGATGTTTATATATAAATAATCTACACATAAATGATTTGTAGTTTTGAAAGTTTATTAACTACATACATATAATTAAGTTTTATTAGGAAATATTTACATTGTGTTTTAAAATATGGGTCTATGGTGAACCAAGTCCAATCAATAATTTTTCCAACTTGGGCCACAAATTATGGCGTGATTACATTAAATTGGGGCTAGTACATCACCAAAAATATTTTTTTATTTTTTTTTTCTCTGTTAGAAGTGTTAGGTCGAAAATGACTTTTTGATTAAACTGGAATTTAAATGCAAATTATATTTTATCACTGCGTATTTGCGAGAGTGTGAATAACTTTAAAATAATAATTATTTGAGTGAAAATTTCAAATTAATATATAACTAACTTCACCTCATCCAAACAAAACCAATTATATAATATTTTAATTTATTTTATAGGGTATAGTTTATATATTTTTAAAAGTGCAAATTAATTTATGCTTGTAGATTTTTTATCATTGAATTTGTATTGAAATTTGTGCTATTGTAAAATTAACTATATATATATATATATTTTTAATACAAATTTAATAATAAAAAATTTAAAAATATAAATAAATTTATATTTTTAAAAAGGAAAATGCTACTTGTACACCCGTAAGGGGTGTACATCTCACACCCCCACCCATCTAAGGATGGGGGTGTGATGAGGGGTCATTTGATGTGACCCGTAAAAAACATCGACACCATTAAAAAGGTGGAGGTGTAGGATGTACACCCCTTCGGGGTGTACATGTAGCATTACTCTTTTAAAAATATATAAGTGCTACACTTAGTTTATATTAAATAAACATTGTGTAACATCTTAGTAGGAAAATGCTACTTGTACACCCCATTTGGGGGTGTACATCACACACCCCACCCATCCAATGGGTGGGGTGTGGTGAGGGGTCACTTTACAATTTGTAAAGTGACCTCCCCACCCTTAGATGGGTGGGTGTAAGATGTACACCCATTTGGGGGTGTACATGTAGCATTGCTCATCTTAGTAATACTGTTATGATGCTTGAGTAGTGAGTAGGGCCGTGCATGTAGGTCTCATACACCGGGCTCACAACCAGGATATAGAAGCAAGATCCATGTACCGTGAACCAGATCGATCCTGTCCGTTCGTGGCAAATTCATAGGTGATCCGACGGTGTTGAGCCCTTCATACGTGGATAATTGCACTAAATGAAATGTCGTATTTTTTTCCAAAAAAAAAACAAAATAGAAAGGTAATAATAGCTAATTTCCTTGTACCGTTCTTCGCACTCTTTCTCCTTCCTCTCTCTCACTTCGCTCTATAAAACCCCACTCTCTCTCTCTCTCTCTCTCTCTCTCTCTCTCTCTGTTAGGGCGTTCGACATGGGGAACGCTCGTGAGATTGCGGGGCTCCTCATCGTCCTCCTCGTTGTCGCGGTTGCTCCGACCCGCGCCTTCTACCTCCCCGGAGTCGCTCCTCGAGATTTCCAGTTGGTAATAGTTTGGCGATTCGATCGAAGTTTTTGTGGATCTAAGCTAGGGTTTTAGTTCAATTTGTGCTTATTTTGAGATCGGGATTCAATTTGTTCGGTTTTCGCCCTAATTTCATCGGATCTGTGCTCGAATTACGTTGATTCGTAATACTTATCTTTTTTCATAATACAGTGTTTCATCAGTTGCCGATTTTTGGATCATTTGTTCCTTATTTCTTCGTGTCACTAATGGATCTGGAATGTGTGATTAGGAAATCTCCTTTAATCGAAAGGACAGGGTTTAGTTCTGGTTTTTCTTATAAAAGAGTTTGGTGAAGGTGGTTGCAGGCAGAATCGAAGTTATTGTTGTTAGTTTTCTATTAGGGTGTTCTATTTGGTTGGCTCCATCTGTAGGTTTCTTACTGTTTATGTCGGTACAAATGTTCCCGAAAACCCTAATTTTGCACGATGCCTTGTAGTTTTTGGTGCTTAATTGCACCTAAAGCTTCTATTTTCCTGATTGAAGTATATTTAACCGGAATGAATTTAGTTTCTTACTCACTGCGATAGGTTGTGCATTTCTATGTGGGATTCGGAGAGCAACTTTGATCTTCCACCTTGTAGTATTGTAATTTCCTCTTGTAATCTAAACAATGGGATGGTTTAGGATCTTGCTCTAAGTTATAGGACCAAATATGTTTCATATTTGTTAGAAGAAAGGTTCAATTTCCTTCCCTTGGATTGAGATATTTAGAAATATTGGATGGAGATCTTCTCTCTCTTATTTGGGAATTTGTCCTACTTTTCATGTTTCTTACATATTTTTTGGACTTCTGCTATCGATCTCACAATCTAAGACCTAAATTTATGGACCATTTAGAGTATAGATTGTTGAAGCTGAGAGTCCAAAAGCCAGGGCAGAGTAAAGTTGGTAAGCACATGGCATAATCTCCTGCTGATACGATTGGAAATATCCTTGGATGTTTCTTCCTTCCTAGTTTTCTCTTGGTAGGGAATGTGTATTGTTTCACTTCTTTGATAGCTGTAGTTTAGTGTTCCACTTGTTCAATTAGTCTCAAGCAGTTAAGTGCTAGTGCTATGAAATGATTTGAAGCAGGATTGCTTCGACTATACATGACACAATTATATTTGTATTTGTTAGTTTTTGTATAAATTAGACTATGGAGCAATAGTTAGTGCATGCTTAACATATAATGAATTATTTTGTTTTGCTGAAACATTCTTTTCCACTAAGCTGGCTACTTTATCTGTATAAAATAATTTATTTTGGTAGACAAATTTCTCTTTCATTTAGGTCATTTTTCTGGCTCAATGATTCTCCTCCTTTTCTGTTCAGGATGATGAACTGCAGGTTAAAGTGAATAAACTTTCATCAACAAAGACACAACTTCCATATGATTACTATTTCTTGGCATACTGTAAGCCTTCAAAGATAGTGAATAATGCTGAGAATTTGGGAGAGGTCCTTCGTGGTGACCGCATTGAGAATTCTTTATACGCAGTAAGTACACCAGCTTTGTACATAATGATTGAATATGTTTCAAACAAATTTGTAGTGGCTAGAAAATCATAAAACATACACCAGTTAGACTTTTGAGTATTTTGTAGGACTAAGTAAAGAAGAAAGAATGCTAGTATTTCGTATTCATGGCTTTATTAACCATGTTTTTCTCTCTTGAATGTATGATTCAAACGATATAGTTCAAAATGAGAAGGGATGAGAACTGCAAAGTAGCTTGTCCGGTGAAGCTCAATCAAGAAGCTGTGAAGAATTTCAAAGAAAAGATTGATGATGAATATCGTGTGAACATGTAAGTTATTAGTACGTGACTATGCTGACCTTTAACCATTTACAGCAAATGTAGATTCTAACACCATCTCCGGCTCATGATCCTCTGAAAGAGAAAAAAGGGGAAAAAGCACCATAACCTCCATCCCTTCTTTTGGTATATGATATAGTTATAATTGTGTTATGCAATCACCCCTTTTACATTACCGTTGCTGCTGCTTAGAGGTTTTTCTTTTTTAAATCGATCTATATTTTGCTTATTTAGTTAGCTTTCAAGGGTATGTTAATGGGATTTTTTATTATTTTCTCTTTGTAGGATCTTGGATAACCTTCCTGTTGCAGTTCCTCGACAAAGGACAGATGCAAGCCAAGCAACAAGCTATGAACATGGTTTTAGAGTTGGTCTTAAGGCAAGCTAGCTGCTGTTTTAAGTACCAACAATTAATGCTTCTTCTCTACAGCTAAGTACTTTTTCCGGCTCTAATTATTTTTTTAATTTTTTATTTTTAAACCAGAGTAAGGATGGCAAGTATTACATAAATAACCACCTGAGTTTCAAGGTCAGGTACCATAAAGACCCAGAATCTGAGGATGCTCGTATTGTTGGTTTTGAGGTGATTCCAAGCAGGTCTGACTTTGTTCTAGATCTATGAGCTTTTTGTTTTGTGTTTTTTTTTGTTTTTTTTATTATCATAGGTATGTTTCATGTTCAAATTTGCTTTTCCATTTTCAGATTATTTTTGTTTTCATACTACAGTTTGGAAGTAGTATCAAAACAATGCAGTTGCTAGGAGTTAATTCCTTGAGACATTAGCTGGCATGGAACTCTATTACTACTTTCAAGCCTGCATCCCCTTAATGTTGCAGGCTAAAGTTATAACTACCGCACCAGGCGCAATCATAAGGGGATTTTTTAATTACCTTAACCATTCATTACTTTATTTACCATTTTCTGTTCATGTACAGTGTAAAGCATGAATACACCGACCAGGACAACAAGAATTCTAGATTGGTAACGTGCAACCCCAACACGAAGATAACCCCTGGCAGCCATAACCTGCAGGAAGTAGCTGCTGACATGGACATTGTATTCTCGTATGATGTCACCTTTCAGGTATGGGCCTTTTTTTTTTTTTCTTTTTTTTTTTTTAATTCTTAAGCTAAAACTTCTTCTCAATTTCATCTCTCACATCCCGCTTCACCTATTTACAGCCCAGCGAAATCAAATGGGCATCTCGTTGGGACACGTACCTCCTCATGAATGACGATCAGATTCACTGGTTCTCCATCATCAACTCATTAATGATCGTCCTCTTCCTCTCTGGCATGGTAGCCATGATCATGCTAAGAACTCTTTATAAAGATATTGCAAACTACAATCAGCTCGACAGTCAAGATGAAGCTCAGGAGGAGACTGGGTGGAAACTACTTCATGGTGATGTATTCAGGCCACCTGTCAACTCCGGCCTTCTCTGTGTATATGTTGGGTCAGGCATTCAGTTCTTCGGGATGACGTTAGTCACTATGATATTTGCCCTACTAGGTTTCCTCTCTCCCTCCAACCGGGGGGGCCTCATGACTGCCATGGTTCTTCTCTGGGTCTTTATGGGCCTGTTTGCTGGATACGCGTCAGCCCGTCTCTATAAAATGTTCAAAGGCACTGACTGGAAGAAAATAACCCTTAAAACTGCATTCATGTTCCCCGGCATCATCTTCACCATATTCTTCTTTTTAAATGCTTTAATCTGGGGGGAGAAGTCGTCGGGTGCGGTTCCTTTTGGGACCATGTTTGCTCTAGTTCTGCTATGGTTCGGTATTTCTGTGCCATTAGTTTTTGCCGGAAGCTTCCTAGGATGCAAGAAGCCGGCAATCGAGGATCCTGTGAAAACCAACAAAATTCCTAGACAAATCCCTGAGCAAGCATGGTACATGCAGCCATTGTTCTCCATCCTGGTTGGCGGCATTCTCCCCTTTGGCGCTGTTTTCATCGAGCTCTTCTTTATCCTGACATCCATCTGGTTGAACCAATTCTACTACATCTTCGGGTTCCTCTTTATAGTATTCCTTATTCTTCTTGTGACGTGTGCGGAGATCACAATCGTTCTTTGCTACTTCCAACTGTGCAGCGAGGACTACCACTGGTGGTGGAGGGCGTATTTGACAGCAGGTTCCTCAGCAATTTACCTCTTTGCCTACTCAATCTTCTATTTCTTCACGAAGCTGGAGATCACGAAGGTCGTTTCGGGCATTCTCTACTTTGGGTACATGTTGATCGGGTCCTATGCTTTCTTCGTTCTCACGGGGACTATTGGCTTCTACTCATGCTTCTGGTTTGTGCGGAAAATCTATTCCTCTGTGAAGATCGATTGATGAAAATGATGGGCAGACAAGTGCTTTTGGATGGCTCTAAAAGCATCTGGAC
Organism: Tillandsia leiboldiana; assembly: GCA_029204045.2. Classification (NCBI taxonomy): domain Eukaryota; kingdom Viridiplantae; phylum Streptophyta; class Magnoliopsida; order Poales; family Bromeliaceae; genus Tillandsia; species Tillandsia leiboldiana. Next base: position 1,474,843 of record CM055064.1, read on the forward strand.
ACAGTTGGGGGTTTGCTAAGAAGAGGGGAAGGATTGGGTGAGTAGTTTTATAGTAAGGTTCGTAAATTTGGGTACGTAGAGATTAGTAATTTTGGTTGGAGGCAAAGATAATGTGGTAATTTCTGGTAGTTTTATATAACTGAAACATGTTTTCGCTTGTTTCTCTTTTCTGTGTTGTAACGTCTGAAATTTGTATCGTTCTTTAGTTTTAGCGGTGGCTAGCAAAAGATTAAATAGGAAAATCTTTGCTGTGGAGCCGCATGAATCGTAGGCATCTTGTTTCATAGCTGCATAACTATTCTGCGTTTCGTCTCTTTTATAATAAAATTTAGGAAACGTTGCGCTTGGGCAACTACGTAGAGTGGGTTTCACTGTACACGCTCCCTTCATGTTGGGATCGACTTCCTTTGATGAGCAAAATATCTACCAAAATAATAATTCTGTTGAAAATAGAACTCAAGTTTCCCACTTATCAGGATAAAATATTAAGCAATGCTAGGTGTATATTTCAAATTAAGTGTATATTTTATACCTATTTTATCTTAGAGTAGGTATTTATTCACTCGTCATATTGAAGTGACGTATAAAATTTATTTTATTCTAAAATAAATAAAATGTAAAATGTATATTTTATTTGGAGTGTATATCTAGTATTTTCATAGAGGTTTGGAGAGGTCTGCAAACAATATTAGAAGGTGAAAAAGATCACTTCACTTCAGTATTTTCTAATTAAAAAAGAAAAAAAAAACAACAGTGACTCAATGAGCATGTCAGTTATTCTTCTTGTACGCAATAGTGACGTTATTCGGAATCTGCGGCGTGCTCCCGCCCTTCTCTCCCGCGATGAACTGTTTGCCCGAAATCACCCACTTATTTACCAAACTAGCCTCCGATCTCCGGCCACCAAACTCTGGCGCCGCCGCCGCCTCGAGGGCCATCCACTCCCTCTCTGCCTCCCTCAACTCCGACGAGGAGGAGGAGGAGGAGGAGGAGGAGAAGCTCAATCGTAGGGTTAGGGTTTTGGACGCCGCGCTCTCCCTCATGTGCTTCAAAACCCCCGAGGTTCCGCTCCTCCTCCTCCTCCTCCTTCTCCTTTCCCTCTTCCCTTTTCTTCTCTGATCGACCTATCACTCCTTTTGATCGCTCCGCATTTTAGGTACGCAGAGCTCGGATCGAGTGTTTGGTCCGCACCATCACCTCGGCGCTCTCCTCCTCGATCTCGTGCCGCGTCGTGCGATCTGAGGGCGGACACTGTGCCGAGCTATTGAGCGTCGGGAGCTCGATCTCGTCGAGGGATTGCGATGAGCTCATTCGAGTGTGCGCGGATGTTGTTGAGAGATTGAAGGGACGTGATGGTGAGACTTTTCTTTTTTTATCCATCCTTTTTGTTATCCTAGTACTTTAGTGGGTTCGTTTTTGCTATTTTGATGAACCGACACTATTGCTGTTTTCTTTGAATCAATGACTCAATCATTATTCTCATGAAGTACTATATTGCTGAGATTTACACTGTTTCGTCGATCATCGGTTAAATTAATATTTTGTTATTTTAGCTCTTTTACACTTTTCTATTTTAGTCTCAGTGTAGTTCTTTTCTAGTTAATCTTTTCTTTTTGTCTCCACATAATTCTATATGTATCTATGAGATCGAGTACAATAATTTTATTTATTCACGAGTTCTATTGTCATAATTCTGCTTCATGCAAAAGAGGGGAGGAAAAAAATTTGAAGAAGAAGAGCATCTTTCTGCTTTGCAAATTATAGTTAGCATCCATTTCCAAAGTGCCACTTTGATTTGTGGATATGCATCTATGATCAAGAAGTTTTCCCCTTATGTTTTGATGCTTCTTTACTTTGTTGCCTCTCTACATCTTATATGCTCCTCCTACAGTTGCAGGGCTTTCAAATTCTCTATTATATGCTCTTCTAAAAGTGGCAATATCATCATCTCCTTATCAAAACATTTTCCCTTTGCCACTAATGCACTATCAAGATGATGAGGGAAACAACTGTGATAAGAGGACAATGATTTCAAGGTTAAAATGTTTTTTACCTGAAGAAATGCCTTTTAACGACAATGAAATTCCATTCAGGTACTCTTGGTTTTATATAAGGCTTTTTAATTTCTTCCGAGTCTTCTGTTCGCTTTTCTCTATCTATACATACTTTTTTTTCCCCTTAATATAGTTGTTAGTTTCTTATTGAACTCTAGATTCTCTACGATAGTAGAATATCTAGCAGGCTAGAGATTAAAAGATTGACCTTTCCGATTTTTCGAGCATTAGGCTAGTTTTATGTATGATAGTAGATTCATCCTTTTCTTTTTAATTTGCCTTTTTTATTTCTTTCCACCCATTTAAAGGTTCTTTGGGTCTTTTACTTTCTTCTGGTTACTCCAGCACTGATGTTTGTTTCTTTTTTGATTTTCTAATAGGATGCTTTTTTGGTATCTTGATCCATCAACTCTAAAGCATGACGTTTCAGAAATACTGCGGGAAGCTATTCAAAGACCCTTCCTTTGCTTGAGGAAGGAATTGTATGATCAAATGGCTTGGCGTTCAATAATCATATGCTTGGTGACTTCCCCAACCATCTTTATGGAGACAAGAGCGCTGTTGCACAGATGGTTTCTTATGACGTAAGCTGTATTTGATTTCTTGTGGCATGAGTTCTATTACACATTTTGCGTGATAGGAGGAAGGTAGAAGTCTCTTTAGTAGCAGCATCATTTCATATCTTTTATGCTCACATATTTTCAAAGCAAATTAAATATGGAATTTCCTCCAGAATACCTTTTTGATGTTGTATGTTTTTGTTTGTCTGAGAAAAGAATTCTCCCATTATATTAACATGTAGGTTTCTGCATCATCTCTTTATGTATCTTGATCATGATCTTGTTGAACAGGGGTCTGGCTTCTGTATTGGATCTTCAAGTTGGAATAGTGTCGTCGGTGTTTGATATTCTTTCCAGGCCAATGCGGTGGGGCATATCAATGGAGTTGGGATTGCAAATTCCATTTTCATATGCTTACTTCCCCAGCAGCCATAGTGAGCTTCTCGCTATATTAAATGGAAGCATATCATGCAAAACATTTATGGGACTAGTTTGTTATATCAAAGATTCAATTCCTTCATGCGCAAGACTTTCTCAGAACAGTACTTCTTATCCATCACTTGGGGTCTCTGAACTTGACGCTTCAATGGATGTGATAGATTTTGATTCTTCCTGGTAAGTAGAGTTGACATTCATATTAGAATCCGATTGTTTGCAAAGGTAATCTGTTTGTTCTTATGAATTTACACTTTATATTTGCATTTTTTTCGTTTGCAATGTTGGGCAAAACTTTCTTTTTATCAATCGAAATGGATCTGGCCCACCTTGCAGTGAATGTGTGTTAGAGATTTAAAATCAGGGGCGTTTTGGTCTATAGAAGAATATTTTGGCCAGAAATTGTGAAAATGGGACTGAAGTGCAAAAACAAACAGAGTGGTTTATAAATTGCCCTGATATTTTCTCTATTGGCTTTCTAAGACAACTAAATACATCATCTGTAATGGTGGTGCTGCAGGTCATTGGTGATGAGTTTCCCTGTTTGGTTCTACTTTGCGACCTCTTTACTGTTTCATGGAGAACATTCACAAGATTGTCTATCCAAACTAGTACATAATGAAGTAACAACTGAGGAAATAAAGAGTGATAAGCTAGCCCTGGATGCTGCTTTTTATTTATCATGGATTTTGAGCCCAATAAATGAGGCCCAGCAAAATATGCTAGCTGGCCATATATTTCAATCATCAAGATCTTGGATTAGGAAAAGTATAGAGCATTCAAGCTTTCAAGGCAGGTCATTCTCGAAGATCAATTACAAAAATACAATTAGCCACAGTAAAAAACTCCGAACACCCAAGAATGATGACAACGAGAAACTTCATACTCCTACAGAATTAGACAGTGGCTCAAACATCATTCCCTGGCTACGGGAATTCGATAGTCATCGTATTAAGTTTTGCAGTAGGATTAGAACACTGGGTGAAGGAGAATCAGAACGCACTGCCAATTTGCAATGCAATTTAGTATTTTCAAAGATTTCACTTGGAATACTGATTATGTGCCCTAACTTTCTGAATGAGAATGGTTGTGAGGTTTTGCTTCATTATGCAGCCACCGATGAAGTTGTACTGTTGAAAGAGCTGCCAAATAAAGCAGAGAAATGTGCTATGGAGGGAGCCCATCTTGTGCTTAACTTGCTCGATGATATCGAGGATCTGTCTAGGATGTTCTTTGATTGCGAGGAGTCTTGTCTTAATTTTATTAGCCAGTTTAAAGGCAATACTTGTCGATACTTGCTTAGATGTGTGCATATGCTGCTTACAATGGAGGATTTCAATTATGCTAATGGAGTTAAAGTCGGTGATGCGATGGTTGATCTTCACGTGAGATTGGTGAAATGGAAGCAGCAAGGAGGGAATGATTTTGATGGTTGCAAGGCATTTGAAGATGTTACCAAGGAGCTCAACAGGTAAATTTCCCTTTCTTGCTGTCAAGATGAAGAAGCAACTCTCTTTATTGTCTCCTTGATGATAAATTTTGACATATATGGCAAATGCCTCTATACGAGGGTTCGTATATTTGACTTCTTGAGATGTAACCCAAGGACATCAAATGTTTGGACAAAGCTGGAAGCAACTCAAAGATCATATTCGTTGAGTTTCATTCTCAATTCAGCTGAAGTAAACAAATTGCAGCTTCTTGATGAATCAGCTTAGTGCCTATTTGGCCTGGCTTCTGGTGGAGTTCGTCTATTACAACAAATGGCTGCAAACGGCTACTATGCGTTTGGCAAACGAAAAATCTGAATTTTCCTTACTATAGTTGATGGCTAAAATTGATCAGGGATCCTCAAAAGTAGAAGATTTGAGGCTACTAAAGAAGGAAAGCTGTTGAGAGGAACACAACATGAAAGCTATGCTACTACTTTGGATGGTTATACTGAAACAACACTTCTGCAATAGCCTGGTAAGTGCACTCTGTACATTTGAGAAGATAATTTGCATATAATTGTTAATGAGCCCCTTCTCTTTTGAGTTCTAAAGCAATCACATGAAACTAGATCATCTGTAACTTCTTTCGGCACATGTGCAACCCTGAACCTCTGCACCTGCTATGCACACAGATTTTTACACTTGATTCCCTTTTAAGTTATGATACATTTTTTAGAAAACTTCAGCAAGCCCCTGATCTTTTAACAACTTCATCACAGTTTGAAAGAAAATATACTTTACTATTTTCTGGTTTTATTTTATATGTTATTGTAAAATTTAAATACTACTTTATTTTACTTTATTTTGTCGTACTAGTGGTATATGCAGGTGTTTGACGTGGTAACAATGCTGGACCTACCATTTCAACTACGTGGAGATCACATAGTTAGCTGCATGCACTCTTTTGCATAGCAGAGGATCCAAAATCATAACTTAAATATAATATTCATGTTTTTTTTTTTTTTTTTTTTTCGTTCTCTCGTCTTTTTTGTTTTGACGGTGCACCTTATATGATCATCGATTTGTGGATAGGAAAGTGGTACTCGTTTTTGAAAATTATACGTGCTTAGTATAGATATACTGTTATTTGCTTTTAGCATATCTATACGATGAGTTGAGTTGAGCTGAAATGCTATCGGTAGTATTGTTGTTCATTTGTTTTTGATGATGAAATTTTCAAATCAACAATTGGGAACATAATTTATACCACTAAAAGTGTCTAGAAATTAAATTTCAAATCTTTTCGATATTTATTGACCTAATGATAAAAGACTCGTAAATATTATAATTTTAATGGTAGATATGAACCGTTTGCTCGGTTAATGATATAAAGAAATTTAAATTAATTAAATTTTGAGTAGAAATTTTTTAAAATTATTTAAAGTAAAAATTATAAGATTTTTATCATTATTTTTTTAATAATATTTATTTTCAGCCGTTTATGTTTGTGTCTATTTGATAGATAAAAAAAAAATATCAAAAAAATATAAAATTTAATTTTAAAATAGTTTAAATTGATCAACCGTCCCTAGTGCAAGTGGCAAAGGGCTTGGTGGTTGATACCCGTGATCCGAGTTTGAAGCCTAGTTGCTTCACATTTCTAGCTAAGTTTATTTCAAAAATAAACGAAGCGGGTAGCATGCTACCTTTCTCTCAAAAAAAAAAAATAGTTTAAATTGTCTAGATCATATTTAACGGTATCGATCTCAATTTGAAAGTTTTATCATCGAAAATAAATGAATGATAACAAAATTCGTACCGATAGCATTCCAACTCAACTCCATATACGGTAACATCATATAATGAAAACAAAATTTTGACAAATGAAAAATAGACTATTGAAATGCATCAATAAGAGATCAGCAAACGATTATATCTTGTTTAGCAGTGCATTGATCCGTGTTTTAAGATGTAGACGAACAATCCGAATCCGAATTTGCTATTGGATCTGCATCGCATCAGAATATTTGAATCCTTTTTCCAATAAATAAATGTAGGATTTGAAAGTTTGACAGGTCCATCTATCTTAGGAGAAATCATTGGACTGTTCACCTGGTCCGGTGGACGGACCGGACCAATCAAGGCCGAGTATTATTTGGTTCAAATTGAATAACTAATTTAAACTATAAAGAAATAATTAGAGAGCTCAATTATGTTTGTCGTTAAATTAAAAGTTCCAGAGAAAATTAATTATATTTATATTTATTATAATAATTTAATATTTTATAAAATTATTTGAACTGAATAAACCAAACTAAACTCACCTATCCAAAAAGACACACTATATTTTTTTCCAGAGGATTTTTTTGTTTCCTTTGAGAGACAAAGATATAGAATATACATCTTAATCATTCAGTGGCTTTGAATTTGTTGGATTGATGATATTAATTATTAATTTAAAAAAAATGTAGTTATTAAAAAAATATAATTTATTTATTTAAAATATATAAATATCACGTTGGATTTTTAAAGATGATTCGTTTCAATCTGATTATTTTGTCATAAGGCAGAATGTTAATCCAAGTAAGCTAATAAAATTGATTCACTAAATAAAAGTTTAAAAAGACTGAATTTTTTATCTTATGCTTATATTTTTAGCATTTTATGCTGGACGGGTCAAATCCTTTGCAACAAAAGGAAGTTCACCCAATCATGCATGGACCGCATAACCATTATTTTTTTATCTAATCCCTTCCTTTCATCACCACCGTTCGTTTACTTGTAGCCACTTTTTGGAAATTTCAATTTATTATTTTACTGCTTCAATTTCGTAAAATAAAATAAAATAAAATAAAGAAACTAAAATTCTCATATTCCGAACAGGAGTAGTAGTAGCAGTGTATATATATATATATATATATATATATATATATATATATATTAGATATTTCGAGTGTTTTTTTCTTTTTTATGTTTTTTTTTTTTTTTTCTCTCTCCTATCACGAAACAAATCCGAGCTCAACTATTCCTCGCCTTTTTCCTTTCCCCTCCATAAATAAACACCACTCCTCTTTCCACCATCATCTTTATTCCTCTCTCTCTCTCTCTCTCTCGATCTCTCAATCTCTCTGCGACTACTACGCTTTTCGAATCGCATCGATCGATCGATCGCTCTCTGAAGAAGTCGAGGTAATCGTCCGATCTCTTCTCGTCTCTTTGATTGGTTCATCTCTAATGGCGATTTGAGAAAATTAGGTTTTTCGAGCTGATCGGAAGTGTCCGTTTGTTGGTTTAGCTCGTGATCTTAACTTTAGTTTGGGAATTTTGATTTTGATGGTTTATGGTCCAATTCGATCTGATTTTATCTGCTATCTCATTCACCAAATCAGGGTTGCAAAATTTGTAGTAGATTTATATGTAATCGACTAGAGAAGTTTATTTAAGGAGTTTATTTGTTAAAATATATAAGTTGGTAGGTTTGAATGTTGGATCCTGGATCTCTCTTATGAGAATTTTATATGTACAGGTACGGTCCATCGCATAATTATAACTATATTACTTTAAGTTGAATTGATCCATCTCCATCTTTTACTATGTATGTATACTACCAGAAAAATACAGAGCTTAAAAAAATCATAGATACTAATTTTCTCTTTAGCAAAGGTGCTAGTGACTTAACTAAAATACTAAACAACTTGTTCAACAGTGAGTATTTGGCTTTCATATTTTGTAATGTATTATTTGTTCCTAGCGGCCAAGGTGTTGTTGATTCACATTTGGTGTGTTGGTGTGTAAAACAATCAATTGAAACCAATTCACGAAGGAATTTTTGAATTCCTCTTCTTTAAGATATTAAACAAAGGGAATTTCCGTGGCTGTGTATGGGAGGGTACTATGATCTTAAATGGAAGAAGAGAGACGTGAGTGTGAGGTTTAGTTATTAATAGCTATAAGTTAGTTATCGACGGTTAAGGACACGAAAATAGAGTCTGAATAAAAGAGGTAATTTTGGAAGAAGCGGCAGACTCAAAATCCCCACTTGTTTTTTTTTTTTTTTTTTTTTTATTTATGTAGTTATACAATGCTTATTTGATTTGTTTGTTTGTTTGCCACTATGATGTCAGGCTAACAATATTTTTCTTCATGTTTGCAGACATGGCAGGAATGGCAGCAGAAGGATCTCAATTTGATGCACGACAATATGACGCCAAAATGAATGAGCTGTAAATATTACTGTGTCCCTTTACTTTGTCTTTAGCCCTTTTCTCACGGCAAATTTATTAACTTTTCGTGTTCCTTATATCTCTGATGGTAGGCTTACACAAGATGGGCAAGATTTCTTTACATCATATGATGAAGTTTACGAAACTTTTGATGTTATGGGCCTCCAAGAGAACCTTTTGAGGGGCATATATGCATACGGTATACGATCCATCTTCCTTTTTCTTATCGATCTCTCTGACGCAGATAATGGGATTTATTTAAACAGTTTCTAGAATTTATTTAAATGTATTTTTTTTGTTTTCTTTTTCAGGTTTTGAAAAGCCTTCGGCAATCCAGCAAAGAGGAATTGTCCCTTTCTGCAAAGGACTCGATGTTATCCAGCAAGCGCAATCTGGGACGGGAAAGACCGCAACGTTCTGTTCTGGAATTCTGCAGCAACTGGACTATGGGTTGGTGCAGTGCCAAGCTCTGGTGCTTGCTCCGACAAGAGAGTTAGCACAGCAAATAGAGAAGGTTATGCGAGCACTTGGTGACTATCTTGGTGTGAAAGTCCATGCTTGTGTGGGAGGAACTATTGTACGGGAGGATCAACGCATTCTTGCGAGTGGGGTTCACGTTGTTGTGGGGACACCCGGTCGTGTGTTTGACATGCTAAGAAGGCAATCCCTCCGCCCTGACTACATTAAGATGTTCGTGTTGGATGAAGCAGATGAAATGCTTTCGCGTGGTTTCAAGGATCAGGTTCGCTATTTTTCCTATCCTTTATGTTTCACACAGTCATTTTATTTTCATTTTTCTGCTGCAGTCAGACCAATTATTATAAAATTTATGTTTTATCAGCCAGCACCATGATATATTGCAATTGCTAGTTTACATAGAATATCTAACTTCTCCATTACAAAATTCAATTTTATACGTGTTAGCATAAGATTTGTGGTCCTAGATACATTATGTGTGTTTTCTGATCCTGTCAAGTTTTGATACTCCTAAACTTCTTTAGTTGGAACACGTTTGAGTAACAGTTGCTGCTGCGTGCTTATTGAGTTTGTTCCTGATCTTGTTTGAATGTACTGAGCTTATTATGACACGCTTGAGGAGGGTTTATGTCGGATAATGGTTTGTTACAAAATCACGAATATCTTCTTAATATAGGTGGTTTTTTGTTCTTGGTATTACAGGCTTAGACACTGCTAATAGATAAACTCAGCCAGTGCATAATTTCATAGTGATTATAGTTGACAATATGTGATTACCTCTTTCTATCACGGCTTTTCATCTCATGGTAGGTACAAATCTGTCGGGGGTATCTGAAGTCTAAGAATTTTGATATTATTACCTCACCTGCCATTCCTTTTGATTTCCGAAATTTCCAAAATTTTCTTTTTGAGTTTGACAGTTCTTATTGAAAAACGCTATAGATTATTCCGTTGTTAATAGAATTAATTTGTCGCAGTTACAGAATACTCATAAAAAAAGGTACAAAATATTGCGAGCTTATTATGGAGAGGTAAACATGCTGTAAGATTAGGTATTAAAAAACAAAATTTTAGAAGTTTAGGCAACGATAATTGAAGTATGGACCGTGCGCATTAATGTTTTTGGGCTTTTGATATTGGTCATCTTCATCTTGTTATTGTAAATCTTATTCTTTTTTTTTGCCTTGTTTTCTTTAAACAGATCTACGACATCTTCCAGCTCCTTCCACCCAAAATCCAGGTTGGGGTTTTCTCTGCTACAATGCCCCCTGAGGCCCTCGAGATCACCCGCAAGTTCATGAACAAACCCGTGAGAATTCTAGTGAAGCGAGATGAGCTTACTTTGGAAGGTATAAAGCAATTCTACGTCAATGTGGAGAAAGAAGAGTGGAAACTAGAAACCCTCTGCGACCTCTACGAAACCCTCGCTATCACACAGAGCGTGATCTTCGTCAACACCCGCCGCAAGGTTGACTGGCTGACCGACAAAATGAGGAGCAGAGACCACACAGTCTCGGCTACCCACGGCGACATGGACCAGAACACGAGAGACATTATAATGCGGGAGTTTAGGTCGGGCTCCTCTCGCGTGCTAATCACCACCGATCTTCTTGCTCGCGGCATCGATGTTCAGCAGGTTTCACTCGTGATAAATTATGATCTTCCGACCCAGCCGGAGAACTACTTGCATCGTATTGGGCGAAGTGGGCGGTTCGGAAGGAAGGGTGTGGCGATCAACTTTGTCACGCGCGATGACGAGAGAATGCTGTTTGATATTCAGAGGTTCTACAACGCGGTGATCGAGGAGTTGCCCGCAAATGTTGCCGATCTCCTCTAAGTGGTATCTCAGTACCATTTGGCTTGTAAACTTTATATGGTAGTATTAGGTATATAATAATTTTGTCAAACACTGGGTTTGTGTATGTGGCGATGTGACGACAAAGATAGTGTTTTTGAGTGGAAATTTACTGCATCCTTTCGGATTGTGGTGACTCAAACATATATTGGTTTATTTATATTTCCAAATTTTGTAAATGCTTGGTTTGGTGACATCTTTTACTCAAATTCTGGGTGTGGATTGTATTTGTACTTTTTTTGAATTTTGGGCGTTTTATTTTGTTGTTCCTATGCAATTTGACTAATGCAGGTTTGTTTGGTACTTATATTGTCACCTGTACCTTGTGATACAAAGAGTGGCATTGTATCTTAAATTTGAAATCTGTGTTTTTAATTCTAGTTAAATTTATTTTTTAAAAAATATATATATATATATATAGAACAAATGAATTCGGGACCCGGGAATTTGACGTGAGCTCTACTCCAGCTATCTGCTGAGTAAGTAGTAGTTCCCCCAAATCTCCTCCGAAAATATCCCTCCCCGCTCTAATGGCTCCCGAGATCCGGCGCCTATAAATAGCCCCACGCTCCCACCTCTCCAATGCCGCCGCATCCCACCCCGCTCCCCCTCTCCTCCTCCTCCTCCTCCTCCTCCTACTCCAAAGATGACAAGTCCAAGCGCCCCAAACCCTACCCCTCCTCCTACTCCTTCCCCGCGCGGCGCCTCTTCCTCCTCATCTTCTCCGTCGCGTGCCTCCTCGTCGGCGCCGCAGCGATCGCCCTCTCCGCCGCCGCCCTCCGCCGCCCCCCGCGCACCGTCACCGTCTTCCGCTGCGGCCGCGCCGAGGACACGCTCCGCACGTTCGGATCCGCGTCCGGCGAGGCCGCCGCGGCGCGGCCCAAGGTGCTCGGGTTGGTCGGCGTCCAAACGGGGTTCGGATCGGCCGATCGCCGCGCCGCTCTCCGGAGCACGTGGTTCCCGCCTAATCCCGATGGATTGGTTAGGTAAGATCTGTTCCTCAGGTTCTTCTACAGGGCTCGATCTTTGTGATCTTAGGGTGGTGTCTTTGATGAGTTTTAGGATGAGGATGATGATAATTTGATTCTTATTGCTGGGTCATAAGCACGAATATTAGGACAGAAAAAAAAGAGAAAAATAAAAATGCAAGTGACAAGTAAAGCATCTTCGGAGCAGCAAACATAGAAAATACAAGGAGGTTCTTCAATCTTTGTAAAGCATTTTAAACTAGATTCAGTTGTGTTTGCTCAAACGATGTAAACTTGGCGCCCTGCTTTTTCTTAAATTTTTCTTAAAATCTGCTCCAAGGAGATAGAAACGGTAAACTTGGGTCTATGTTATATTCTTTGGCAACTGAGAAAGGCAGTGGATTATGAACCTGTCGCAGATGGTGTTTGGATTATTTGTACCTTTTTGACCTAGTTTTCCTATCAGTGAATATCTGCTGCTTTTGGCAGCTTAGAACATGCGACTGGTTTGGCTTTTAGATTTGTGATTGGCCGTACAAAGGACCGGAAAAAAATGGCCCAACTCCAGAAAGAAGTGGATATGTACCATGATTTCATGTTCATAGATGTCGAAGAAGAGTACTTAAAGCTCCCTCAAAAGACGTAAGCAGTGCGTTTTGTATGGTCCCTAGTTATTTCTGCTATCATAGATTAAAGATGTAAGTGCGCTTTTCTTTCTTGTATAGGTTATCATTTTTCAAAGCAGCTTTCGACCTCTTTGATGCAGAATACTATGTCAAAACCGATGATGACATTTACCTCCGGCCAGGTAAACTTGATTGGTTGAGCTATCGCTGAAACAGCTTCTGTAATGTAACACTCAGAATAGTGATTTTAACAGACAGACTTGCCACTCTTCTTGCCAAGGATCGATCCCATCGTATGGCCTACATTGGTTGCATGAAGAAAGGCCCAGTCATAACTGATCCAAAGATGAAATGGTTGGTGTCATTACTCGCTAGTTTTCTCTGCGTTTACAAATTTTATACGACTATTACAGAACACTTTGCTGGAGCTTATTTCCATCTATATAACAGGTATGAAAGTTCAGGTCATTTGATCGGTAACGAATACTTCCTACACGCGTATGGTCCGATATATGCTCTTTCTGCTGATGTGGTAGCAGCTCTAGCCATTGCAAGAAATGATAGGTTAGTCATACGTAATACTTATTACTGCTCGAGTCATATATCTATCAGTTGCTTAACAGTATCAAATCACAAATGTAATAATGTGGTTTCTTATTCTGTCTCATCAAGGGTTCCTGTGCACTCCGCCAGAAAATTTATGTGGCAAAAAGATATCAGTAGATATTCTCTCGGTGTTTATCTTTAACTTCTCTACGTGCTTATAGACAGCAAAAGTTATGATGTATTCGTCACTGCCGACAATTTTCTTTGCCGGAAGAACCCTTTTAGTTTCATTTCTATTTGCATACTTCATTCTTATAACATTTTCTATAAAATGCGAAGGTCGATCTGCTATTATGATATAACAGTTGGTAAATATTTTCTATTTGAGGGTTTAATACTCTCTAGCTTTTATTTTTTATTTTCTTTTGGTGCCATCATTAGTTGTCGCAATGCTCTTCTTCATGCTCATCCTAATTTGACATGTTTCCCATCTGCAATTTCCAGTCTAAGAATGTTTAACAATGAGGATGTTACCATCGGCTCATGGATGCTATCTATGAATGTCTATCATGAAGATAACCGGGCAATATGCGATCCAACATGCACACCGACATCAATTGCTGTTTGGGACATTCCAACATGTTCAGGTAGGAGTGATTGTTGAAATTTCTTTGGTAATATATCCTCTGAAATTTTGTGGCAAACATCTCAGTACGCATTGATCTCGCAAAAAGTTGGATTTGTGGTATTGTTTTCTGGTCGAAGGTGCCGCATCACAATATAATTCTATCAATACACTTCAACACTACTGATCACCATTACTACATGACCCATGCATTTAAACATCTTAGTTTCCCATCATCAACAAAATTAATTGCCTCTTCTGAGAGCCTTGCACTGATCTTTCACATCAAAATCACTTTAAGAAATAATACTACTAAAAAACTGAATTACACAGGAATAGCTACACGTATGAACCATCAGTTTTTCTGAAAATGATATCTATCAATTGCTATAGATAGTTCATTTGAGTACCAGTGAAATTTTTAGAAATACATCTGTAATCAATGCGTGTGTTTGAACTGATGCTGCATGTATAACTATACTATTTAATTTACTGTTGCATCCACTCGTACTTTTCCCCACGTTTGACTCTTTCTTCTAGCCTTTAATTAACAAAATCATGAAATTAAAAGTTATATTTGCGTATCAAGGATTTAAGCGCCTATCATGCCAATAAAATATCGGCACAATACTGCTTCCATACCGATGGTACAGCACAATTTTTTTTTCGTTAAATTACTAAATAATTTTCTCAATATAATTTAAAAGGTTTGATAAAAATATATAATAAGTAATTAGAATACTTTGTTGCTAGAAAAAAATAAATATTTCACCTAATTATGTGTCGGTATATATATGTATTTTTTATGATCGGTATATATTGGCACGATTCAGCATGCACCGTGTCGTGCCGTGTCGGCGGCAAACTTAAATCCTTGGCCCATATGATGGATGAGTTGGTAAATTCCTCTATCATTTTACTTGATCAGCTATTGGTTTTCAAACTTACGAGCGTGGCTATTAATTTCTGCTGATCAAAAGTGGGATAAAATTTTGCACAGGTTTGTGCAACCCAGTTGAGAAAATGAAGGAGCTTCACAATACCACCATGTGCTCAAAGAGTCCAACATTACCAGCCGAAGAAGAAGAAGAGTGATGTTATATCCAGATTTATTATTTAGACAACATCTTTTGTCGCGGAATGCAGTAATCTCACTTTTTTGACGAGCCATATCTGGGTTTGTGTCCTCTATACACTCATGTAGCCATTTCTTATGATTTATAAAACGTTGTAAACTGCGTTGTGTTTTGTTCTAAATATTATGTTTCATTTTGTAGATGGAGAGGCAAACGTTCAGTTGAAAATTGAGAACTTGTAACAGAGTGTAATTTGAAACAATCCAATTTTGTTGTACCTATATTGGTGTTATTGCAGTGATTATAGTCATGCGAATTGGTAGATAGGTGGGTGGTCTCAACTACAATATGATTTTGAAGTTTATCTACCACCCACCATACATTTACTAACAAATATTTTGGTGGTGTCGTGTTGGTACTTAAAACAATATTCTTCTGCTTAGTGCATTATTAAATATAATTCTATTTACAGTTATAATTATACCATCAAGCCCTCTGGAGAGGTCATAATCGATCCACTGCATCTAGAGATTATTGAACTGATCAACCCGACCAAAAAAACTGCAGTTTCGCCGTTCATGTGATCCTCACTTTCAATCCTCACAACTATTTATAATAATAATAATAATAATAATAATAATCTAGGCCAAGAAAATAAGAAAAAAGGTTCAACAACACACGAGCACAAATTCAAAATTATCCATTACAAAATCTTCAACTTAATCAATTCTCCCTCCTCTAACATATGTTCCAAATGCCAGCTATTATATCCCAACAATTAGGCATATATTAAAAAGAAACAAAAAAAAAATTATCTTATTGGTAAACACCCGGGAATTGGAGGACCAGTGAACTCCAAAATCAAACGTATACCCCAGTAGCAAGGAGCAGGAATAGAGATCCGAAACCCTGTGACAAGCCAAAAGGCAATATTGTTAGTTACGCCAGCAGCGAGAAAATCTTATTTCATCCCACAGAGAAATAAATAACTCAGCTGTCATTTATTACCAGGAAAACTGATGCCACAGCTGCGGTGGCGATCTCCCTCGGTAAGCTGCGGCTTTTTCTGGATGAAGTGGCTTCATAGCTGCAATACATACCCCATATTATTCGCAAGACAAGTTTTTGCAAGTCCCTTGCGACAGGATGCTGGTCATAGGTTTGTTTAATGTCCGGGTTTACTACCGAGTAAATATAACAGCAGTCTCTGCAAACTGCTCCTAAGTATGCCAATGTCGGGATATAATCTAACAAAAAGTAGCTAAGAACATTGCCAAACTAACTGTCTTCCAGTGTAGTAGTAGGTTGATCAGCAAGAGAGATCAAAAAGGTGCTACAACTGTTAATTTGGTAACTTTGAAAATTCATAATGCTCTCACCAAAACTGTGCCAAGTGTTGTTTCCATCAGTTGGTAATCTATAGATAATACATAAATACTTTTCAGCCTGTTCATAATTCACTGCGTGAGAGCATATATAAGAACGAGGTATACAGATATCCGCATTCAAAAATATAATTAGTGCTGATAATAGCAAAATTCAAGTTCAGATCATATTAAACACGACCTAACATGTGAAGGCAATGTACTTGAACATGTTTTGATCCAATAGAGAACAATACAATGCAGAGCATTTTCAGTGCATCTTGGTTGTGAATAGTAGCACTCACATACATAAGCACTTGCTAAAAGTGACTAACTTTTTCTATCCAAAGAAAGCATTGGAAAATCAGGGAGAAGGGCTGCTACCTAAACTCATCAGCAAAGAATTAGTTGGATAAAGAAAGTTAAATGCAAAGCATTTTTAATAAGCTACAAAACAAAATTGAGAAAGAAGCCACATCACAACCATGTAGTAGGCTAGCAAATATTTCAGCAACACCTAATTACGAGCGATCTATAAGAAAACTACCAGGTTAAAAGCTCCTAGACAATAGCTTAAAGTGAAAAACTGCTAATGATACAATTTAGACATAATCAAGTATAAACAGTAGTATAAAGTAAGAATTGTTAGCATAACGGTTTCCCGGTGCAAATTCTACTGAGTACGAAATGAAGAGCATAGCTAGAAAAAGTAATCAACCAGATGAATGAGGTTAAAAGTAATCCTTTCATAATTGTCCCCCCTTTCCCCAAATAGAACACTTTGATGACAAATTAATAGAATCTGAACTAGAATTTTATATATATATATATATATATATCAACAAAAATAAAAAAAAATAACAGGAAGAGATTGAGAGGGAACAAGAAGAAGAGAATAGTCAATTGGTTACATGAAGAAGGAAGCTGTGACCATGAGACCGACGGAGAGCGTCACAACGGCCAGAGACGGATACCACTCGACTGCGACCGGGCTCGTGATCGGCTTCGGCGCCTGCAATGTTCACAGATTGGTAAACCGGGCAATTAATCACATTAAACCCCACAAAGATCTACATCAGCTCGACTCTGTAAGATCCCAAAACCCTAATTTAAGCATATAACAGCTGTTCTAATGATAAAACCCATTTCTCTACATCTCGTCAACTTGAGAATATCTAATAAACCCAAACGATATGAAAATGGGTGACGATCTCATCATAAACCCTCGAAATCTACACTCCTCAATCCGAAAAAACCTCAAAATCCTTAATTTAAGCAAATGAGAGGGGATCCACGCATAAACCCTACAGATCTACATCTCCTCAACTCTACAAGACCTCAAGATCCCTAATTTAAGCATATGAAACGAATCAGATACGAAGATCGGGAGGAATTGTTTCTCTTACCATCTGGGTAAGGAGAAGAAGAAACCAACGAGAGAGCTCGATCCTCCGATCCTCCGATCCCTCCTCCGCTTCCGCGATTAGGGTTTGAGAATGGAAACTACATGCGTAAAGGTCGACGAAGAAATAGATGGGTCGGGCTCAATTGGGCCGCTAATATCCAAACCCGAACCGACCCAATTGGCTCGTGTGAATTGGGCCGAAGCAGATTGGGTTAGAATCAGATAAAGGCCCATTTAGCCCAGGCAAGGCCCAAGCTAAGATATTAAATGAAAAAAAAAATTTCTTCAATAATAAATTTACTTACGCTTTCCAAGCCAAATTTTCGCGATGGAATCATCCATGCATAATAAAATTATATTAACAAATCAAAAACTGAATCACATATTATTATTTAGTTAAAAATATGCAAGAACTATAAATTATTTTAAAAAAATTATTTAATATTTTAAAATTATAAATTTAGTTAGTATATTTTATGCGTAATTATAATTTTTTTAAAATTAAATAATTAATTTAAATTTAGAAGTAAAAAATACTATTCACTTACTCAAATAAAACAAAACAAATTTAAAATATTTAATAATTATTTAATATTTTTATCTACAATTTATATTTAATAAATCAAATCACCTTTTAGTTAATATTCGAGGAATTTCTACTTTTCCAAACCGCCGTACGAGATTCAGCTACCACTGCCACGTGGAAGAAGGAGCCGGCCACGTAAGCAGAAGGAGACGTGATATGGACCCGTTCTCCGAGACGGATTTTATTATTATTATTATTATTATTATTATTATTATTATTATTATTATTGGAAAACATTACCGGAGCAGGTCGCTGTCTGTCCGTGACTCTGACTCTGTTCACAGTCCTACCGCTGACAACTGTCTTTAATTCCCCCACTGCTTTGCTGCCCCCGCGATATTATTATTATTATTATTTTACGAAAATGCCCTCGAACATTGGTCGACGTCGAGTCGTCGAGTCAAATCCCCTCCCCCATACCCACCGTGTTGGGTATATTACCCACAACGCAGGACCCTTTTCATTTTTTTTTTTTTTTTTTTTAATGTATAAAGTATATAAAAAAAATTAAAAATTTTAATTTAACTAATAATTTTTTTAAAAAAAATATATTTTACTATTTAATTTTTTTAATTTATTATTTATTTTAATAAATTTATAGGTACGAGTATGGTATCAAATATACAGCGTTTAGATTACAGTGAGATAAATTATTTTAAGTTTACCTATATATTTAAATTAATAATTTTAATTTAGTTAACGTGAGAAGCGCACTTAGAAAAATAGTAAAAAGTTGGTGTGGGGATACTTGGGCTGCAAGTCATTCTATTGTGGGGCGACATGAAACGGTCCAAATGTGTCAAAAAAAAAAAAAAAAACAAAAAACAAAAAACAAAAAACCAAAACAAAAGGCCAAAAACTCTGATGGAATTACAAAATTACCCGATTGAACGGCGTGGAAGGCGTGACCCTATACGGTAGGTGCGCTACAGGGCCAGGGCTATAAAGGTAATTCCGGCATTAAACACTTTTGCATCGATACGCTCGGAAAAAGGAAAAGCACGAAAAGCCACAGTGCGGGGCCTCCGCATGCGACCTCGCACTCCGAGACGTCCAAATCACGTCGTGATTCGCGCTGCGCGCGCATCAACGGCCGGACACTTGGGAGCAGGTGCGTGGGGGAGTACCCGACTTTTCTGCCACGTCACTGCGCCAGCTCACCTTCTCCTATCGTCGCCCCCGCGCGCGTCCTACGTGGCATTTCTGTACGTTCCGTTTTTGCCCTTCCCCCTCCCCCCTATATAAACACCCCCCCAACCCGATTCGCTCACTCGCTCCTCTCCCCTCTCGAGTTCACTATCGAACGTTCGCGAGAATAGTAGTAGATTCATGGAAGGAGAGGACGTTCGGAAGAGGAAGGGGCACCTCAACGAAGACGACGATGGTATGCGGAAGCTTGCGAGGGTGGCGGGGATCTCCGCGGAGGAAGACGACGACGACGACGACGATGACGACGAGGATAAGCTCGGGATCGAGGAGGGCATGGTGGCCGAGGTGATGAAGTGGTTGGAGAGGGAGATCACCTCGCCGTCACCTTCGTCGTCCTCGTCGCCTAATCCCTCGTCGCACCATCGACACGACGCGGCGTTCGTCACCATCAATGGCAACGAGGAGAGCTGCGGCCCCTCCTTCTCCGACTCCGCCTCCACCGTCATGGCCTCCATCGACACCCGCGTCGCCGCCGCCCCCTCCGCCGCGGCGTGGCCTACTCCTCCTCCGACGATCTGGCCCTGGGCCGAGGCGACGGCCGGGGCGATCGCCGACGACGAAGAGGACGACGACGACGAGAAGTGGTTGGCGCGTGTGCTCGGTGGGGCCTGGTTGGAATTGGGGATACTGATGTAAAAACGCGGGGAGGTAGTAGGGGTTAGGGTTAGGGTTTTGTCGTATACATATTTTTTTCCCCCTCTTTTTGTCTTTTTTTTGTGGAATTGTTTTCCTCTTTTGAGCCTGTGATGGAGAAGGGGTGAGAGAGAGTCTCTGGAGGAAGCAACTGGAAAAGCTATACTTCTAAAATACAAAAGTTTCATATATTTTGAAATCTGCGTTACTCTTAATCAATTGATTTTTTTAGTTTGAAATTTTATTTAAAATTTCTGATTAACTAATGATGAAAATTAACACAACTAAGCGCAGGAGAAAAGCCTACGCACGTAATTGAATACATATATATTAGTCGCTTTTGATGAAGCTAATTTAGTGCAAAAGCCACTTACATGTTTTCGGTTCTCTTTGTGGGCCCCGATTGGCAGTACAACGCGACAGGTCGGTGTCATTTAGTGCCTACATAAAAAGCCGGTGCTATTTAAATGCGAGCACAAAAAAAGTGTAAAGAAAAGAATAAATAAATAAATAAATAAATAAATAAAGAGGTACGTAGCTTAATTAAGTACGGCGAGCTGAAGCAGAAGCGGAAAAGCAGAAGCCGCAGCGCTGCGGTTGCAGGGAGCAGTTTGGAAAAAGGACAGCGTACTGCGTGGATGTTGACCCGGAAAAGGACACAGTGAGATTGGAGCTAATTCACGGCGATGCCATCGAGGAGGATGCCGCGATTTGTAGTTGTTTACGGCTCCCCCTCCCCGCGCTTTTCCGATGCGCTGCTGCAGAGAATTTCGCGCAGTAACTAATGGTTCATGTCATGCACCTATTTTTTTTTTTAACTTAATGATTTCTTTGCACAATTAGATATTTATATTCTGATATATATTTCGTATTTAAAATTATTTTTAAAATCTATTTAGTACGGCCCAAGGAGGAGAGGAGAGGGGAAGGCGTTTGAGACTGACAACCCACTGCTTCGTGTAGTGCGAATTCATCAAATCTCAAAAAAGCATCTACAGTCTGCTTAGTAGAGAATCATTTCTATATAGTTTTCGTCTGATCACTACTCTTTGTCTTACCAAGCATCAAAATCTGAAATGAAGGGATCTATATGTCCATTGCTATAATTGATAGCAGCGGCTAACATAATTTGCTTCCGCCAACAATAATCTGTATGGCGTCGTACTCTTCCTCGTGGCCAACTTCCAAACAATTACAAGCAGTATCCAATTATGTTTTTTATTTTTTTTTTTATTTTTTTTAATAAAATTTTTTTGTACAAAATATTGACCTAGCTAGCTACTACTGCCACCGGCTGTTACCGTTAAAAATATTATTAGTTAAGCCCAAATCGCGACAGCCGACATAGCCAGTGCCCCGAGGAAAAGGGCGAGGTAGGACGCCACCCGTAGGCGGGCGTCGCTGCCCATCCGGCGCTGCTTGAGGAAATCCGGTGCGATGAGATCGACCAACGCCATGTAGATGAGGATACCGGCCGACGCCGAATCCAGTAAGCCCTCCACCACCAACGCCCTCGGGCTATCGGCATTGTAGAACGACGCCGCAGCTGCCCCGACCGCAATCCCTGCAGGCGTTGTGACGGCGAAGAACGCCGCCATCACGGCCGCCGACACATTATTAAATTGTGCCTGAAAGTTATAAATCAATAAAACCGTAATTAAGAAGAGAGAACTATAACTGGCATGGAGGGGTGACTCTAATTATAGATATGGATATATTAGTGTTAGTAACCTGAGCGATGCATCCGCCCAATGCGAAGCCCTCGAACAACTGGTGGAATGAGAGAGCCGCGATTAGGGGCCGTATCGTGCAGGGGCTCTGCGACACGCCTAACGAGAGCCCGATGATCACCGAGTGCGACACTATCCCCAGCTCCAGTATCTGATTCGTGCATCCAACACCCAAGATGATAAAAACCAATCGAACAGTAATAATAATAATAATAAATTACAGTACATTGCACAAATTTTACAAGGCTACGCGCGCACCTGTGACACGACTACGTGCCGCACGTGCGAAGCCACTCGGCCGCCACCTTCCTCGCAGTCGCTGGCGCCGTGCGCGTGCGCGCCGACGACGCGCGTCGTTTCCTTTCCCTCCTCCGCCGAGTCCTCCGGCTCCGGTGCGACGGCGACGGCGTCGGCGATGGCGACGACGGTGATTCCGTCATCCGCCTCCGCCGCCGCCTCCGCCGCAGCAGCAGCAGTATTTTTGGCGTCATTTGGGCGGAGCTTTCGCTCGTAGAAGTGCGTGGCCAAAATGTCGGCCACTAAGGTTCCGAGCGCCGCCAACATGGCGACGAAGCCGGGGAACGGGAACTGGCGCCAGGGCGATTCCGGAAGGCAAGGATCGGTGAGCGCGGAGACGGCACCGTGTAGCATGTGGACGAAGCCGGTGGCGAGTATCACGCCGGCCGCGAAGGCCTTCGCGGAGACGAAGAGCCCCCCGTCCGCACGAACAACCCGCCGCCTTCGCCCGACGAGGGGGATCGCCACGCCGGCCAATCCGGCGAGCAGGATCGACGCAATCGCCGCCATTTTCAGCGGCAGCGCCGCAGCATCGTCGCGGCACTCGTCCGCCGCCTCTTCGTCCCCCGCGCAGCTCGCCGCCGACATCGATGCTGAAATCGAATTGGAACAACAAAACTGTTACAAAATAAATCAAATTTGGAATTCTATTTTTTTTTTAAAAAAAAAAAAAAATTACCGGAGAAAAGGCGCAGATGATCGCGGAAGCGAGTGAAGAGGAATACGGAGTCGAATTCCTGAGAAACGAATAGCGAATACTACGTCTCAGGATAATTATAATTGAAAAACAAAAAAATTGTGGCTTATGATCATGATCATTATACCTCCATTAAGGACTCTCCAGGAAAAAAAAAAAAAAAAAAAAAAAAAAAATCCTTGATTAAAATTATTAAATATATCTTCAATCGTACGAGCTTGAAACTCTCCTTCTCCTGCTACGCAATTCGAGGGTTCGATGATAAAAATAAATGTTGGAATTGTAAAGCACCAAAAGAAAAAAAAAAAAAAAAAAAAAAAAGGAGAGAGAGATCGGGGAATGGAGAGGGAGAGAGAGAGAAAGAGGGAATTGGGGGCGGTGGCATGTCGTGCAGTTCGAAGAAGATGACGACATCCAAATGACGGGTCTAAGCCAGGCCAACGTGGCCCAATAAGGCGGCTCGGGAACAGTACCACTGCATGATCGGACGGTCCAAGGGAGGCCTAAGTGCTTTGAGATTGACGAATCGCTATTTATTCCAGGTTTGGGCTAGTGGGTTATTCCGACCCGTTACCGTTGCCACGTGGCGTATGGAGATGAGTTGTTGTCGCACAATGTGTTGACGATGTCGACATTGTGGGCCTGTGGCGAAGTGATGTACACGTGCACCGACACGGCCAAAATTAAATATATTAATTAATTTATTAAATATATTTTTTTTATGATTCACAATATTATTCATAGTAACTAGTTAAATTTTTAATAAATTAATACAATTTAAACATTCCAAAATAAAATATAAATTTTATATTCGTTCATCTATACTCAGATCTTATTTTATATTAGTTTAATTTTCATTTTAAAAATTAAAATTTAATAAAAATTATAAATTATAGTATTAAAAATATAAGATATACATTATTTTTCTGAATCTAAGTACATCTAGCAGGTGTTTTTCTATAACCTCTATCAATAATTATTATTTTTTAATAAAATAAAAATAAGATAAGAATATGAATAAATGTTTCTAAACATTCTAATTCCGTTGGAACTTTGGATTCAACATAACATTTGCTTTACTTAAAACCTCGCCTTATTTGCAAAATATGGAAGTGATAGTCGCGTGAAAGTTAACGTGACAACAAATGTTTCAGCTACTCAAATTTGATATGATGTAATTTTAAATGAAATGCTCAATAAATAAAAAAATTATTTCAAATAAAAAAAAAAAATGTAACTTTTTAAAAGTAGGCCGAATGTGGGAACGATCGAGGGATTGGGCTCCAATCCATGGATCACATTACTAGGCCCAAAAGTTTAAAGTTTGTTGGTCAAAAATTAAATTGGATATGTGAAAAAAATATTGGTTTTACCATTGCCTGATATAATGTCCAAAATATTTATCGTCGTGTCATAGATTACATTTTGAATAGTTCTATGAAGGATTTTTTTTTCGCTGTATTTGTAATAAATAATAAAAACAGAATCAAAGGTGATATTTCCATTCTTATTTGGCAAATTGTTTGCAATGTCTAGTACAGCTGCATAATTCCTGCAGGTAAATCATTATTTAGGTGGAACACATTGCTTTGAAATATTATAAATAGGAGCTGTACGTGCAACATCTTAATTCGGTTGTTTTTATGAGAGAATTATTTTATAGTGCATAAGGTATGGATAACTAAACTTGACCATCCAAAATGGCCCTAATATATATAGTTGGCATGGTCCTTCACATTGCAACCCAAGGTACTGGACTAGTTGAGTCAATAAATGACCAATATTTTCTGGCTAATGAACCAAGTGGACCTGGACCAACATTAGTCCAATTAATGCTCCTTTAACCTTTTTGCTCCAAATTCCATGCAGTGTAGTTTCAGTACAGATTGAAAGTTCTAATCACCCCTCTTTACCATAAACTGCAAAAAAGATTTACATCTCTCATAATGTTGAAGAAAAAAACAAAAAAAAAAAGAAGAAAAGAGAGAGAGAGAGAGAGAGAGAGAGAGAGAGAGAGAGAGAGAGAGAGAGAAAGTTCGAGACACAAGGTCTCTTCACCCTCACTGTCACTGAAAGAAAGGTTGAATGATGAGTGTTCCCTTTCCCTTTAAATTTGTTGTTGTTTTCTTCACTTCCCTTTACTTGAAAGAGGCCATTAATTCCTTCATTAATACCCTCAATTAAGAAGCCATTGATTTAGATATATAGTGGTTAGAACTGTACAATCAATCACAGTTGAAAATAACCAATTAGCCATTTGTTTGGTATGAATTGTATTGGAATTTAGGAGGCAAAAGCACATGAGAATTATTTCTTCTTCTTCCTCTTCTTCTTTAGTACATCTCATCTTTGGTTTATTTATTTTGGTGAGGTGCATGCATGGGGTCAAATTAAAGGTGCAGAAGAATTTTACTTTGGTTCAATGGATTAAACCAAAGAGATGCACATGCACATGCATGGTTGCCAGGTTGCAAAGAGTTCCCCTTTTGGTGGTCCAGTTGCTCCTTTAACTGCATGAACCTTAGAATCTACTGGCTTTTGCTAGCTAATAAAGAAGTTAAATCAAGTACATATATTTGTAGAAATATTATACAGCTGTTGAAAATAAAAGATATATAGAAGAAGCCATTGAGTTGGTAGTAATAGAAGAGAGAGAGAGAGAGAGAGAGTGTGTGTATTATAATTAGTGCAATGACAAATGGGTCACACCACATGCCAATGGTGCTCTTTTAACTTTATGGTAGTATATAATAGAGGACTGCCATGCTTTGAGACCAAAAAAAATCAGCTAAAACACTGGAGATTCTTCTTGTAACCATGCAGTTGGTGTATGTTATTTCCTAGCTGTCATTTTTCCCATCTAGGGCATCTAATTCCCAAAGACACATGCTAAAGCTATGAATATATGAAACCACATCCACTTGGGGATATAGATATCTATATCTATATCTATATATATATATATATATATGTGTGTGTGTGTGTGTGTGTGTGTGTGTGTGTGTGTGTGTGTGTGTGTGTGTGTGTGTGTGTGTGTGTGTGTGTGTGTGTGTGTGTGTGTGTTAGGGGAGTCGCGCAGTAGGTGAAAATGGAACTATGTTTAAAGTTGTATTCTTTGTGTTAGCGCACAATTAAATGCGATCATCATACAAAAATAAATCTCAAATACACGGTTAGCGCACAATTAAATGCGATCATCATACAAAAATAAATCTCAAATACACGATAATTTAAAAAATATACAGATTTACGTGAAAAAAAATTTACATGAAAAATATTACAGACACAGAAAAATAATTTTACTATATGAAAAAAAAATACAAATTGTTTTTCGTTTCAATTGCTCGATTACACTAGAGTAAAAAAGAAAGAAAATAAATATTTCATAACGAATTTTTCTTATTGAATTCGATCCGTATCATGGGGCTCTACCCCCGTGCTCCCTGTCTGATGTCAATAGTGGGTTTCGGGCTCGGGCCGACCCGATCGAGCCCTCCACTTTCCATTACAGGTATCTATTTTTTTTTTTCTTAAAATATTTTTTAAAATTTAACATCGCACCGTAAAATCATCAACGAATAAGAAACATAAAATTTAGATGATTTTCAATTTCGAGGCACATCTCACACTCTATCTAATAAGGAAAATGCTACTTGTACACCCGTAAGGAATGTACATCTCACACCCCCACCCATCTAAGGGTGTGGGGTGTGATGAGGGGTCACTTGATGTGACCCGTAAAAAATATCGACACCATTAAAGGATTGGAAGTGTAGGATGTACACCCCTTCGGGGTGTACATGTAGCATTACTCATCTAATAAATAAGGAAAATGCTACTTGTATATTAATTCTATTTGGGGTGTACATCATATATCCCACTCATCTAATGGGTGGGGTGTGGTGAGGGATCACTTTAGAAATTGTGAAGTGACTCCTCACCCTTAGATGGATGAGTGTAGGATGTACATTTTTTTTAGAGTGTACATATAGCATTGCTCAATAAATAAAAGTATGATTTTTGAATAAAAAATTAGAGATTTTGAATGTGTTAAAAGAAGTAGAATTTGTAATTTAGACTTTTCCACTTACTGCTTCCTGAAATAGATATTCTGGATGCATTTTCACAATAATAATAATAAAGCATTAGGACTTTTGCGCCTTTGGCTAGTTATAGTAATTTTAATTTAGTAAATATAGTAAAAAGGATATAAAATTTGGATAAATTGGGAAAGTAGGGATGAGCTTAATTAGCAATGATCATGGCAATAAATACTTTTGATGAAGTGAAAGTAACCCAACAAGTTGAGTTAGGGTCCTCTTGTTAAACATTGAAAATTAAAATAGAGTTTTATTTTACGACGTATTTTATGTCTTAAAAAATTTAACATTCTGTAAAAATATTATTCTGTTTTTACTGTTTGGATTGTGAAGTTAAAAAAAAAATTCTGTTTTAAATTTAAACTTTCAATACAAAATATTAAATTTAAAAATATAATTTTTTAATTTTTAATTTTAAAATTTTAAAATTACGATTTAAATTTCAAATTTAAAAATTTTAAAATTGAATTAGAATTTTAAAATTTTAAAATTTGAATGTGAAATTTTAAATTTTAAATTTTAAATTTCAAATTAAAAAATTTCAAATATAAAATATAAAATATAAAATTAAAATTTAAAAATTTAAAAATTTTAAATAAAAATTTAAAATTAAAATAAAAATTTAAAATTTAAAATTTGAAATTAAAGTTTAAAATAAAAATTAAAATTTAAAATTTAAATGTAAAATTTCAAAATTTAAAATTTAAAATTTTATAATATTAATTTTAAGTTTTAAATATAAAATTTTATTATTTTAAAACAATAAATTTAATTTTAAAATAATAAATTTAAATTTTACAGTTTAGCATTTTAAATTTCTTATTTTAAAATTTAAATTAAGATTTTATTTTTAAAATTTTCAGTTTCAAATTTAAAATTTAAATTTTAGATTTTTTAATTTTTAATTTTAAATTTTTAAAGAGAGGTGAAATACGAAAAAGGGCGAGTGAGAAGTCGTACGCGAAAATAAAAAAAAAAAAAATTTGCCCGCCTAAGCTCTGTTTTTTTTTTTTTTCAAAAATATTCTGAAACATTATTAATATATCGTTATATTTTTACGCAGTTGAGCTATCTAAACGGGCTGAGTACTAAAAAGAAAGTAAGTGTGATGCATCAAAGATGACAGCTGTGCGGAATTAAGATTTGTGCATTACATGGGTAATTAATTAGCAAGTTCGAAAAACGTGGCCAAATATTGAGGGCAAGAGATTACTGGCATTATCACCTTATCAAGTCACTGAAAATGACTCATTATTAATCATTATTATCAAACCAAGTACTAGAGGAAACCTCAAAGGTATCGTTTGGTAACAAAATAATCATAACTAGCTATTCTGGAGATAGGTATAAAGTACGGAATAAGAGCAAAAAAGCGTTTAGTTCGGTTCCAGGGATAAGAGATTTTGTGTTTGGTATGAGAATGAGAAATAAGAAGAATAAAGAGATTGTGATGATGAGTGTATTGAGAAGGAAAAGAGAGAGAGGAGAGAAAGGGATTTGTGATGATGAGAGTGTATTGGGAAGGAAAAAAGAAAAAAGAGAGAGGAATTTGTGATGATGAGAGTGTATTGGAAAGAGAGAAAGGAGGGGAGGAGGGATAGTTTAATTAAAAAAAAAAATTATAAAATAATAGATAAGAACTGTTGTTCCAGCTTATTTTGCTTGTACTAGAACTACTGTACCGGATAATTTTTGGTGCGTTTGATAGAATAAGGGGGATAAACTTTTTATTCCCGGTTCTAGCCCCGAAACAAACGGTGCCTTTGGGTATCGTTTGGTAACGGAATAAGCCAGAACTAGCTATTCTGGGGATAGGTATAAAGTACGGAACAAGAGCGAAAAAGCGTTTGGTTCGATTCCAAGGATAAGAGATTTTGTGTTTGGTATGAGAATAAGGAATAAGAAGAATAAAGAGGTTGTGATGATGAGAGTGTATTGGAAAGGAAAAGAAATAGAGAAGAGAGAGGGATTTGTGATGATGAGAGTGTATTGGAAAGGAAAAAAGAGAAAGGAGAGAGAGAGATTTGTGATGACGAGAGTGTATTGGGAAGAGAAAAAGGAGGGAAGGAGGAATAATTTGGAAAAAAAAATAAATTATAAAATAATAGATAAGAACTGTTGTTCCAGCTTATTCTGATTGTACTAGAACTACTGTACCGAATAATTCTTGATGCGTTTGGTAAAATAAGGGAGATAAACCCCTTATTCCCGGTTCCATTCCCATTCCAAAGGAGGCCCAACTATGAATAGGAGACATGCAGTAAAGGGAGCATAATAATAATATTACTGCTTTTACTGTAGTGGAGGGAGAGCTGAATAATTCTTTTTGCAGGTATTTTAGTGAATAACTCTATTAAAACAAACAGTACTTATTATTGCAGATCATCAGTGTCTATAGCAAAAAAAACTTGTCCTATTGAAATGTTCACAGCTGGTACTAGGACAGGAAGTAGAAATGTGATTCTGTGATCCAAAATAAGAAGGTTCAATTTGGGCTTAGAGATTCTTCTGATAGTATTTTATAAACAGCAATATACCCTTACTCTACATCATCATGTGGGGTTGGTGGATGGCAATCCAAGGCATTCATGTGTCAGCAGCAACATTGCACATCAAGCAAACTATGTTGATCCCTTGCCCTCTACTCAGTTGCTCTTTTGGTGGGAAGGGCACATAGTTTAGGGAAATTTAATCATGCAAGCTTTGGATGGTGGAAAATCTATTCTCTTTTCCATATATGCCTTTGATTTCACTCTGCCCACCACTCTATTCATTACTTCTGAATCAGGAAATCCTGCATTTCTCACCAGCCAATCACATTGAAACACCTGGCTTTCCAAGGCATGAACTAAACTCATAATACTTAGCAGCCAATTGCTAATTAATACTAACTTGATCTGTCTCAAACCAAATATAGTTTATATTAGGTCAGAGGATTAAGCCTCACTGTTATCACTCATTTTAATGTGATAGTGACTCCACAACTTTGAGTTGCCTTAAATGTGATTATTATTATAAAAACAAAAAAAAAAAAAAAAGAAAAAGAAAAAGGATATGTTCTTGTCGCTGTACTAACAGATTAGTGGTTGTAAGAATTTTCAAGAAAAACTAAGCAAGTTCTTAATAAATTTCTGAAATCAATAATTCAGAAAAAAACAAATGTAAGATAACAAATCAGCAGTAGATGGTCCAAGTGAGGTGCCCAATGTGTTCCCCCCTCCCAAGGCCCCAACCAAAATGAACCCAGCCAAACATTTTCTTAACAATTACAGTAATCCTCAGTTTTGGACTCTCATGCCCAGCCTGTCAAACAGGACATTTTCAAGATAATCCTTTCCCCAAAACTGAGCCATTAGTAGGAGTTTATGATAGTATAATACACCTCCTCTTTTACTCAGCTCCCAGGGACAGTAGTCTCCTACAGATGCAAACAAAGAATCTGAGGAGCTTTGTTAATTAATTGTTGCCCTCCTACTACCTCTCTGTGGACCAATATATTAATCTCTATGTACTGCCTCTGGGCCTCCTCTTCTCACTGCTCTCTCTCTCTCTCTCTCTCTCTCACTACATTGAATGGTACAGAAGAAGAGGGGAGCTTTCCTTGCCCATCTCATTCACTTAATCCTTAGTGGTAGGAAAAAACCATCATTCTAATTGTAATTTCTGTCCAGAAGCTAGATTCTATCCTCAAATTGAAAAGGAACCATTTTGAGCTTTTGTTCTAAAATTTAATTTAATAATCCTTTGCTCTCTACCTACCTACTCCCTCTCTCTCTCTCTCTCTCTCTCTCTCATGGTGTTTTATGGTGCAGGAATTCATAGTCTCACAACATGGGCTTGCTTAAATTTGTCTCCTTTGACTCCACCCACCTCTTATTCCAGAATGGGTAGCCCTGTTTTATCCTTCTTTCCTTGCTCTTTTGGAATGTTATGTGGAGTGAGGGTTTTGGAATGTTATGTGGAGTGAGGGTTTAGATCTCAGATTTCTGCTTATGAAGGAGGAGCAAAATGGGTTGGCAAGAGAAGATCATTCCTGAGTTGGTTCATTGCTGCTGTGTTCTTCTTTTTCTTGTTCATGGATGTAGAGGTATAAAAATTTGGGCAATTTTTTCTCTTCTGTATCTTCATGTACTTCCACAGCTGATGTTGCGCATGATTCCTACTGCAGATCTCTTTAAACATAATTGAATTGATGATTTGCATAACAGTGTTCAGAGTCTTGCATTGTGTACTGATTAGAGTATCATTTCACTGCCTCCAAATTATTTGCCCAATGTTGGTCTTACAGGCTTTTCTAGAGCCACACCTTTTCCAGTTACTAAATCTGGTTCACATGTTTTGCCTTTTCTGAATGCAAAGTCCAAAAAATCATGAAATTTAGGAATTTCCATTTTGCATTCATGCCCATTTAAAAAAATTTGTAAGGCACCGTAGTTACTAGATAGTATCCAAGGCCATGCGGATGCGCTCGTTCTCGTTTCGGTCCAGTAGTTGCTTACTAGGCTTCATCCTTCGATTACAAGGCATTACTCTATATTATTATTTGCATGAGCTGTAATTACTTTCTCGAGCATTATAGAAATGATTATTGCGGCTTGGCGGGTTACCATTTGATCTCATTAATCAATTTAAGTTACATTTATGTTCTTCGTGGTCCACCTTCGTGAGTTGCCCCTTCTAATTTCACCTCATGCCGCATTGCTTAGAATGGTAAATTCTGTGGATGCTAAAACAACGGTAGTAATGATTTGGCGAGTAAGCAATGAAACTAGGTAGAGAATTTACCGAAGTTTCCGAATCCTATCAGGGGACTCTTTTCGAAGGAAATAGACGATGTTCACAATTCTACTCAAGTTCACACTAGAGTGGAAGAAAAGGACTTATTGCCTATTTGACTTGTTTTCTAAGACAACTTGTCTATTCTAAGAAGGAATAGCCAGGCATTTGGAAAAAAACATGTTGAGAGCATTTTAATAAAAAATCTGCTCGTTCTTCATATATAGAATATAGATTGCTATACACAAACGACACTTCTACAGAAACCTCAGCCAGTCCAAGTAGGCCCTTAGCTGAGCGACAGCTTCTGCAGAAGTTGAAATTCTTTTAATTGCAGAAACTAACTTTCCAGCACTTCTTCACTCGGTGGCCGTTGGCTGAATTATTCAATTTATTCCTTATGCCTACCTTCGATAGTTCTTAGTCCTTTACTCTCTTGCAGGGCTTGATTTACCTCCTCCTCCTGCTTTATCTGCTGATCCTCCACGCGCAAGAGAGACAGCATCTAGTCCTGCTGATCTTCCAAAACCACAAACTGCATATGCACCTGCTCCAATAACTCCTCCTAAAGGTAGCTGTAATACAGCCATAGGTTATCAAATTGATAATTTCAAACTCATTAAAAATCTTAATCCATCTGTATTATAGGATCTGATTCGCATGCTCCAGTTGCATTGCCGCCTTCCTTTCGGGCTGCTGGCCCGACTGTAAATCCATTGATACCAACAGTGAAGCCTCCGGCTCCATCCGCTCGTTCAGCAGTCGAACATAATTCTCCAGGTTAATATTGTCCAATTAATAACTGAGAGCAATATATCCCACATTTTTTTTTTTCACTGAATTCTTCTGTTTTGACCCCCAACACAGGCCATGATCTTGCTCCATCTTATGCGTCTCTTCCACCAAAAAGTAATGTTAGTTCAACTGTACCTATAAGCAATTCTTCAGTCATACTGCCGCAAGCTCCAGGTACATGGTTAATGAGAAATGGATTACTTATATAGTTTATGTAAATAGATGTATAGGCTAATGCACTTCTTGTTTATTATTTTCGCTTGAACGTCGGCTCCTCTAAGAATTTTTCCTGTCAATCCACCCAGCACACCAAATACTGAAAGAATAACAACATCAGCTGCACCTGCTGGAAGTACTGGAGATTTCCATGATAATCATAAAATTATTCCATGCTTGATTATTATCCTTTAAAACATATCTTGCTCTACATGTATTTTATTTGCGCTATAATACTCTTTATCTTTTACATATAATGTTTAGGACACGCAACCTCCCCATCAAGTACATCCCCTGTTAACCATGGGAAGAGTCATAACATTCCAGTTGCCCCTCCCCCAGTAGGGACAAGCACTAACATTTCCCCAGTAATCCATTCACCTTTAAAAGGTAACTTAGGTTTCTTCTTCCCCCAACTATCTCAACTGGAAACTAAGATGTAACTTAACGACTAATATATTTCTCAGGGTCTTCCCCTTTGATAAGCCCAGTTCCACATAAAGCTGAACCGCCCCCGAATACGGAGAATGCTCCATTGAATTCGCATGCCCAACCTCCAAAAGTAGTAATATCTCTTGGTCCTGCATCAGCTCCTGCTGTTCCGACCCGCAAACACACGCCTAGAAAAAGAGTACCAAAACATGTATTTGCTCCGTCTTATCCACCACCATATATTCCAGGTTG
Source organism: Tillandsia leiboldiana (assembly GCA_029204045.2). Lineage (NCBI taxonomy): Eukaryota > Viridiplantae > Streptophyta > Magnoliopsida > Poales > Bromeliaceae > Tillandsia > Tillandsia leiboldiana. The sequence continues at coordinate 1,508,213 of CM055064.1, forward strand.
GATTATCAAACTCCTTTGAGTAAAACTACTTTACATTAATTACTGAAATTCCTTTGCATGGTTTGGATTGAAGGTCCAGTAGTCTCTCCACCTCCAAAAGTTGTCTCAACTAATAGGCCAAGACATCATGCTCCTCCACCCTCATATCAAGGTGATAAATTTGGCACAAGTTGGAGTTAGGATTCATATTACTGCTCAACTTGTGATATTGTTGTACTTTTGCAGGCCCTTCTGACTCTCCCATTCAATCTCCATCTTCTTCTGTATCATCGCCAATTCCTTCTAGCCAAAATAAAGGTAGTTCTCAAGGCCTTTCTTGCTTCTTTTTTTTTTTTTTTTTCCTCCTATCTCAACCGATTCTCAACATAAAACCTATTTAGCGAATTCTAATTATGCTCATTTTTTTTACAGGATCCTATCATCATCCTAGCATTTCTCCTTCAGGGCCTCTCTCTACAGTGCCAAAGGCACCAGTGTCTCAACCGGTTTGGACGTTGCCACCTCCGCCTCCTAATTTAGGTATAAACTAAGTGCATACTTTCGTCCTTATAATGCGTTCGTCATTTGCAAACATTTCCATATTTCTATCCATTCTATAATTTCTTTGCAGATTGCAACTCATTATACTGCACAGAGCCTTTAATAGATCCCCCTATAGGATCTCCTTGCATCTGTGTACTACCGATTAAAGTTGGACTTCGTTTAAGTGTTGCATTATACTCATTCTTTCCGTTGGTCTCCGACTTTGCGCAAGAGATTGCATTGGGAGTTGATATGAAGCAAAGGCAGGTTCGTGTTATGGGGGCGAATGTTGCCAGTGAACAGCCTGAGAAGACAGCCATTCTTGTGGATCTCGTACCGCTTGAAGAGAAGTTTGATAACTCTACAGCATTTCAAACCTTTGAAAAGTTCTGGCGCAAGCAAGTGGCGATAAAAAAGTCACGTTTTGGGGATTATGAAGTTTTATACGTTCTTTATCCAGGTTTCGAATCCTTGCATCATTTGCTTGTGGTTGATTTTATTTTCTTTCGGTATACTGTTGAATGCAGTTTAAATTTTGGAGCACAACTTTTGTATTACAAGTTGATTATATGAACCACCAATTTGAGACATGTTTGACCCGACTGGAGCTTATGAACAAGTACTTTTAGGGTAGAGTCGTTAGAGGAATTTTTCATTAAATTCTCTTCATCACGGAAGCAGAAGACTAATATTAAAGCTTCTGCTTTTGAACCGCTATTTTAGCTTCCTATTGCAGCAAAAGCTCATACTTTTTTGTTAGCTAAATGCCTGGTTTCAAGAAGCTAGCTGCTGCTTTCTTTCTGGAGTGGACAAGCTGTTCCAGATGCCATGCAAAAAGGGCACTAAGTTTTGGTTCTAGAAATCCCTGCCTTAAATACTTGTTTTGGATTCTTGGTGAACTTACGCCATAAAATGCCTAAATGGTTTTAAGTATGTTAAGAAATAACATTGCTGCAATCTCTTCATATATGAATAATTTTGCATGCCACCATTTAAAAAGCACTTCAATTCAATGTTTGCTTTCTTGGTGTATACTAATCTTCTAGATCATTCTATTTTGCTTACTCTTCTTCTTTTCGCTAATTTATGCAGGGCTTCCTTCTTCTCCACCTACAGCACCGGCAAATGTTAACGTCGAAAATGGGCAATTTGGTAATAACAGAAATGCCAGGACCATGAAGCCTCTCGGGGTTGATGTGAGGAAGCAAAAAAGAAAAGCCAACGGCAGCTTAATTACTATTGTAGTCCTCTCATCTTTTCTAGCATTGCTTTTATGCACTGGAGCAGCACTGTTGTTGGTGTTGAAATGGGGAGATCATTTTGATTTACCTGAAAGATTTCAACATAGTTTACTGCCTCAGTTTGCAAAGTCATCAGGTATAGTAGTTCAATTATGGTTTTTAAGTATTGAGCAGACACTTAATGCATGAAGAGAGAAGCATGATCATTTGAATTGACTTATTCACTGGACAAAATGAAGGGGTCAAATGTGCGAGTTCGTGATCTTTTAATGAATTGCTGCTTGGTTCTTGAACTTTAGCTTTACCGGATCGAGTGATTGATCCCTGATTTTTACCTTTTTTTTGCGATGTCATCCTGGAAAGATTACGTGAGAGGACACAGGTAATAGATATTCACTAACCTTTACATCTCCAACTAATGTGACAGGTACTGGTCATATGATTCTTGGAACCCAACATAGTTCAGCATCAGCTTCTTTTAGCTCCAGCATTGCAACATATACAGGACAAGCAAAGACATTTAAACTCTCCGAGATTGAAAGAGCCACAAACTTCTTCGATGATTCTAGAATACTCGGAGAAGGTGGCTTTGGATGTGTTTACCGAGGTGAGCTTGAAGATGGAACGCGGGTGGCTGTGAAGGTTCTTAAGAGATATGATTGCCAGGGCGAGCGAGAGTTTTTGTCAGAGGTTGAGATGCTAAGCCGTTTGCACCATAGGAATTTGGTCAAGTTGATCGGCATTTGTATAGAGGAAAACGCCCGCTGCCTTATTTATGAGCTCATTCCGAACGGCAGTGTGGAGTCGCACTTGCATGGTGAGGAATATGCGAAGATTTTGATTGCTGTTTGTTATATTGTCTGATCACTTAATTCTCTAAAATAATTGTTCAGATAGCTTACAAATCTGACAAACATACTCTTCAAAATAAAAAATGTAGTGATGTATGTTATTAATTAGGTTTTCTTTGTTTTGTTCTTCCTGTAGTTCTAAATGATCATATGGCATGTTTAGTATTGTAATTATTGTTTGATTCACAGAGTTATCTCGACTTAATTGCCTGTCCAGGACCGGATAAGGAGACTGCTCCACTTGACTGGAATTCCCGCATGAAAATTGCGCTTGGTGCTGCACGCGGTCTTGCCTATCTGCATGAAGACTCGAACCCCCGTGTAATACACCGTGATTTCAAGTCAAGCAACATATTATTGGAGCCCGATTTCATGCCAAAAGTGTCAGATTTCGGCCTAGCAAGAGCTGCCATGGACGAAGGCAATCGACATATCTCCACGCGTGTCATGGGGACTTTTGGGTACGATCCAGAGCCTTATGCTTCGTTATCTTCCTTCAATATTTTGTAGGCGAAAACTAAAACTAAACGAGAGTAAGGAGCTTGGAAAAGATTTGAAGCAGTCACTCTTGCTCTAATACCGAACGAAACAAATCATCATTTTCTAAACGCTCTAGCTTTCAGAGAAGATCTAGAAGGGTGTTTTAAACATTTTATATTCTCAATCGGAGGAGTACAAGACGGTAGTTGCAGGCGTTTTAACCGTTTTAAATTTTTGGTGCAGTTACGTGGCCCCTGAATACGCAATGACCGGCCATCTCCTCGTCAAGAGCGACGTCTACAGCTACGGCGTCGTGCTTCTCGAGCTCCTCACAGGCCGGAAGCCTGTGGACATGTCGCGGCCTGCAGGGCAAGAAAACCTCGTCACGTGGGCGCGCCCTCTCCTCACCAGCGTCGAGGGCTTGGAGGAAATCATCGACCCATCCCTCGACGCCGAAGTACAGTTCGACAGTGTGGCCAAAGTAGCGGCAATTGCGTCCATGTGCGTTCAGCCGGAGGTCTCGCACCGTCCCTTCATGGGAGAAGTAGTTCAAGCCTTGAAGCTAGTATGCAGTGAGTGCAATAGCCAGGAGAGATTACCGGGTCCGGTCGGAGATATTAGTAACGGAGCGGGTATGGAAGCGGAGAGGGTACTGTTATCCGATATGTTCGGTACTTCGCCATTGTCTAGTGGTGATGAACATGGTTCTTCTTTTCATAGGCATTCATGCTCAGGCCCTTTAATGACAGGTAAGAACAAGCAGTTTTGGCAGAGACTACGGAGTTTGCGAACTGGGAGTATGAGTGATCATGGACTTGATTCACTCGGATCGGAGGCGCATTCCGTCGGTAGCGGACACGGTCGATGAGTTACCGAGCATCAATATCTTGGGTGCACTTGGAAATAATTAAAGAGATTCTCTGAGAGGGTGCAATGTAGATCTGAGGAAATATTTATTGGCCAAGATCATTGGGGAGTAGCATTATTGGAGCTTGTAATCTTCAATAAAAGTGCCCACATTGTAGAGCTTCTGGGGTTTGAAGATTCTGCTTTGTCTTCAGTTTTTAGATGATAACCATCTTTTTGTTTTGTTTTGTTTTTTGTTTTTTGTTTTTCGTTTTTTCTGTTTCAATTGAATTAGGTGTTTTATGTACAGGGAAAGATCTTTTATTTTTAAATTTTATGAACTGTTTGTGGTTTCTTGCAAATTTGTGCTTCTTGAGAATTAATGTTATTTTCTAAGTTAATATTATGGGTCTGTTTTTTGGTCGATGCTATGAGCAGGGATGCATACGTAGCGGATCAAAAAAAATATTTGATAATCCGTCCTGCCTTGTAACTAGAGTGGCAATCCAGCTCGTTGTTCGCAAGCCGGCTCGAAATGAGTTCGAGATCCGGCTCGAAATGAGTTCGAGATCGAATCGCTCGTTTAGTAAACGAGCCGAATTTTTCAGCTCGTTTAATAAACGAGCCGAACACAAACTGAGATCAGCTCTCTTGTGTTCGGTTCGATAATAGCTCGAATATATATATATAGGAAAATGCTATGTGTACACCCGTAAGGGGTGTACATCTCACACCCCCACTCATCTAAGGGTGGGGGTTTGATGATGGGTCACTTGATGTGACCCGTAAAAAATATCGCCACCATTAAAATGGTGGAGATGTATGATGTACACCCCTTCGGGGTGTACATATAGCATTGCTCATATATATATATATATATATATATATATATATATATATATATATATATATATATATATATATAAATTTTACTATTTAGATTTTAGACTATTAATTTTTTTGTGAATTTTAATTATTAAATTAAAATTTTAATTATTTTAATTTTCTTTCAACTTTATACCTAATAGTAGAAATAAAAATCAAATTTGTTGTTTGATTTTTCAGCTCGATATTTAAACGAGTCAGCTCATGTTCGGCTCGTTGACACTCCTACTTGTAACCCAACTTCTATGGGGCACCTCGAATCCGTCACGCTAATTAATATTTTTTTTTTAATAAAATATAATATTATTAATATTTTATAAATATAAATTAATATTTTTTTAACAATAATAAAAAATATTATTAAATTATATATATAATTAATATCATCAACTATAAAAATCAAAAATATCGATTATAATTCACAACAAAATTAAAAAAAATTAAATACATGAGAAATAAATAAGAGCATCAACTTATTTATATTTGAACCTTTTTTTTGTGAATATATATTATTTTTCTAAAATATTTTTTAAAAATATAATCGATTTTTGAAGCGGATTCGGAATGAACCATGGCGGGGCAAATTCGAAGCAGGTTAAGATTTTTTTTTTTTTTTTTTTTCTCTCTTGCCCCGAATCTGCCTTGAATCATAATGCCTCGTTTTTTTTTTGCTCCGAATTTGTTTGTTTGCTTCCATTTCCTGCTCCATTTGGAATGGGAGCTCCACCAACCCGTATCCATTTGCATACCTAGCTAAGAGACAACTTTAGGCAAAAGTTTTGGGCCGGGTCTGATCCTTACATGGGCTTAGTTACATAGAGGCAACTTGGGCCTCTACATATTTGGGCTACATTGGGCTCTCATTTACAAAGGACTCGAAGTAGTTTAGTTTGGGCTAACTTGGACCTTTTTTTTTTACAAAGGACTCTTACATTCCTCACTTAAGTAGGTGATCAAATTTAGTTCTCAATGCTTGGAAAAGGGATACTTGTACCATCTGATCTAAACAGTATTGGTTTATTTATTTGAGCAATGCTAGATATACATCTAAAAGTGGGTGTATATCTTACACCCTATTTATCTAAGAATAGAGTTTTCTTCACCCATCACTTCGAAGTGATGGATGAAATTCACCGCACTCTTGAATGGATGAGATGTAAAATATACACCCCAAATAAAATGTACACTTAGCATTTTTTTTATTTATAACTTCTAACTCACGATCCATCATCATATACCACTAACTTTACTTACGATTTTTGGCAATTAATTACTAAAAGGGATGAAGACCCATAAATTTCATATCAACTATATATATATATATATATATATATATATATATATATATATATATATATATATATATATATATATATATATATATATATCATTTTTTATTTAATACCATTTAAATAGTTCTGATATGACCTTCACACGTACTAACATAAGTGGACGATAAAATTAGCTTAAAAAGTTATTATTTTGTGATCTCTATCATAGAAGAAAAATTTTCTTTATATAGGAATTTGCGTGCTATGGTAGCGTCATTGAATCATCGTTATGAATTATAATTAGACAATTATGATGAATTAATGCCGTAGACATGCATGTCCACTCCGTGTCACGTGCTGGAACAACATCTTTGGCTAATTAATGTTATTAGGACTATTAATTAGTTCTCTAATTAACAAATGCAACATTAGCTAAATGCAAAATGACCCACGCAATGTTTAATTCCTCAATCATGCATTTTTAATCTATTAATTAGGCCGTACTCCTGCTTTTTTATAATTTCGAGTTAAAAAGTGAGAAGTGATTGAGACAAGTCCACGTCGAAAGCCTAATTTTAACTGCATGGGAAGAAATTACCTACACACACCAATCTACAGGTATCACGAGAGTGTGTGTGTGTGTAAGAGAGAGAGAGAGAATAGTACTCACGTGAAGAGCACTAATAATGATGCACATAGTAGGGTACATGCATGCCTTTTCTTTTTTTCTTTTTTTTTTTTGTAGAGAAAGAGAGAGAGAACCAAAAAAAAAAAAAGAAAAAAAGAGATGAGACCAGATGAAATAAGATGAGACAGAGATTGGCACATTATTGGGAATCTTATTAATTGTAAGTTTCAATCTCCTCCTCGTGAAGAGGTCGCATATTCATCATCACTGTAGGTCCCAACTCTTCATTTGCAACATCCATTGCAAATGGAAAAGCCACGATTTGGAATAATGGTTTTGTTTGCTTTCCTACAGTTTCTACTAGATCTCTAATTAAATCATCAAGGTAATAGCTCTTCTATTTTTATTAAAAATGTAAATGGATGTGTTTGATAAACTAGTAAATAATTCAGGATGATTTTGTAATCCAAAATAAATTCAGAAAGAAAATAAAGCAAACAATATTTCATTCTACATTCGTCTTGCCAAGTTCATGTTTGTTTAAAGAAATCAATATTTTGTTCTGTGGTTGGAGGTCGGATTAAATCGAGTCAGGTTTCAAATGGTATGAGACTAGATTAGATCGAGCTATGTTCAAAATGACGTGTCGAATCGCAATCGAAACCCATAAACATTGTATCTATACACCAATGATTCAACCGTTCATTTCTTGTTTAAACTTTATAAAACTTTTCACTTTTGCAGGGAGTTAATATATTTGTTTTAGATACATTTTAGCAGGACAAAAGGTGTACATTATGAGATACAATTATTTTGATGGTATTTTAATTTAAGCTCACTTGAACTACTATTAATTTATATAATAAATAAACAGTATTTCTATTGACTATTTAGTCGTCTATTTGATCAATACTAGTTCACTTACCGTCACTAAACTCTTAATACTCCATCTAATTAAAAAGTGTTTACTATACAAATTAAGTATCGATCGTTTGAATTGCCACCAATTGAATTGAAGGTTGTGATAAACTAGTGATTCTATGACAGTTTTAACAAGAACAAAGTGAAAGCCCGACATAACACTAGTGCACATTTATGAGAAGTAAAAGAGATTCGTACGTTCAAACTTCAAGGGCAACTGTAGTTGTATTAAAGTAACATGCATGCATACAAATTTACCCCCCACTTTTATTTTCCTCCTTAGATCCCACATGCTGTAACATTTCATACAGAGAAAAGAAAACGCAAGTAATTGAAAAGGCCAGGGAATATTTATGAAGTTCCCTACGTACATCTACCCAGTATATATATATAATCATTTTACCCAGTATAATTTTATTATTTTTATGTTCATTGCATTGTGCTCCACATTCATGGAGTTGGAAGTATTCGCACATTTCAACTGGAAATTCTGGGCTATAAGCTAATTAAGTACTCAACTTTTACTTAGCAAGTTTAAAGCTGATTTTTATATCAATAATTAATTTTTATATCTAGTCACCTACTGAACATAATTAATCAGATTCAATCAATCTAAACTTATTCTTAGTAAAGACAAATATTCTAGGAATGGGACCCTTCCAAGGTCATTTCAATTAAAGCACACTGATTACTGATTAGTACCAAACTTTGTCTAATAAATTAGTATTTTCACTTACAAAGCTCATTGATTAGTACCAAACTTTGTCTAGTAAATTAGTATTTTTCAAATAGATTTAATTAATTTATGAGTAATAATTATAACGGGAAACAAGATGGATCATCTATCGAGTTAGCTAATAAACCTTGCGTATTTAAAATTGTGATAAATTAATGTAGGGTTTAAATACAAATAAAATTTTCATGTAAAAGGGCAATTGACACAAAGAATAAAGTGCACGGGACACTATACTTTAGCCTAAATTTTTGGATATCTTAGGCCTTTATAAGGTGAAGGGTCAACCTCATCCTCGTAGACCAATGCAACATGTTAAAGCCACATAACAATGGTAAAGTTAGGGTAAACTTGTCTACATAAGTTGACTACTGCAGCTCCCTTAGCTTACACCTGTGTACATAATTAATATTCCCGTAGGCCTAGTTTAAAATTACATTTATAAAAAATATTATATTTATATGTTAAGAAATTTTAAAAATTTAAAATTACTCTAAATCCTTCTTTGGTAGCTGTTATCATCACAATGTTAATATGGGAGCAGAAATATTAAAAAGGATTTTAAATTTTTTAAGCTTGTTATTAAAGTATAAAAACAGATACTTTTAAGTTTTAATCCGAACCTAAACCCTATATATATAACCTTGGCCTTAAACCATTAGTTTTATTAATGAACTACTCATGCATTAAGTCAACAACCATTCTTTTCCTCTCATGAAAGTAAACCAAAATATGCTTCACTGCCCACGCTTTCTCAACAACCATTCTTCTTTGGGTTATTTGTCCTTCTAATTAATTTGAATTAATTGCACTATTAATCTCCTATCTTTATTTGATTTTGTTTTCTATTTTAATTCGTAACTTTTAAATTGGTATAATCAAAATTCGAATATTTATTTTCTGTTTTTAATTAAATCTAAGCTGCTAAAATGTATTAAAACCCATGTTTTTAATCTAAGCTGCCTAGCTAATAAAGTATTAAAAATTAAATTATAATTAATTAATTAAAGAACCGATATAAATAGTACAATACATCAACACTTCTTTTGAGATTTGATCTCTAAAACCCATGTCAACGCCTACAACCTTTAGATCTCTAGTCTAAAACCCCATTCCTTTGTTGTTTCCTCTCTCTCTCTCTCTCTCTCTCTCTCTCTCTCTCTCTCTCTCTCTCTCTCTCTACATAACAAGCTACCCCCACACATCACAGTTTCCGAGGGAGACAAAGGAATAACCCATGAGAGAAAGAGAGAGAGAGAGAGAGAGTAGTGGAGAGAATTGTACCATAGAGCAAAGCCTCGTGATGGGTGCATATATATATATATATATATATATATATATATATATTAAAATATTTTTATAATAATACGGATCATAATAGAAATTTTATAATAAAAAATTTACATGCATAAATAAATTTATATTTTTAAAAATATATAAACTCTATTTCCTCTCTCTTTCTCTCTCTCTCTAGATCTCTCTCTCTATATATATACAAAATAGAGAAATAATAAGTTTTCCACTAGAGATTATAAATTTTATAATTCTTAATTTGATAATTTTAGTTTAACCTATTTTCTTATTTTTAGTTAAAAAATAATAAAACTAATACAGTAGAGCTTTTAATGGGCAAAATTACAAGATTATATATAATTCAAAGTGGATCGTTAATCTAGTATAAACCACATAAATACATACTAAATACATACAAGTATGTGTGTGTCTCTGATATATATATATATATATATATATATATATATATATATATATATATATCATCTACAATATTATCACAGCTTTTCTGTTGCACGCAGAGACGTGACAATTGACAAAAGCTCGAAAGGCCGCTCAGACACAACCTGCTGCATGCAGAGAGTGCATGGGAGATTCTTTCATAATTGCTCTCCCCCACCCAACAATGCATGCTACATGATATCTACTTATCTTAGCTCAGCTTAAAACTCACTCACTCACACACTCTCTCTCTCTCTCTCACATGTGTGGGTACACAATACTGCATTGTGCGTCTGAGCGGTTTGACCAGGAAAGTGCTCTTGTCTATATCAACGGGCCGTTGACAAACTTTAAAATTACATGCCTTGGCCCTCGGGCTAGCTAATTGCGAGAGTAGCAGCTGGTGTACCAGCCGTGAATGAAAGGTTGTTTTCTTTCATCACTGCATATGCTTTTCCAAGGAAGGAACAAAAAGGAGAGTTTGTAATCAAGTATTTATGTGCAATCTAAGTAAAGACGAATGCATATTTGTAGAGAGAGAGAGAGAGAGGAGAGAGAGAGAGAGAGAGAGAGATGATCATCATCAGGAATAATAGAAGAACAGATATTTAAATGAGATGCATTTAATAACTATCGTACTGTTGTTTTTTCATTTATGAAGCGTCTGACCCGAAAAGAAAAAACAAGAACTTCGAATGTATTAGAAAGAAAAGAAAAGAAAAAGTAATTTTGAACTTCAAATGCATAAGTTTTAAGTTGATGCTTACATATCTATTTTTACTTGAGATGCTTATATATATTTTTTACTAATAGTACAATATTATTAAATATAAAAAATAAAAATATTATATTTTGTCGGTTAAAATTTTTATTTTATATAATTTAACAAATATAAATATATATAACACATTATCTAAGTGTATGTAGTACTATATACTTAGTATTAAATAATAACAGTAAATACTAACCAACTGTTTCTAATATAAGTAGCAAAGACTTGATAATATTTATTTCAGATCTTAAAATTTAATTATTTTATATTTCTATCCAAATTTAGTTTTAAAAAAAATATTTTTTTAAAAAAAATAGAATAAAATAAAAAATAAATACAAACATTAATTGGGTACAATAAAAACTTTAGTCTAGATATATGAAGCTGGATATTCCAAAAATTTAATTGGCAAGGGAGTGAGGCCAGATGTCAAACCTTCATTCCCATTGGTTGATCACATCATATCAACTAGGTGACACAAGAGGGAACTGATATTAAGATGTATGGGATGGAAAAATGGCATGAGATGATCAGGCCCCACATGTCATTGATCACCATGCATGCAACAGTCACCTCCCAAATCATTAACTAGCTTTCCAAACTGCAAAACCCTTTACCACAATCTGAGCATCAAAAGTGTAAGCTAATAATCCATTCATATGCCACAAAAGGAGGAGCACAATAGCCAGGAAATAGTGAAAACTACTTTGAAAAATAGTGAAAAAATTGAAACCATGCATGCATTCATAGCAAAAAACAAAAATATAAAAAAAGTGTGTCGCCAATCTGTTTTTTGGAGGAAAGAACAAACCATTTTGCTGGTTAATTTACTCCATTCTACTATAGTTTAAACAAAAGTTTGTATTATTTTAAACTGATTACAAGAGGATAACCTCCTTGACTCTAGATCAGCTAAGAAGGATTATTGCAAAGGTATAATAAGAACATTAATTGGTACATGAACATAGAGAAAAGTGCCATAGCAATTTCAAGCTTTATGATCGAGTACTGAACCCTACCAAGAATATATAGACATGGAGACCAAACTTTCCTCCCTTTGGGTCAAAAGAAAGGCTAGATAAAGAATAGTAAACCATAGGACTTTATCCTAGCAAAAATTTGACTCATGAAAACCATTCGTACCATGCAGGAGAAATTTTAGTAGCTAGCTCTGGCTAACCATGCCATGGCTTCTTACTTTGTTGAGTTTGCTCATAGGAGGAGGAACTGATGCAAGGATCCAACCCAGCCATGTTAAGAATATCCCTGTGGGAAATGGCTCTTAGACCTAAGAAATCTCTAGTCAACCCATCACTCCCACCACCACCACCACCTCCACCACCACCACCAACACCACTTCCTCCTTCCTCATTCGCCCCGTACATTCTAGCAATGGTCTCCATTTCACTGTTAACATTACCCTCTCTCTTTGATCCCATCATCCCCCCAAATGGATCTTCAAATGTGGATAGAGGATTGCTCATCATCATGTCATTGAGGAGAGGAGAAGCTGTTCCAAGCTTAAACCCATGATCACTGCCGCTACTATGACCACCCATCTCCTGCTGCGAAGACAAGCCAAGACCAAACCCGGAAGAGCTGGCCAAAGAAGCAGCAGTGTTATTGCTGGTATGAGAAGCCATTTGGCCTTGGAGTGTGGATCTGCTCAGTGTTGCCCCCATCTGAGCTGCCTTCTGAAGCAAAGCAGTAGCCGACATGTGTGGAGAAGCAGCTGAGGCCAGCTGATAGGGAGTTGAGAAAGCCTGAACATTCACATTAGGAGCTGAGTTCTCATTACTGTACTCATGCTGTTGCTCCAACCTTGCTGAATAGATAGAAGTGGGGAGCTCCAAGGGGTTTAGTGGTGTTGAGCCCTGGCAACTCAGCCATGAAGGGACATGATCCTGTCTCATGCTAAACTGGTGCTGCTCTCTCTTAAGCGAGAGTTCTTGTAGTAAACCATGGTTGCTATTACTGATGTTGGTGTTGGTATCTGAGGATCTTATCAAGTGAGGGAACTGGGCTTGAAGGGTTGTGGGGGAAAGAGGGGAGGGGCCCTGGGATGAGGAGGGCTGAGAGAATAGTAATGGGTGGTGAGGAGCCAAGGGATTGTTTGCTGTTATGGCTCGTGCACTCTCCTCAGCTAGTGCATCACAAAAGGCCCTGTGGGTGATAAAGCTATCCCTCCTGCAAATTTTAACAGCAGCAGCAGTAGTAGTAGCAATAATAAACCAACAAGAAAAAGGCAAATATGAAAGACAAAGGTACGAGTATCACAAGGGATCAGAGAGCCATGATTCGAAAAGCACACGACTAAACTCCAAAAAGAAACAAGGCTGTATATAGGGAGAGAGAGAGAGAGAGAGAGAGCGAGAGAGGAATAAAAATGAGAAGTGAAAAAAAACAAAAGAAAAGAAGAAGAGTGAACATGCATGCATTTATCAGTTCTTTCATTTTTATACTTATGAGTAAACATTTCCTTGTGTATTTTTTTTAAAAAAAAACTTTTATTTCCCTTCGTTTTCATGAATTTATTGATAATTCTATCTTAGGTTTTCTAACATTTATTACTGCTTGAAAAATGACGAGTTTTAAATGAAGCTTTAGTTCAACACCACTTATCCAAAAAAAAAAAAAAAAGAGTTATTAATGCTTCATTATTACTTCCAAAGGAGATATATATATATAGCTTCAAAAAGAAAATTTATTTTTTCTTGTTGGAATTCATATATATTTACATTTTTCACAAAACACCACTAAATAATAATTGGAATTAATTACCTTGAGAAGAGGGTGCCACAGTCACATCTATACTCCCTTGTGCCACAGATTTTGGAGTGAGCCTTCCAATCAGATTGCACGGCATACTTCTTGGAGCACTTGTCACACTTCCACTTCTTCTCCCCGTGCTTCCTGAAGAAGTGCTTTTTGATCCCAGTGAGGTCACCCAGCGCACGTGAGGGGTCGTGGTGGACGCACGTGACCTCGGGGCATATGTACACCTTCTTCCTCACCTCCTTCGTGCTCCTTTGCTTCAGCTTCCATGGGAGGTTGTGGCCTCTCCTGTGGAGCTGCAAATTTTGGTCTCTTTGGAAGCCCTTGTTGCAGATCTCGCACACAAACCTGTTGGTGGCCATGAGAGTTTTTGGTGACAGCGCTATCACCTCCGCATCTGGGTCTAGTAAATTCAGATCCAAAAAAGCAGAAAAAAAAAAAAAAAAAAGTTAAAAAATACTATGAAGAACAACACGTAGATTTACTAGCTAGGTCTCGGTTGGTTACGTTTATGTTTTATTTTATTTCTTTAGTTTAAATTCTATGTACTAGAGTGCGCGACAGATGATGGGTTGGTAATTACTAATTCAATAAATACATCATTTGTTTGGAAAAAAAAAAAAATTCTCTAATTATTTTTTTTGTAAAGAAAAACAATAGAGAGGTTAATTTGAGGCAAACAAACAATAACAAGAATATAGCTCTTCTAATAGCATACTCCATCACAGAGAGTTTGAGTTAAGAATTTTTATTTTAAAAAAAAAACTGTAATCAAAGGAGGCTTTAATTAATGATTGGATTAAAAATGCTAAGAAAATAAGAAAAGATGGAAACTTTCGGCTTATAAGTTGAGTGCAAATACTAACCTGGATTTCCTGGGAGGTTCCTCTTCTTCTTAGCAGGATTAGGGTTTGGGGAGGCAAAGGAGGATTGCTGGTTGGAAGACACACTTGCTTCATTAGAGGCAGAGGTTAGATTGGACATGTTCTCCTCCACAAGCTGATGCTGCTTCTGCTGCTGTTGCTGCTGCTGGTGCTGTTGCTGCTGTTGCTGAATTATGAGCCCTTTCATCATAGTTTCAGTAGAAAGAGAAAAAGTTAAGAGAGGAGGAGAAGGAGAGATCTCAGCTACTCCAAAGAAGATCTATTTGTTTCCTCTCTCTCTCTCTCTCTCTCTCAGTTGGTAAAAAGGTGACCCTATAAATTCCTAAGCTATGAGAAAAAAGAAACCCCATGGCTTTTGTTTGTTTTTTGTTTTTTTTTTTGTTTTTTTATTTTTACCACCACACATGCATCTTAAAGGATATTCTTACATAATTCAGCATAAAAATGGTTTCACCAAGAAAGATTTTCTCTTTTACAGGGAGGATGATTGATCTTTTATTGAGAAGCTTTTTGCAAGAGATCCCATCTCTCCAAATCAAAACTTGAGCAAGGAAATTATTAAAAAAGAAGAAGAGGATGATGATGATGAAATCCAAGGAACTACATCAACAACTCTTTACATCTATATATGGTTAACAATTTTCCTTACAAATATATGCAAAGACCATGAGAAAACCACATTGAAAGATCTCCCCAAAAAAAAAGAAAAAAAAAAAAAAAAAAAAAAAAAAAAACCAACAAACTAGATTAGTTGGAATAACTAAGAAGATGCATCAACTGCTTTGCTTGGGAAGGTAGATGCATGAAATTGAAACAAAGTGAGCAAAAGCAGAAAAAAAAAAAAAAGGAAAAAAAAAAAGAAGAAAAGCTTTGGGGGGAGGAGGAGAAAGAGATGGGGAAGTGGTATGTGGATGAGGGAGGCAAAGGAGTGCGTAATCGGCCACCCATTCAATACCCACAACATACAGCCTACTCTGATGTTGCACTTTCTTGTCTTTTCCTTTGTTACCTGTGCATTTATCTAGAAATTCCTTCCCCTCCTATAATTTTTCTTTTAATATAAGAATTAATTTTGCTTTATTATATATATCATTAAACAGTAGAGGAGTTAATTTTGAGAGCAATGTTTTCTGTACACTTTTTTACTAAATATAAGATGTACATATTCTGTATTTATTCCAGAGCTATTATTTTTTACTACTCTTGTTATCCTTTATTTTACTTAAAAAATAATTTGTGAATTTTTGGAACAAAAAAGTTTAAGATTTACACTATTTTTCTAATTTTAAAGAGCAATATTGCTACGTGCATGACTAAAATGTACACTATTTTATACAAAACTAAGTTACTATACTATTAACAGCACCAAGTTATTGATATTACTAAATTTTTATTTTTATTTTTTTTGAGGGAAAGGCTGTGACACCCCCGGAATTTGGATTAGTTCTCTATATAAATGATATAATAGGACTAAATCTCTAATCGGGCTATAACATTTTGGATGGTAGCAAGATCCAAGAGGAACATGAGAGTTAAGCGTGCTAGAGCTAGAGTAGTTCTAGGATGGGTGACCCCCTGGGAAGTGGGGCGTCACAGTTGGTATCGGAGCCATTCACCAGCCGGAAATGTGAGATGAGTCTCGGCTGAGCCAGGGTTATATAGCGGGTAGAGCGAGGCTCCCCGGCTAATGACCGTTGTGAGTGGAGTGCAGCTCCTCACAAGGTCGGCTAAGGCTAGCGAGACGAGTCTCACATCGCCTGGTGCTTGTGAGTGTGCTTGAGCCTGACGTGGACGTCAGGGCTTAAAGGGGGGAAGAATGTGACACCCCCGGAATTTGGATTAGTCCTCTATATAAATGATATAATAGGACTAAATCTCTAACCCGGCTATAGCATTTTGGATGGTAGCAAGATCCAAGAGGAACATGAGAGTTAAGCGTGCTAGAGCTAGAGTAGTTCTAGGATGGGTGACCCCCTGGGAAGTGGGGCGTCACAAAGGCAGCATGCTGCCGTTTCATTCATTGCAAGGATGAATTAGGCTACAAGGATCAAGGCAACTAGGCCTCTGCGACGAAAAAAAAAAAAAAAAAAAAAAAAAAAAAAAAAAAAAAAAAAAAAACTTAAGTCCCAAACACCACCTCAGGGCACGTCCCAGACCAGGACGCCACCAACTCACGAGCATTGGAGCACAGAAGGCCCGAATTGCGGGAGACCGACTCGAACCTCCTGCTATTCCGCTCCAACCAGACAGCCCACCAAACTGCCGCGATAGAGATGAGATCCCCTGCCCTCGGAGGCTCCAGCAGTTCGCACCTGCGTTCCACAACGCACTGACAGAGATGAAGCAAGAAGCGGGCACGAGATGTGGAGATAGGGAGGCGTGGAGATAGGGAGGCCAACAAGTCGCGCACTATCTCGCAAGAGGCAAATAGATGGTCAGCGGATTCCACCAGACATGGGCAGAAGAAATAATTGATTAGGATGATAGCGGGCCT
>CM055064.1:1530249-1611752 GCA_029204045.2 Tillandsia leiboldiana
CTTACATAAATAATCCTATGTGCATTTTTCTATAAAATACACATAGAATTCTAAATATTTTTATAAAGTTTTAAATTTGGGTTTGGAATTTCAAGTAAATCATAAGCTCTTTTTCAGTTTTTTTATAACTAAAAAATAATAATAATAAGACCAGAGTTTACCTAATTAAGAAATTTCAGAATCCTTGGTTTATTTTTAACACTTTTCTACCTACACACAACAAGTAGAAATATTGTATAAAACTTATTACCTACTGAAAATCAAAGGCACTGTTCTTAATTAGTTTAGACAACTTAGAATACTTTTTTTAATAAATGTTTGACTTATTCGAATCAAATCGAACCAAATAGTTAACTAGCAAACATTCTATAATATAAAAATTTGTAAAACTTAGTTTTTACGAATCTTAATTATTCTAAATCATTAATTTCCAACAGTAAAAATCATAAAGTTGCTCAAATGTACCCTAATCTTACTTGTATAATTCGAGTTTTTTTTTTTTTTTTTTTTTTTTTTGCCTTTAACAGGTTTGCATGCATGAACAATTAATATTTGTACATAGCATTATCTTTTGGATGAGTTTTTTCTTCTTTTTTTTTTTTAAAAAAAAAAAAAAAAAAAAAAAAACATGTGATATCTCCTTGTCTCTTTGCATTTGTATATCCCCCATCTTTTGGCTTTGCATCCTTTAGATGCCCTTAGGGTTCATGCGAGGCACAGCAAAAGAAACCCAAATTGTTGAAAAAAAATTATAAACTTACAACAATTGTATTGATTCGTACAGAAAATTAGATACCGTTTAACTTTTTCGATAATGGTATATATATATATGCACAGTGAGTCAATATTTATTATCATCTTATGATTCAATCAAAGCTATATATATATATATATATATATATATATATATATATATATATATATATATATATATATATATATATATATATATATATAACACGATAAATTATTATCAATCAACATGCACGAAGTATTTTGAGCATTTTCTTCGAGACATATATGCAAAATGCTCCATCTACAAATATGCGACAGCTTAGGTGGCTTCACTCATGAATTTATCTCCAGGCAAAATTTAGTATGAAAAAAAAAACTGAGTTTATTAGAGGAAGACATGCATGATAGATTAGTAAATAGAAGAAAAACTAAAATAAATGTTATATTAAGCCTCTATAATGTGACAAATCTTTTTAAGAAATTATATGTTAAGAATCATTGTATATATCATTCAAGATTGTAATAGAACTGCATAAAATTCAGATCCTTTTGGACCAATGTTGATACAAAAAATGCACTATATATGTAGGCAATAACACAAATAATTTTCCACCAATTCTTCGGCGTCACAATCAATTTATTTTATTTGCATTCCTCAATTACACTAATTTTCCAGTGATCCATCCATTCCAGAAAAAAGCAAGGCAAGGCGCCTTCGCCAAAACGCGATACAAAACTATATATATATACCGTAGATCAAGAAATATGGCCATACATTATCAACTATTCCCATACATTCGTCAAATGCGCAATATAATTGATTTTGTACAAGGCTTGCATGCATAAGGGTGGAACTTCAATACGTAAGATGGGAAGGATTATTTACTCTCCCGACAAAGAGAAAAAAAAGAATGAAAAGAATCAAGTTGAAAAAACAAAATAAAGGTCAGCTTGAGCTATGAAATGAGGAAAAAAAAATCCGACTAGATGGGCCTCATGTAGCTGTTTGAATGCTCAAGGATGAGACTTTCTTTTGCAGTTTCCCCTTCAGCTGCCTGATCTTAGCATCAACCCTCACGGAAAAACCAATCTTAGTCTTCTGCCTCGCCTTAGAACTCTCCCGTTTCCACATAATCTGATCCTCTACATCTTTTTTGTAATGCTTGATCTCCTGAATGACATGGTGATCGAGCGGATTGCACGCTCTCTGAAAGGAGATATGGACCAAGTACGGGAGGTTGCAAGCAAAAGTAACTAGAAGGGTCACACCCCAGTATATGGGGGCCGATCCGAGGGCTTCTATAAGAATATGGAAGCCGTTTCCGGAAATCAATGGCGACGTCATTCCATACGCTAGAAGGAAAAGGTACCATGTGGTGACGCTGCCCCACACAAAGACGTGCTGAATCCACGTGAAGTGGCTCATTGTGAGGATGATCTGGACGTTGACGGCCCAGATTATGCAAGTGAACATGGTGGTTCCCACGGCGGCCATGTCAGCAGTCTGCCCTTCCGGGCGGAACGCCTGATTGTAGAAGATGCTGATGTTGAGGAAGAAGATAACTAAGGATGAGTAGAGACCATTGCCCATCCAACCTAAAATCCTGTTCCAGTCGAAGAAAAGGTTCTTCGGTCCTTGCTGATACAAGGCTGGGAACTGCAGAATAAGTGTTGTGCAATTGAATTAAGTAAAGGCGCACACACAATACAACTCATGGGGAGATTGGTTTTGTATTCGAAGCAAAAAGAAAATTAACGACGAGCTTTCTCATCAGTTCAATGGTATCTATGAAAGTAATTGTGCTGGCGGAATGTGCAGACAAAAATTCAGATTGTGCAGGGATATTATAATTTTTGACGGACAACATCATTTTATCTCGGAAGATTACTTAAATTTATAGATAGGCATCCAAAGTGAAGACCAGAGTAAACATAGTTCACCTGTAAGCAGACTTCAGAAGGAACGTCTTGCTCAAAGACTCCGAGCGATATCACAGGCAATGAGGTGAGGATGACATTGAAAAGGATCATGTACCAGTCGTCATATACTGACTGGCCAGAGAACGCAGTGTATGCCTCGAAGTAGAATATCGTGAGGCCAAAAGCAATATTCTTGTAGAAAAAGTAACATATCTGGATGCAATTAGAGCAAAGTATTAGCAAAATAGATAGCGCAGCTTATAGAACGCAAGTGTTTCTAGTAGCCATTACCATCTGCGCAATCCTCTTGTAGCACCAGTGGCCATGAACAAGAAGCAACCGCTCGAGAAAACGAAATTGGGAAATAGAAAAATCGCTAGCCATCACAGCCTGCACCAAATAGAACAATCTTGATTATGATAACTACCGAAATAGATGAATCAAAATGGGATTCCAGGAAATCAAAGAAAATAAGGCTTTAGAGAAAAAGCAATTTATGTTCTTGTCTTTGCAATTTTGTATCATAATCTTCTTTATAAACTAAAGCACCCCTGAGACTCCTTGTCATGACTAATGAATATATAAATCAGAGATTTTGGACATGACATTTCAATTCATTAAAAAACAAAAAAGGTACAAAGTTGAATAAAAAACAGAAGAAAAAGATGGATAAGAGAAAAATAAGTAAATCGTTTTTTCACCAAATGCCAAGAAAAATAAATGGAAGCCCTGAAAAATCAACCTGCATTCCCTCCACGCCGCTGATACCAACACCGATATCAGCTTCTTGAATCATGCCGACATCATTTGCACCATCACCTATCGCTAAAGTGGTTTGGCCCGTTCCTTCATTAACCAGTCGAGTGACCTAAAATCAGAAAAATGAGATTCATTTTAAACTAACCCTAGACGTTAATTTAGCAGTTTTTGTAGGTATCAACTATGGGTACCAGTGCTTTCTGCCTTGGAGAGACCCGACAGCATATGACAGAAGCACAATCAATTGCTAGGTTCAAAAAGTGGGTCTTCATATCATCCTCTAAGGCATACGTCAAAGTTTTGCCATCGATTATCAAGGCAAATGCTGCGTGAGGATCCTTTTCCAGCTTAACCATTTGTGAAGCATTAGTTATTTGCAACAAAATATTCTCCTTTGCTTCCTGCTCATTCGTCAAAGATAAAAGCAAAGCCTACCATAAAAAGACTTACTGCAGAGATCAAGGCCTGAAACTGTAGTAAGCGAAATGATTTACAAAAACTACCTTTTTTGCATCTTGTGAGATTAAGTCACCATTCACTGTGGACAAGTATATCTGTTTCATGCCTTGTCTAAGTAAGCTGCATGCAAATCTGCAAAGATGAAATGGACCGTCAAGTTGCATATATTGTGTATTCATCACAATTTTCTCTGTGCAGCTATTATAATGGTTTGAAAGGTTACCCTATATTGATTGCCGTTTCCATTTTATCACCGGTCAGAACCCAGATTTTAAGACCAGCTTGAGCTAATTTATCTATACACTGAGGAACCTGAAAAAGAAAGAAGAAATTAGAAATGCGGACTGAGAGGGACAATAAATTCAGCAGTAAAACTCCAAAAACTTACTCCTTTTTGTAGTTTATCTTCAACAGCAGTTGCACCAACAAGAATCAGTTCCCTTTCAATCAAATCAGAGACTCGCTCGAGTTGGGCTTCTCTGTCAGGACCAATAGAAGTTTTTGCTTTAAGAAACTCAGTGTTCCATGCAGAATAATCTGATTCCTCCAGTACTCTGTATGACAGTGCGAGCGTACGCAAGCCTGCTTCCCCGTAGTCACTCAGATGTTTAGTAGTGTCAACCTCGTACATTCTTCCATTCTTTGATAGTCTATCGAAAATGATGCTGTTCGGAGAAAGAGAGAATTTATACATTGGAGCATGTTCAGCAAGCCAAGATTTACTATAGATATATTATAGTGCAGCAGATAATTCAGCAGAAGCACTAACAACAATCACAGATATAGTGTCTGTTCGGCCTGGTTTTCAGAATCAACTTATTTAACTCATAGAAACATAAGCTAGGAGTTTGGCAAACAAAAAACGCGGTTCTTCACTCGTGGCAAAAAGCTGAAAAGCTTCTGAGACACAAAAGCTGAAGGTCCAATTAGGAGCTTTGCATCTGCTGGAGCAGGAAGCTGTTGGGAAAATCTTAACAAAAGAACAGATTAGTATTTTTTTCAAACAACTTTACTCAGGCAGCACTTTTGTAAAAGCTTCAGTTAGGCAGAAAAGAACCATTCATCAGCAAAAATAAGCAGAGAAGCCAAGTGATGTGGCAATTGCAGTATCATACCTGTCCGCTCCTTTGCAGAGAAGAAGAGTTTGCCCAGCTTCGTCCCGCAAAATTACCGACATCCTCTTCCTTTTGCTGCTAAATTCCAACAGATTGAGAACCTTGAACTCCCTAAAGACAAACTACCTCAAGAGTTAACAAGCCAATACAAAGTAAAATTAAAAGATGATACCAACTAATTATACTTTGGGTCTGCTATATGACCTTTCCACAGGGTACTGAGAAGAGGCATATCTCTCCCTAACAAAGACGCTCGATTGAGTCCTCTTACAAAACTCAAAACCAAATTCCCTCGCAGCAACCAGGAAGGCCCCTTCATCAGGCGATTCCGCTTCATAGCTGAAACCGCCGGTTTCCTCGTTCAACTCGGGAATGGCCGTGTGACAGAGAGCAAGTATCCTGAAAAACATAAGAATAGCGCCGGCACTAGGATCATTCATCCAATTTCCTTGCATGAGCCGGTCGTCTTCAAAGCTGAAAGATTTTATCGCGGTTTTTTTGGCCTTATCAACTGTGAATGAAATCCTGTCTTCTAATTCAATTTCCCCTGCTTCTGAAGCCATCTGCTTTGCTGCAGCTACTTCGACTTCACTAGAGCGCCGGCCGTACGAAACCCCTGCTATGGAACACTTAAGAAAGTCCATCTGATTGCAGGTCAAAGTGCCCGTCTTATCCGATAAAATAGTATGGACTTGGCCGAGCTCCTCGTTCAAGTTGGAGGTCCGGGCGTCGGCGGTGTTTCCGGTATCCTCGTCGTACATGTGCAGATCATGGTTGATGAACGTGGCTTGCAAAACCTTGACGACTTCAATGGAGACATAGAGGGAGATGGGGATCAAATAGCCATAGAGAATGAGGGCCGTGACGAGATGGAAGACGCCGGAAGTGGCGGGCTTTGAGGGGTCGTACAAGTTGGAGGTGTTTTCCGGTTGCAGGTACCACCAGTGCGGCATCCCGAACTTGGTATTGACGGCGAAGCCGACGGAGCTGATGAGGGAGATCAAGACGAGAAGCGTGAACAGGATATAAATGATACGGTCCATTTTCCTCTCGATGTTGCTCCTCTTGGACGGGGATCGGGTGGCGTTCTGCATGACCTTGCTATCATGGCCGGTGAAAACGACCACTCCGTAGACATAGGAAGTGTTCCTGAGCTTCGAATCCCTGAGGAGAATCTGATTGGGGTCGAGAGCATAGACCTGGCGCTCGTATTCGAAATTGCCGACGAAGGTGTACAAGCTGGGATTCGGATCCTCGCAGCGAATGATGGCGTTAAATTGGGCAAAAGTGTCGTCTTCATCCAGGGGGAGTGTTACCTCCAAGGCCCTCTTGACCTTCAAATTGGTCTCGCCGTCCAAATTCATGGTCTCGACGTAACAAATACCGTCCTCGTAGCTCGACGACAGAAGAAGCAAATCGGCGGGGAAGAAGTGATCCTTTTCGACCTTAACGACGTCCCCTACACGGATCCTCTGCCAATGCTTGTAGCTGAATTTTCCGTCACCCTTGTGGAGGCCGACCTTGCGGCTGTTAACCTTCATGTCCTGGACGAAGCGGCGCCAATCCTCGAGCGCCTCCTTCGCCATGCTCAGGCCGACGACGAAGGCGAGGGGGGCGATCATGCTCACGTAGGAGAAGGGGGCGATCGGGGTCAGGGAGAGGATGGCCGCCAGGAGGAAGTAGAGGTTGGCCACGCGCCGGAACTGCTCGAATACCGCCTTCGGGAGGAAGGTCACGACGTTGTACTTGGTCGTCGATATGTAGTTCGACGGGTAACGGAGGGGGGGTTTCTTCCCGTGGATCCTCGGCTCGTTGCACTGGACGATGCGGGAGAATCCCGGCCCGCCCAGGGTTTGCCCGGCCCCCTCCGACTCCGAGGAGGAAGATGTCGCCCGGAGGCACGAGAAGGTGTAGAGCTTGCTCCATCGGAGGAGCTCCCGACGCAGCGAGCCACGCGCCATCGCACCGTTTCTAGGGTTAGGGTTAGGGTTTGCTCAGCTCAGCTCAGATTGGGGGAGAAAGAGAAACAGAAAGGTGCGTTCCCCTCCATCTACTGATCTACATCTGCATCAAAAAAAAAAAAAAAAAAAAAAAGAATCGCAAATTTGGGAAATCACGCGAAACTTCACAAATGATCGATTGATTGCCCGATCTAAATTACGAATACGACGAGAAATTTACGGCACAATTGTATCGGGATCTCAAGAAATCGTCGGAAGCTTTTTTTTTTTGAGAGAGAAATCGTCGGAAGCTTAAGATAAAAAATTGCGAGAAATAATTAATGTGCGTTCGAAACGATGGAATGATCGAAATAATTAGCCAAAAAAAAAAAAGAAGCAAAGGATTTATTCAGAAATTAAGAAAGATAGAAACAAATCGCGACGAGAAAAAGGAAAAGAGGAGGGATCGAAGGGAACGGATCGAGCTCGAAGGAGGGGGAGAGAGAGAGAGAGAGAGAACGCATGAGGAGCATGAAGAGGGGGAGGAGCCCCGATCAACTCGGAATCAGAGAGGAGGGGTTTTGGACCGTTCGATCAACTTTACGTTTCGTGCAACGGGAGATGAGAGAGAGAGACTAGGGGGGTTCGCGGGCTCCCTTCTCGGGCGCGATTCGAACCAACGGTAGGAATTTTTTTGATTATTTCTTAATAATATTTCGAATGAATAATTTCTTTAAGCTAATTAAAAATACTAATATAGCGTATTTTTTTAAAAAAAAAATTATTATTATCAGGTAATATATTACATATATAATAATAATAATAATTAATGTGCGTAATGGTTGATGAATTAATTAGGGTTAATTGCATACATGTCCCTCCAAATATGTCGGATTTCAAATATATCCCTGCAAATTTCAACTTTTCATATTTATCCCTGCAAAAATCCACCGTTATTCAAATATGCCCCTCTGTTAGAAAAATTGAGTTAACCATAGGTTAAATGCTTAACCTTGGTTAGATTAGACAGTGAATATACTATTTTACCCTTTCTTTTAATTTAAGGTTGGGTTTTTCCTCTTCTCTTCCCATCCCCTCTTCATCTTCATCTTGTGGGGAAGGGGAACGCATCTTGTGGGGAAGGGGAACGCGTCGGAGAAGAGGGACTGGGGCGGGGGGAGGAGGCGGGGGAGGAGGCGGAGGGAGGGCCATGTGGAGAGGCAGAGGTCTTGCCAGATGGCGGGGTCGCCGGAGAGGTCGCGTAGGTGCGCGGTGGCGCAGCTCGCCGCGGCCAGCGAGGGCCCGTCGAGGCGACGGAGTACGAGCGCGAGCACGTCCTCGTGGAGGTCCTCGATGGTGGCCGCCATGGGAGCAGGTCTCGAGCTCCGATCTCAATGCAAATTAAGGCTCTCTTTTTACCCTACAAACCGACCGAAAATTTATGGCGATCGGAAAAACACAAGTAGATTTGAAGAACTTTTGGAGGGATATATTTGTAAGGGGCAAAAAAGTAACTTTACATGAAATCTGTTAAAAAATTAACGAATTTCAAACGGGGATTAACCTCAGGGACATATTTGAAGAACTTTGGATTTTTGCAGGGATAAATATGAAAAGTTGAAATTTGCAGGGATATATTTGCTATCCGACATATTTGGAGGAAAATGTATGCAATTAACCCAATTAATTAATAGGGCGAAAGCAATTGTGGGTTCCACCAACGTTACGTCAGGTCCGAGGAAGGAGACATGAGTCACGCACGCTATTGATTCTTCTCAGGGTGGAGATCCCCTACAACGCACGGCGCAAGAAAATGATACATCCCGCATTAACTATGCTTTGGCCGTATGTATCACGTGCACAACTCGAATCTCAAAGCATTTGTGGTTAATAATAAATTTGACGATTTTTTGTTCAAATATTCCGAATGAGAGAAGATGTTTTGAAATTCAAATGTGGAGCATTTGGTAAGCCAACGATGATGCAGAATATATATATATATATATGGAAAATGCTATGTGTACACCCCTTTCGGGGTGTACATCATACACCTCACCCATCTAAGGGTGGGGGTGTGATGATGGGTCACTTGATGTGACCCGTAAAAAATATCGCCACCATTAAAATGGTGGAGGTGTATGATGTACACCCCTTCGGAGTGTACATGTAGCATTGCTCTATATATATATATATATATATATATATATATATATATATATATATATATATATATATATATATATATATATATTCAAATTAGTTGTTATTCGTCTCTTTTTCTTTTTTATTTCACAATATTAAACTATAGTAAATATTTCGACAAAAAACTTAATGATTGTTCAGATATTTAATTTTAAATTTTTAAAAAAAGTATTTTAATTAATTTTCTTTAAAAAAAAATAGCATGAGAAGTGATGTGGCCCAAGCATCAAGGGGGTAATACGCCGATTTGTAAGTTTACGAGTTGCAGTAGATTTACAAAGAGCTATTTGGATGCTATTTTAAAGTATCAAAAAGCAATAAAAACAAGTCAAAAATACTTTTAAATTTGTTGCGAAAGCAAAAAAGGCTTAAATTTTTGGATCTCTGGATTTGCTTCTTTTTTTATTGTTTTTTTTTTAACTCCCTGATAAAATTAGATAAAATTACAAGGTACCTAAACAGGCCATGAACGGGATTTGGGCATTTTGGGCTGAGGGTCTAAAACTAATAAAGAATCAAGCACTGAGAAGTGTCCCCATTAGAAAGCCTCAACTAGATGTGATATTATATGCTCTTCACAATCTAAGCTCCAGTTGTTCTTTTCTTACATTAAGATCGTATCACTCAAAGAAGGGTCACAAATTTTTGATGAATAAACCGTTCTAAAAAATGCTAAATGTAAAATTCATACAGAAATGTGCATCTTATATTCATAAATTCTAGTATTAAAACGGAAAGAATCTTAAATATACAAACAGGTAGAGCATTGCGCTCGGCAAACATAAGAATTTTGGGGCAATAGTAATAGGTTTTTTTTTGCGAATTTAGATCATAGGAATATTTTACTTCAATATACCTTTTTCTCCGAGCAACTACACGACATCATGTCTATTATCACTCGTCCCATCAGTGCATTTAAATATCTTATCACTACTGTTATAATAATAATAATAATAATAGGAAAATGCTATGTGTACACCCCTTTCGGGGTGTACATCATACACCCCACCCATCTAAGGGTGGGAGTGTGATGATGGGTCACTTGATGTGACCCGTAAAAAATATCGCCACCATTAAAATAGTGAAGGTGTATGATGTATACCCTTTCGGGGTGTACATGTAGCATTGCTCATAATAATAATACGCCTTAGCATAATAAACGGATTAAAGTATATAAATTAAAGAAAAAAAAAAGAGAGTAATAACTTACGCACACCACAAGCAATAACTAATAGATCTCTCTCTCTCTCGGAGTACTGCTGCTCTCTTCTTTTTTTTTGTTTTTTTTGGGGGTCTCTTTTACGCTTCACCCCTTGCCAGATATTATATTTACATTTTACAAAGCACCACGAGTGGGGACGTCTCCTAACACCTTTGACTCCGAGCCTTCCAGATCCCCAAATATATTATAAAGTTAAAAAAAAAAAAAAAAAAAAAAAAAGAGAGAGAGAGAGAGAGAGACAGAGAGTGAGAGAGGGAGAATACATGAGAAGGGAAATTACAGATTTACCCTCGTCGTCGTCCTCGTGTTGTTCAGCTGCATAGCGCGCCCACCTCCCTGAGCCTGGGGACGAGGCGGCCGCTGAGGTGGAGGCCCATGAGCCCCTCGATCCCGCCGACGGGGGCGCCGCCGACGAAGAGAGCCGGGATCCCCCCCGCCGCGAGCAGCAGCGCCGCCGCCGCCTCCTCCTCCGCGCCCTCCACCTCGATCACCGTCGGGTGAGCCCCCACCGTCGCCAGGAGACGCTTCATCACGTGGCACATGCAGCAACCCCTCCTCGTGAAGATCACCACCGGGTTCTCCCTTATCAGCCGCTCCATCCTCGTCTCGGGCGCCTCCCCACCGTCGATCGTCAACCCCGCCCCGGCCCCTCCGCTCGGCAGCGGCCTACACCTTACCCCCTGCATCCAGATCCCCCCAATTCCCCCACCCCCACCCGCTAAATCGCCCAGATCTATAAGAGGAGAGACGACGCGCGAATTAGGGTTCGAGGAGAGAGATGAGGAAGAGGAAGAGGAAGAGGAAGAGGAAGAAGAAGACGACGATAGATCGATAGGAACGGATTCAGAGAGGGGGGGCGAAGTGGGATTTATTTATATATAGTTGGGGTTTGGGGGCAAGGAAGAGGAGGAGCACCATAACTCACATGGGGGTGGGGGAGGGTGACGTCACTATGACGGTGACGGGTTACCTGGTAGGGCCCGCGGGTCTTTGCGTCTCGTGGCCGGCGAAGCGGAAGCGAGGAGCGAGGGAGAGCTGTAGTAAGGACAAAGATCAGAGCGAGAGCAATGGTGTGACGATGACGTCACCCCCTACCACGCCACAGTCACTCTCTCCTCCTCTTAGCATGGCACTCTCACGTGCGGGGCCCCACTCCGTATGACGTCACCCACTGGTCAATCCACGTGGCAATTAATTATCTCCGGCCGGGAGCGGCGGGGCCCGCACCGACGTCACGGACACGTGGCTAAAACGGCGACGGTCGACGTCCATTCCGCCACGGTGCGGGCGCTAGTGGACCGTCCATTTTCGACATCGCACACGTCACCTCGGCACGGTGTGGGGGGTGGAAATAAGATAATAATCTCTCGTAATGCGACGTTTCCTCGACGCGACCTCCGATTGGTCGATGATGGGGTCCTCCCCAATCAACGGCCGCTGATGCTCGCGGGGCACTCTCGTAAATATCTCCAACTCACGGGCGGAACGGTGGGGCCGAAGCTTTCGGCTTTCGACCAATAGCAACAATCCACGTGGGACGCATCTGCGCGGGAAGCGTTGACGTGGCGTGCCAAGGTGGTAATTGAGTTCCGCACTCAAAGGAAGAAGAACAAAAAATAAATAAAAAATAAATAAATAATAATAATAATAATAGCTAAATATTATGTATAAATTAATACTTAAGTAAGTAGTAAAACTATATATCGTGGATTAGTAACCAACAATAGATGAAGTTTTTTATAATTATCTGAAAAAAAGTTGTAGTGTGGTTTGATTGCGGTGCTAAAGTGGTGTCTGCCATGTATAGCTAAAGGTGTTAGCTTTGCCCCGCTCTGATCCTTCCATAGTGCGTGAGACCCAAACGCAATTACAAAGTACTCTTTATAACGACCAATCGGATTCCACCTTCCGTGTAGGACTTTCTAATTATCGTTTTCCAACATATTATTACTCGACTATTACTACTGTACGACGTTTCAATCAAAGTGGCGATGGTTGCGTCAGGATCGGCAAGGAAAGATCATGGCGCCAATGATCGTAGATTCTCATCAGGTCCAGCGCTTTAATTAATTAGTGCTGGTAACGAGTTCTCAACTTTATACGCATGACTAGTTCTTAACTTTTTTTTTTCTTTTCTCTATCGAATTGATGTTGTTCCACATAGTATGTGTACCTAGTATCAGAACGAGTTACTTAAAAGAGCCCTTGATTAATTAACTCTGTGACTATCAATTCAATGCCATGCATGCATGTGTATGGTTCCAACTGAACTACTTTTACAATGAGACATGACATTCTATACTTGAATAAGTGAAAAGGGTGATTCTTAATTTCATGCCATTCTGTAGTATCTATACTTGAATACTCGTACGCGCATGAGTTGCTATTTTATTTATAACTTTGAGAGTAGAGATTCATTTTATTATTGATGCGTAG
The DNA here is from genome assembly GCA_029204045.2 of Tillandsia leiboldiana. Taxonomy (NCBI): domain Eukaryota; kingdom Viridiplantae; phylum Streptophyta; class Magnoliopsida; order Poales; family Bromeliaceae; genus Tillandsia; species Tillandsia leiboldiana. Next base: position 1,543,038 of record CM055064.1, read on the forward strand.
AGTCCACATTTCTAAACGCATGTGCAACAGTACTGCAAGATGCATGCCTATCACACTTGATAACTAATTAACATATAATTACTGGCTAGAATATTAATGGAAATGGGTATTCATAATTAATCTTAATTAAATTAAGTTAACAATTACAGTTTCTCTTATGAATTCGAGCAAACTCCGTCCCTAAAAAGATAGGCGACAAGCTAACTTATAAAGTTAGATTTGAAATTAAATGGGGTGAGGGGTTACGGTCGAACTCGATTACGAATGAGCCAAACTGAAGCCTAATTTAACGATCGATCACTCGTACGTTCAAACCCCACATGACAAGTTGCTGGCCAAGTCAATCATCTATAGTATTATTCAGATTAGTTGACTCGAGTTCAAGCTCACGTAGATTCAAGCTTAGCTTTGCTTGCTCGTGTCCGGCCTGCTTATGTCCTGATAAATTTTTTTATCTTTTGGATGTATTAATTTACATAACGCCGAAGCTTTTCAAGTGATTTATGCACACAATCGAATTCCAAATTAGTTTTTCAAGTGCATTAATTAATTTATCTAGTTACTATCACAGTCTAATCTCATTTCAAGTTACATATGTGAACTTCAGATAAATTTTATTTCAAAAAGTAATATATGTCTCCATATAAATTACGAATATTATTGAAAATAATAAAAATATTGTATTAAATTAATGTGTCAATCTGATATAGAAATGAAAAAGGGAAGGAAATTGTAGGCGGATGAGATCTCTACCGAGAAATAAGTAACTTTTTTTTTTTTTTTTTTTGTATATCAGGAAAGATAAAATAATAATAATAATAATAATAATAATAATAAATGAAGGAATCTTTTCCTCCTCCTTCTAATGGATTCCAAATGGATCGGGGGGGGGGGGGGTTTGTCAACCTGGATCCATTTGGGGTTCCAAATATGAGCCAAATTCACCGCGTTGCCCCCACAAATTGAGATGGGAATGGAAAAATCAACAGGACACGTGTCAGAAGATGCAGGCGCATCGGTTGGCGTGCAGCAGAGAAAGCTGCCAACTGTTTGTTGACCCGGAGATGAGGGGCCAATGACGTCACCCCACACACAACACACACTCTTTCTCTCTCTATATATATAGAGAGGACGTCCGAGGGAGCTGTTCACTTTGCTGTATCTTTGTCGGGACGTGACCTCATCAATTTAATTTTTCACCCTTATTTGCTTCCTAGTTTCGTAACACACACGCGACAACTCCAATTAGTTTCCCATTAATAATAATAATAATAATAATAATAATAATAATAATAATAATAATAATTTAATCATGCATTAATTTATTACCAGTAAAATTTTTTTTATCTCCGTATAAATTTTTCCACTTCACAAATATTATATTCCTTCGTGTATGCCGCGATGAGCGGATTACACGTGGAGAGAAGGTACAGGAACAGTACCCTTCCCCATCACATGCATGACTACGACGTTCTATATAAATATATTTGTTTATTTATATTGTATGTACATGACTAATGACTAGCTAGTACCTTCTTATTTCAATGTTTATTTCTTTGGTTGGGATTTGCTAATTATGTAGGGGAGTAAACGCCTAAGGCCTATAGTATCTGTGCCCCTCCCGGCCCTATTTAGACGCTACGATTGATCATGGTCATCAACCTAGGTTTTATCTTACTTTATTATATATTATATATGGTGCATCATTAGATTAAAATATGCTTAATTGAGATAAATTAACTTTGATGTATCACGTAGAAAAAGTCCAGATGGAGATCGAGAGGCCGGGGGAGATTGTAGCTCGTGACGTGTCTGTAGTTCTCATCTTCTGGTGTTGAATTTATTAATTTAGAAACTGTTTGATCGTGTTTCTTAGATACTGTTATATAGACTCCAACTACTATAATATTGATAGTACCAAACACTTCGTACTATTAAACCTATTTATTTGACTATTTTTAACCTTTAGATTATATTATTTTTATCAATTACCCACTAAATTCTAAGATATCATTATCATCCTAATGGTATATTTCTTAATTGAGGAGTTAAAAAATTAATAGGATCGATAACTTAATACTATCAATAGCATAGTAGTCTAGCTCCTGCTATATATATACATAAAAATTATATTCGACCCATAGTTGAATGCATAGTTTTATTTACTCGATAAATTTCTACATTTAGTAGATAAAAAGTGTGAACTAATATTTAGAATAAAATATTATATTTAATTTTTTAAAATAAAATAAATTATCTCATAAGTAAAATATATTATTTTATATTTTATAGATATATAGCAATTTTTTTTGAAGAAATAAAAATCAAACACTCGTTAGTTATAATCATGCTAAAAACATCTCGTATACTGAATAAGTGCCTAAATAGTTTGAATGCATAGAGACTCATTTCTATGAGATTGGTACCCCGTTAAATTAATATTTGAGTCATGCATGTGAACTGTGGGATCTAAAATCAAGGCCAATTAATATGATAATTTTAGAAAATTATATGGGATGCTTGTATTTTTATATAAAATAAATGTTACAAAAAAAAAAAAAGGTCATAAATACCACATTCATTTAATTTGTTACCAATGGTCCTAGCTTGCAGAATGCTTGTTTTCTTTGTAAATTTATTGCCTATTTATTATTATTATTATTATTATTATTATTATTATTATTATTATTGTCTATTAATCTATGATCACTCCGGATAAAAAAATAATTTATTGCTTAATTAGCACATGCGTAGTTGCATCTTAATGTTGATAATAATAATAATAAAATAATGATAATAATTTTATCAACGCCAATTATTGGCGCGCTTTGTAAATAATGAGCTATAAAATTCATCTACACTGTTAATATAGTACATAAATGCATGTTAAAAAAAAAAAATTGCTATCATTAACAATAGATATGTTTATTGTCTCGTTTTTACGTATTATCCATCCAATAAATAAAATACATTTCTACATGTTAGGCATTGCTTCTAATTTGTTCATTTTATGGGTGAAAATAATGTATGTTATAAATTTTGATGAATTCATCAAATAGGAAACCATTCAAAAACACACCCAATTAATGACCCAAATATAGAGGTCACATGAATGGTTGGCCCATGCACCAGAGCCCTGGTTGGGCTTTATTTTATGTACAAACCTTCCGTGTGGCTCTTTGACAGGGCCTAATATTTTCTAGGCCCATGTAAAGTCTACTAAAGGGCCTGTTGAATCGGAAGTTTAAGGATCGATCTGTTCGGCAGGCCGTCTGCATCACTAGTGCTCTTACAGAAGCTCTAATTTAAAACTTTTGCTCAGCTTCATGCTTTAACTATGCGGGTCGAACACTTAAGCACGCAGTTGCGTCGACACGGAGTTGAACAAACCCTAAATCAGTTTTTACTCACATTAGCGAGAATATATACACGACGGTAGCTTAATTAAGAAGCTGTAGCTTGGGGCTTCTAACTCCCATTAGGGAAAATTTTGTTGCTAAATAGTACTTAAACAAATTTTACTATACTCTAGTAGGGCCCAAAAATACCCTCAGACTTGCCATGATATATATACAACAAGTTGGTAAAGAAAAAAAAAAGAAAGATAACGTATATTATATTAAAATCATGAATATGCTTAATTAACTTATTGGATAACCTCCATGATATCTATACAACAAGTTGGTATAGAAATAAAAAGATAATGTATATTGTATTAAAACCATGCATCTGCTTAATTAATTTATTGGTTATCTTCTGGGTCTTATCAATAAGTCACCGCAATAATCAATGCTGTGAGGTCACGATACTATATTAAATACATAATAAATTAAAGATGCATGTATGTGATGAAGATTATTATTAAATTGACCAATAAAATATATAATAAAAATATTTTCTTGTCCATTAACAATATTGGCTTAGTTTGGTTCTCCCCCTCCTGAGAATATAAAAAAAAAATATATATATACATATATCTATGATATCATCAAAAGGAGCAAGCCATGTGCATAGTGAATGCATTAACTACTATCTCATTATGGAACCAGATTTATTATGTGGTCACTTGATTTGCATGTGGTATTTAACTAGCTAATAACTATAACCCTTCAAAGAGAGAGAGAGAGGGAGAGACAATATGTTAATAGTCGATAGTGATACAAGTCATTTTCATACAAAAAAATCTAATGAGAAATGGCCCATGCATGATGAGCAATTTTTTTTTTTTTTTTTTTTTCGAAAGTAATTCAAGCTTCAGATATCTTCTGACTCTGCAACTTGATGAAGTTAACGATATTTCTTTTGCCGTAAAGACATTTTATTAGAAAATTCATTAGCATATATATCAATAACTTTAATCATATAGAAGCCTTATACTAGCTAATATAATAAATCCCTTAAAACGAAAAGGAAAGATCATTGGTACGTACATGATCCTAGCTAATTAAACAATTACCTAGCTAAACATCACGCCTCATCTTATTTAACTCAGTGAACCTCCCTATGGCATTAATTGCACCAAAGTTATTTAGTAATTAAACTCCATTGGCTTTCTTAAAGTGTTTAGAGAATAAAAGTTTCTAGAGATAATAAAGTGTTTAGAGATCTCTTAGATCAAATTACACCAAACACAATGAGGGATCTGCTACAGCTTTAATTTTAAATCATAACCTAATGAATGCTGCTCATACAACATATATCCCCAACAACTGCATATATAGAAATGTCAAAGGGTCGAATCGTCGGAGAATTCGAATCCGCGTATGATAAGATATTGCAAAGGAAACTAATATTTTCAGAGATGTTTTTTGCTATCAATGATTAATAGTTCTTAATTTTTCATCCTCTATAACTTAAAAGTAGAAAATAGTTTTTATCTATTCATCTTTCATAACATTTGAGCAATTGGGATGTATTTATTGTTTAAAAATATTTTTTTAATTAATAATTGTTTTCTATTATTAATGATTATTGCTATATTTATTATTTACGTTTCTAAATTACTTACCAAATGAAAGAAGATCAATAGTTTTGATTGGAATATATGATAGCGCAATAATATGAGAAGAAACCAAGTCATGTGGCATCTTATGGTGAAAAATTTTGATTCAAAACATGTGAACGAAATTATGTCACGTACCCATTTGTATTGGGAATTAGTATATTTATATAGATATAGATATAGGATACCGACTAATTAAGCTTTTGAAATTTTGCAATTGATTATTTCAATATATATTCGGTTTATTTAAAGCGGCTAACATTAATCAAATGGTCATCATCAAATAATAGAAGAGGCGCCCACAATAAAGAAGGCTCCAAATTAACTTTACAAAGAAGTTAGTTAACTTTAAGTTTTTGTTCTATTAAAAATTGAACGCGATGGCTATAATCAATTTCATCCATTTTCCTTTTAATATTTAGACTAATATCAGTCACTTTAATTTGATAGAGAATAAGTCAAGATGATTAATTGCAAAATGTTAAAATTTAGATCTTCACTATATAAAATTTTAAAACTTTAGAAGTTTATCCGCAAATGAGCGAAAGCTTAGATGGTTGTGAAATATTTAATCTTGAATTTATTTATCAAAAGTAAATAGAATGGGCATGAAAATAAGAGTTAAAGTGGCTAATATGGGTCTAATTAGTTGTATCCAGCGCATCAATGAGTGATATGTGCTCCTCTAATTAACCCAACCTAAATTAATTAGAAACAATTACTATATAAACTCATATCAGAGAGACGTACATCTACACAAGCATTAATTATTAATCTTAATTATATTTGTTATAATTAAGAAGAGACAAAAAATAAACAAGGTGTTTCAAAAACCCAAATGGGCAACTTGATGCTATATATGGTGCGGGAAACGAGCGAGTTATAGCTAGACTCGAAGATTAAAGAAGATCCAAAATGGTCCCACCATCTAAAATGTAAACGTACGGCCCAAAATCGTTGACCAGAGTTGCTTTTGTTTCACTCGAGTTGTTTTGCACCCACTTTTGCACCCAAACGATGACGTGGAGACCTAAAGAGAAATAAATGAGTGGTTAATAAAGTGGGTGTGAAAAATATGTGGGCTTAATATATTCCCCTTAAACTATAATCAATTTGATCTACCATGTAATTAACTCGCGCGGGCCCTAGTTACAGCTATTTATCATCTGGATTTTGCTGTTTCTCTCTTATCGTAGGGTGATTTTCCCACGTGGACTTTGGAAAAAAGAATATCGCGATCCGCAGATAATATTTTAATCAATCAGCATATATATAATTATTAAAATTTTTAAAAATTATAATAAAAAAATTTAAAAAAATAAAATTGGTATAGATTTTTATATATTATAAAAAATATTTTTTTATTAATATTTTTTAACTTTCAGTATTTGTATTATAATAATTTTACTTAAATATTCAATTAAACTTAATAGCTAATTTTTTTTTATAAATAAAATTTTTAATTATAAAATTAAAATTAGAGAATTTATTTTAAATTGTCAAATATATAAGAAAGTCTTTATCTTGTTAAAAGTGATTGAAAAAAAAATAAATTATTATATACACATGATATATATTAACACACCATATATTACGTACAACTTATATTAGAAAATTATTTTTTAGATCAAAATTTAATTAAATATATACTATTTATAAAATCTAATAATTTAAATATATTTACTGAATTAAACGAAGTGAGTCTGCTATCATCTCAACCACATATGTTTAATGGTGTGGTTGATCAAAAAAATTCTACATCAATAATTTTTAACTATTGATATATGTCGTTTACATGTTTAACGGTGTAAGAGTATTTAAATCAGATAAAATTTTGAAAGAAAATTCTTTATACTATATACAGCAAAATCAATATCACTGATTGAAAATTTACATCATTACTTTTTTTTGTAAGATTTTTATTTTTAACCGTCCATATTTAGTCATTTCGATCATTAGATAAATAATAATAAAAAATTATAAAATTTATTTTTTAAAATACTTTAAATATATTAGATCAAATATAACGGGAGAAAAGCGGATCGTTGATTCAAAATTGTAATCACCAAAAACGATTTAGGAGCTCCGAGGCCTTCGTCATCCTAATAGTACAACAACCATATTATATATATATATATATATATAGAGTCCGGCTGGAGCGCTATCGATAACGCCAAGCAATTAATGCTACTAATTTTTTTACCGTTAGATCTATCTCTTTGATTACTTTCACCCCTTGAATTATACTATTCAACCAACCACCCACTTAACCCTAGAGAACCACTATCATCCTACCCGTACATTTCTTAACCATATATATATATATATATATATATATATATATATATATATATATATATATATATATATATATATAGAGAGAGAGAGAGAGAGAGAGAGAGAGAGAGAGAGAGAGAGTTCAGCTACTATGCTATTGATAGCACCAAGCATTTGGTGCTATCAAGTTTTCTACCCTTTGATCATTTCCATCCGTTAGATTTTACTATTTCTCCAACCATCGATTAAACCCAAGGGACCCACTATCATCTCAACCACACATCTTTTAATTTAAGGGTTAAAAACTAAATAACACTAATTACTTGGTGCTATTAATAGCATTCCAGCCTAACTAAATATATATATATATATATATATATATATATATATATATATATATATATATAATTGAGTTATTATGTTTTTAAAAGTATCTAATTATTGGTACTTTGTGAGTTTTTAGCTCTTGGATGAAAGAATAGACTGTTATGATGATAATGAGTCCTTAGAATTTAGTGAATGGTTGGTGGATCGAATAATATGATCTAAAAAATGGAATTGATTAAAGAAACAGATTTAACGGTAAAAAATTTACATGCGCCAAGTGATTGGTACTTTTACAAACACTATAGCCGGACTCTCTCTCTCTCTCTCTCTCTCTATATATATATATATATATATATATATATATATATATATATATATATATATATATATATATATATATATATATATATATATATATATATATGAAAGGAATTCTTTTACTGTGCTTTGAAAACCACAAGGAATTCTTTTACTGTGCTTTGAAAACCACAAGCATCTAGTACTTGTAAGTTTTTCATTGTTTGATTTAATATTTTGACTAATTTCGTCTTAGATCATACTATTTTACCAATTATTCACTAAACTCTAGAAAACAACTTATCATCCTAATCAAATATTTCTATATTCAAATACTAATGATTTTATATTTTTACAAATATAAAAGTTCAATCCCATATAAAAGATAGAATAGACTAAATTATCTGCACTATATATATCTGTACTTTAATATTTGTATTATATAGTACATAATTGTTCGTAAGTTCTGACTTTGATGTCTTACTAGCTGCAACCAGCAATAATGGGTTTGTGAGAATTATATTGGAAAATGTTTTTAGTATATTTTATTTGAAATGTACAATTTATATTTTATTTATTTTAAAATAAAATAAATTTTATTTATTATTTCAAAATAATAAATAAAAAAATCTCCACTTATATTAAAATAAAATATATATCTAACACCCCAAATAAATGTACTATTAGCACTGCTCAATTATATTTCCTACATTCTGCATTTGTATATTTTTGTAGGGCATTTCGTCGTATACCCTCTGTCTATTTTATCTCCTATACCAACCTTTATATGACCCAGTGGATTTTAGACCTGGTGCATGAGAGATTTTTTTCATCCTCAGTATGTATTATCCTTCTTTTTTAGGTCAATAAAGTTGATTATTGGGAGTTTGGTTACAAGTATAATCATCCAACTGAAGTCCCATATAAGATTATATGATATTCTAATATATATATATATATATATATATATATATATATATATATATATATATATATATATATATATATATATATATATATATATATATATAGAGTAGTGCTAGGTGTACACCCCCAAATGGGGTGTACATCCTACACCCACCCATCCTAGGGTGGGTATTCATCCACTCGTCACTCGATGTGACGAGTGGAATTCACCCACCCCTAGGATGGGGTGGGTGTAAGATGTACACCCCATTTGGGGTGTACATCTAGCATTTTTCATATATATATATATATATATATTAATTGGAGAGAATGAAAGGACCAAAGTTATCCAAAAGTGAGCCCCCCCTTGTTGCTTTCTCACTATATTACACTGTTATTTTTTAATTTCTTTAATCAATATACAACGTCCCTTTGTCCTTGGAGCTTTTTTTATCGGAGGTTATGGGCCCGATCTTCGATCCCACGACTTTTAAAGCAATTTTTTATTATACAAACGTTATAAAGAAACAAAGCACTGAGAAATGTCGTGCTTTCCAATTAATGGTATAATAATGGTGCTAATTAAGCTATTTTTTGTATGAGACCTGCTTTTATTGTATGTTTTTAGTCTAAACACCATAATTTCAATTTTGATGAGATAAATTTATTATAATAAAATTAAATTATAAGAATATATTTTTATAATACACATTACTATAATAATGTATCACTATATATTCTAACGATTGCACATATAACGACACTAATAATAAATGTTGATATTTTTATTAGTAATATTTTTTAAAAAAATTTAAAAAATTTAAAAATATTATTATAGTATGATTTTATTATAAGAAGATACTATAAAAACTTATATTTTAGATAAGAAGGTTGAGATATTATATTTTAACCAAACTAACGCATTCACATTTGCGTAGCTCCACTTGTATTCGTTAGATTTTAAACTGGAACTTTATATGATGGAACATATCAATTAATGAGTTTTTATAATTTCATATCTACTTATTACAATCAAAATATACAAAATTCTAAAAAAAAAAAAAAAAAAAAAAGGAAAAAAAAAGAAGTACAAAGTGTGAGCTCATCCCTTCATTCACCACGTGCGTGCCCCTTTCTACTTCTTATCAGTTGGGCAAATACGTTGCATTGGAGTCTTCTATGAATTGCGCCAATTATCAAATTCCCTACGTCTCCTGACACCAAATAGTCAATAGCAGGCACTAACCGCTGCCCCAGAAATTGGTTCCAAATCTTCTGCATGCGGTGGTGCGAGTCCTGTTTCGATCGAAGATGGGTACGTCGTGTCGTGACTCGGTCATGCGTGCTCTGCGTGTGTCTAGAAAGAGTCTATGAAATAGACTCCGAGCTAGGTTAACTGGAGTTAATTTATAACTCGTTAGATTATGATTTTAGATTAGTTATAGAAAATACTATTTACTAAAATGGGATGAACTAAAATGTATGGGATATATGATTCTGATGGAATGTTGATACATCGATAGCAATTAGTTAGAGGTCAATTGCTAATAATTCTTTGTCTTATGCCAACCAATTACCAATTATTATGTGTAGAAAATTGTTTGATACTAATATATTCATTCACGTGCGTGTTTGGCTCTATGGTGGGGGAGGGGGGGGCGGTAGTTCCTTCTTTAGCGCTAGAGTCAGGTGCAGGAGCACCAGAAGCAGTAGTAGCTTTTTAAACAAATGATTAGATACAAAATCTTTCGCCACGCATTTTTTTTTTTTTTTTTTTTTTTTTTTCCAAAAACTTGTATTCGTTCTAATCGACCATCTTAAATTTCATTTTCCCCTCCTCTTCTTTTGTTATCACCGCCCCCCCCCCCTCTTCTTCCTCCTCCTACTGCTGTGGAAGCGCGTTCATGCTGTGGAAGCGCACGCGCATGGAGGTCGCCCCCCTCTCCGCCGCCGCGTTCTCCGACTCCGACAACTCCAGCAGCGTCTGCTTCGCCGGCGACCCCTCAGCCGCCGCGGCCGACCACGCCGCCGCAGCAGCAGCCGACAGCGAGGCCCTCCGCCGCCTCTCCGATAACATCGGCTCCGTCCTCCGCTCCCCCGACTTCGACTACTTCGCCGACGCCGTCATCGTCGTCCCCGGCGGCGGCGCGCGAGCACCGAGGGAGATCGGGGTCCACCGCTGCGTGCTCTCCGCGAGGAGCCCCTTCTTCAGGGAGGTGTTCGCGAGGAGAGGGAAGGGAGCGGCCGCGGCGGCGCCGGAGAGGGTGGAGGTGAAGGAGCTCGTGGGGGAGTTCGAGTTAGGGTACGAGGCGCTCGTCGAGGTGCTCGAGTACCTGTATAGTGGGAGGGTCGGTCCCCTCCCCAGGGAGGTGTGCATCTGCGTCGACGACGAGTGCCCCCACGCCGCGTGCCGACCCGCCGTGGACTTCATAGTGGAGGTGCTCTACGCCTCCTGCACCTTCCAGGTTTTCGAGTTGGTCAACCTCTTCCAGGTTAGAAGCCAAAGCAATTATTTAGTTTTTTTTTTTTTTTTTTTTTACACTCTTTGTTGTTTTGATTTGTTTCAAGCAATGGTTAATGTTCAACACTGAGTTCTTCATTGGGGTTTGGGCTGTAAAAATCAGATCGTTTATGTTAGGTGTTCGATTTATTCGTGTTCTGCTGTGTACTTAGATATTAGCAAGTTCTCGGTTGCTGATACTTCCTCAGCATCAGAGTACTGTTTGGGATGATGAGCCTTATTATCCCTGTTCATTACGATATAGAGAATCAAGTATTTCGTGTTGATTACCCCGTAGAGTGTAGACCCTCGTGTGGCGAAACTTTTGTGGGAACTTTTTCGAGGTTTTGGGAAAAAGAATGTAATTTTAGTCTTAGGTGGTGCCCATTAGACTCGAACAGTAGAGTTATCTACTCGAAAAGCATAAGCTGAGCTTTTGGTAACAACAGATGCACGCTTCTAGCTGGAGTAAGAAGCCAAAATGGGCTTTTTTAGATCCCATAAAGCGAACCTCCAATTATCGAGCTTCTGCTTCTGTTCTGAAGGTGAAGCTATACAATGGGGTTTGATGAAAACACTGTAAGGTCGTCTCGAACAGTTCGACTTATGGCGACAAGCCAACAACTTATTGTTTATAGATGTGGGATTTGTGGTTTTCGCCCTCTGTTCATTAGGAAGCTATCAAATAATTGAATGAAGCGGTAGCATGCTACCTTATTCTCAAAAAAAAAATAGATGCATGGATGTTCAGCATATCTCTCTGTTTACTCGAGGGGAATGTAGTGACTCACTGATGGGGAGTATGAAATGAGGCCCACAACTGCGTAGTATATACAGTCTCAAAATAGTTTTCTTGTAATATGCAAATTACCTACTTATGTTGAATGTGATCTCCTAAAAAGTTATTCTCCTAGAACGCACTCTGAAAAGAAAATCCCCGTAAGTGCAAGTTATCACTTTGAAGGCACTTACTGGATTTCTAGTTTGTCATCACCGTCTCTTTTATCCTTGATTGTTCTTAAAGGCTTAGGTTGGCTTCTCGACGAAGGCAATAGGAAAATTTTCTTACTGTTGGCTGCTTCTGCTTTTCTTGTTTGGTGGTGGATTTTTTTCTATTTTCTTCTGTTTATCGATTATTTGGGTTTAAATAAAGGTAAATTGTGCAGGGAAATATTTTGACACAAAGGGATAGCTATTGCAACAGCACAGTTCCATCATTTTTGTAGAGCAATTAAGTCTATTAAAGAAGTGTTCCATTAAGTTGTAGTCAATTTTTCCTTCCCACGTGATGTTGCAATAGGCAGTATATAATATGGCTGGATAAAAAAATTAACAGATCTAAAACTTCTATTCCACCTTATGCTTTTGATTATTCTGGGTCAACACTTAGAAGGGCATAGGTTTTGGCACTTCCTCTATGAGCATATTTAGGTTCTTCACAGTTTCCTTCTTTGTTGATCCCACTGCTGCAACTAATTTTTATTTTTCTCATGGCAGCGGCGCCTTCTGGATATTATTGAAAAGGTGGCAATCGACGAAGTTCCAATGGTTCTCTCTGTTGCAAACTTTTGCAGCAAATCTTGTTCCCGGTTACTCGCCAAATGCATTGAGATTGTTGTTAAATCAGATCTCGACATAGTTACTCTTGAGAAGGAATTACCTCCAGACATCGTCAAACAAATTGTAGACATGCGCACAAACCTGGGATTAGCCTCTCCAGAAAACAGCTTCCCAGATAAGCACACAAGGAGAATACACAGAGCCCTTGATTCGGACGATGTTGAATTAGTGATGATGCTGTTAAGGGAAGGGCACACTACACTAGACGATGCTTATGCATTGCATTATGCTGTTGCACATTGTGATCCAAAGATTACGACAGAACTTCTCGATCTTCCACTAGCGGATATTAACCATACAAATCAAAGGGGTTACACTGTGCTTCACACTGCTGCAATGCGTAAAGAACCTAAGATCATTCTCTCTCTTCTAACGAAGGGAGCTAGACCATCGGATCTTACTTCTGATGGGCGAAAAGCACTTCAGATCTCAAAGAGACTAACCAAGTTTAATGACTATTTTCGAGCCACTGAAGAAGGAAAAGATTCTCCGAAAGATCGCCTGTGCATTGAGATACTAGAACAAGCTGAAAGAACAGCTCCACAGATAGGAGAAGCTTCTGTTTCTCTTGCTATGGCCGGCGATGATCTTCGTGTGAAATTGTTGTACCTTGAAAATCGAGGTTATTTATCTTTTTGGATAGATGATTAATTAGAAAATGTAGTATCTGACACAAATCGGGCGCACAAGTATCCGATGCATACATGGCAGCTAAAACCAAGTAGTCATGCGCCATCTAGCTACGCAGATGCATATGCAGCTATCATTCTATTACTTAAGGGTACCACAATTAGTTATTGCTTGATTTTTTTTATTTGCCTAATATCAATATTTTGCTTATAATTCTATGCAGTTGCTCTAGCAAGGATGTTATTCCCCATGGAGGCAAAAGTTGCCATGGACATTGCCCAAGTGGACGGCACATTGGAATTTACATTGGGTTCGAGCTCAAATAACACCAATAGGAACCAGAGGACAGCCGTTGATTTAAATGATACACCTTTCAAGATCAAGGAAGAGCACCTAGCTCGAATGAGAGCACTAGCCAGAACAGGTACTTATGTTACATCTGATCCTCTATTTTCATTGCCTTGATGTTTCAGATTATGAATCAAAGAAAAGTTGTGCTATTTCAAAATTAAACTGAAAATTTGAATTCAACTATATTGAAACCAGATAAAAATAATTGAATCTTCTGACAAAGGTGGTGCAAAATTGTGTGTTAGATGGATAGACTAGCATGTATATATTATATATGTAAGGACCCAAATGTTCAAAGTCACTGCATTTCTGTCTTTAAGATAGTAATTATGTGATAGAGATTTAAGCTGCTCAAATATAAATGGATTTTCCATTAGAATTACGTATCAGTTTAACATTTAAACCATATCCACCTGACAGGAGGGACGATAATTGCTTTTACTAACCCCTCAAAAAAAAAAAAAGCTTTAAATTCTCCTCACTGCAAATATATACTGTTCAAAATACTCAAAACTTAAAAAAGGTGAAAGTTAGGACTTGCTGATAAAAAAAAAAACTAAAATTAATAGGTTTAAACTGGTTTCTTTAGTTGAGAGGTAAGCATCCCTTTAGACCTTCAAATTACATCAAGGAAATTATGCCACATTTCAGTAAAGCAGCTGTCACTTGACCACAGAATGTTCAGCACAGTAGTAGAAACTTGGTCTGGAATTCACCGTATCAGTCTCCAAAATATAGTTGATTCCTCCAACTCTCCAAAATTCCTTATAATTATGAACTGATAATGATAACTGATCTGGATTTGAAATTGCTTGTACTAGTGGAACTCGGGAAGCGCTTTTTCCCGCGGTGCTCCAGGGTCCTTGATAAAATTATGGATGATGAAACATCAGAGCTCACTTGTCGTGAAAAAGATATTACTGAGGAGAAGAGCAGAAGATTGCATGAACTGCAAGATGCTTTTGAAAAAGCTTTTAGCGAGGATAAAGAAGAATATGACCGGTCTGCAGTCTCATCTTCATCGTCATCTACTTCTGCAGGAGTTGTTCGAACAAGGAAATAGTATCGGTTACTCTTTTGGAACTGTTTAGCTTGTCGTATTTAGCTTCTTGTATTTATTTTTACCATTTTCCCCTTTAAATATTCCTGTGCTTGAAGAAAATGTTCTTCAGCTTGACCATGTTGTAGATATGGGTGCTTCGAGCAAAGCAAACTCCTTTTCTTCTTCTAGTCAGTAGATACATTTAGTCATGCTTGTATAGCTAAATTTGTTTTGTATATTGATGTTCGAGTGGTTCGCTTCATCTCTTTGTCACATGGAATGATTATTGGGGACTCTGCAATTTAGAACTAAAAGGGCTTGATGGTTTGCAAGATCAAATATTCTGCCGAAAATGTTGCTTTACTCGGTGTGCTAATTGTATCTTAAGAGCCATTTAATTGTAGCCCTTTTTTCTTTTCCTGATAAAATTGCTTCTATGGAGTTCTGACTTGGTTCCCAGACTTTTTTTCAGTGTTACACTCGTGCAAGAATATTCTCCAGAAATTGAGGTTTGGCTTCCCGTATACCATCTGCACTACAAGATGTAAGGTCCCCTCCCCCCCTCTTCTTGTTGATACTTTTTTAATCATGTTTTCTTCTGTTTTCTAATGTTAGAAGTATCAGTTTCTCTTGGTTCCATGGATGGTGAACACTTGACCATGTAGACGAATTAGCTTCATAGATTGTTGTTCCTTCTCTCTACCACCTTTCTAAGTCTTTGAATTTTGATAGCATGAGTGTTTGAATTCTGATAGCATGGCCCCCATTCTAATGCAGCCATCATTTCAATATATGGTGTTATGCTGTAAAAGCAAACTGTGAAGTGTTTGGCTTTTATGATTATAGAACTTAATTTGTTTGGTTAATATTATGTATAAGTGCTGTAGAATATGAGTAGAGCTTATATACTTTTAAAAGCACAAGAGAAGTTATGCTTGTGAATTTTTTACCATTAAATTTGCATTGAGATTTGTGCAATTGTACTTTCTTTTTCTCTCTCTTTAGTTGACTTTATAATTACATAAATCTCAATGCAAATTCAATGGTAAAAAATTCACAAGCATAGTTTTTCTTGTGCTTTTAAAAGTATACAAGCTCTGCTAGTAGAATATTGTAAATAACTAAAATAAGCAAAATGCTATCTTTTTGTTTTCGTAAGAGAAACACGGTTAATTTCATTGTAAAAAAAGTAACAGTAACTCATAATCTTATACTACACATAACCAAAAAAATAAAATTAATCTATGTACTATAACTTAGTGCTTTTTTTTATGATTTAGGCCTAATTTGATAATGCAGTGATTAAAAGTATTATTTTTATATTTTGTAAGGTTAAAAAATTTTAAAAGTGTTATTAATTTTTTGTTTTTTTTACATTATAAATTTGCAATTATGACCGCAGCTGTTGCAAACATTGGAGAGGAAAAAATTGAAAGATTTTTTTTTAATTTTTTTTGAATCTTTTATAATATAAAAATATATTTTTAGTCGTCACATTATCAAATTAGACCATAAAAAGTCAATAATGCCAAAGCCACTCGGCGTAAAACAGCTTCAACTCTCGGTGTACTTTTTTATTGAGCATAGCTTTCATCTAAACTTTTATTCGTCTCAAATTAGGTGATTCACACGAAACTTTACCAAATTTAATGATGATTATGCTAAATCAAACAAGGGATCGACTTTAAGAAACCTTATTAATTAGAAGATTGTAAGTGGTTATATAAGTTGAAATAGGAAGAAGGCTTGAAGATACAAAAACTAAGCTAAAATGAGATGCCACATTTGTATTCACAATGGCATTATCTCTTCTTTATGTTGGCAGAGGATCCATCAGACAAAATGATCGATTTGGAGCAGCAAAGCAAAGCTTTGTTATGGGAACACTACTGCCCACAATTGATGTTTCTGATTCCTTTGTCATGGTCCAGTCACTTCCCCATGTCACATTTGCACACAAAATTCGTGCCCCTTCAGGTAAAAGTAGGTTTTTTTTTTTGTCCTTACTAGGTTTTCCTTGCCTATTGTGCTCCTAGAGTACCCAAATTTCACATCAGGTCTTTTTTTGATGATGTCATCATCATCATCTTCTTATTTGCAGCAAATTTCCATCAAGTAAAGATGAATGCAGCAGAGTCTATTGCACATATGGTAATAGAGGGATTGCTGAGAATCTTTCTTTACTGTGTCTCCATTAGCTGAAAGAACTCTTTATTTGGAGGCAAATGGAGCAGCAGAATTAAAATATTTATAGTATTTAGCAAATATATAATCAAGGTAAGAGCCTATTTGACACTGTTTCACTTTTGCTTTCAGTTACAGCAATCTTAGCTGAAAGTTCCATATAAGTAGATATGTGAAGAGATTCTGCTGTATTAGATATTCAGGCTAAAAGACAATAACTTTAATTATATACTTGTAATTTTGATACAAAAAATTATTACAGTTAATATAGATATAATATTCTGTTAAAAAGTATTCAAACAAACAGCATTTATCACACAATATTATTACATACAGGGCCCCAATGATATGGTAAAAAAGTTCCAATCCTTCAATATCATGGAATTTCTACATTGTGAGTGCTTGTTGGGAAGTGAAGCAAACTGAGTGTTGTCTAATATCTATCAGACAATAATAAATGGGAGTCTTGCTCCATATAAGCCAGAGCACATGCTCTCAAGTTTCAATGGAGTCATTTGCTGTTGCAATTTGCAGAGATTTAATGGAGGTGTCATTTGTGAGTCTGTGACCTTCTCTCTCTCTCTCTGACTTACCTGGAAACCTCTGCTGAGCTCTGCAGCCAAGGGAGCCTAGAGATTACTCTCAGATTACTCTCTCTCTCTCTCTCTCTCTCTCTCTCTCTCTCTCTCTCTCTCTCTAAAATCACCTAAAAGCCTGTGGGGGAGAGAAGGGTTAATGTGTTAGAGTGGAAAAGGGCTTTTACTTGTGGATTGAAACAACAAAGAATAGGAGAAGATATGAATGGACTAATCATAGGGTGTTAAAAGTGAGTTGAGTTGACAGGAACTGCCACTGCTTGCAAAGGGATTAGCATCAGCAAGAAGAAAGGAAGAGTATCTCCTTGTACAAGAAGCAAAGACCATCCTCCATTTTCAAGAAGCCCAAAGAAGCTAGAGAGAGAGAGAGAGAGAGTATAAAGCCAGGAGCATACAGTGTAAATCAGCAACAACAATCATTTACTTGTAATCACTCTCCCTCCATCTCTAGTGCCTTCTACTATATTCACCATCATGTGGGGTGGGTATTTTGGGCCACACAGGAGAGCGTGGCTCCTGCTGCTGCTTCTCAGCAGTGTTCTTTTCTTGGTCACAGAAACTACAGCAAGAAGGCTTCTTCACACACATGGATCTCAAGGTGAAGTGTTCTTGGCACCTTCCCTCCAATGCATGAAGAGATCGATCTTCATTTCCTTTATTTCTAATATTCAGTTCAAAATTCTCCTGCAGGCCAACTACAAAAACTGCTGCATGCCAGTTTGGAATCATCAAAGGTTACTCTCAGTCTCTCCAGTACTCTCTTGAGTCCGGCTCAGATTAAAGACACACTCACAAAATAAAGACTCAAACCACAATTTCATTCGTTCATCACTTAGCACTATTTGCATTGCATGTGATTTAAAATTTATTTACCATTCATATAAAGCTGTAGCAACAAAGATTATTAAATTTAAATTTTTAATTTTGTTAGTGCGTCCTTAACTTGTGACAAGATCAATTTGTGTAGCAGTTAGTAGGAGGGGAGAGAGATCGAGGTTCGGTTAATAGGGATGAGATCAAGGAATTGAGCGCATTGGGTTCAAGGCCCCCGAGTTGCAAGCACAAATGCGGTGGGTGCGTGCCGTGCTTGGCCATTCAGGTTCCGACCACCATGGACCGAATCGAATTGCACTACGCCAACTACGAGCCCGAGGGTTGGAAATGCAAATGTGGCTCCACCTTCTTTAACCCTTAAAATTTCGAACGATGTGAATCTGATCGATGGACCCTTATTACAGGCTCAATGTAGTAGTACTTGTCCTAGCTAATTAATGCACCCCTTTTTGCATCAATTTTGATCATGTACTTAGTTTTTAAATCTTCAGTAAATTTTTCTCTTAGTAGGAGATCGTGTTGAGAGAGTTAAGTGAGATTATCATCAGTAGAAAGATATTTTGATGTGCAGAAAAAAAAGAAAGTAAAAATACTGTATTGTAATGCAGCTTTGTTTCTTTCTACGCATTAATTAAATCATATCTAGCTCCTTAATTACTATGAAAATGTTTCTTATTGCATTAATTTTGATGTGCAGCTGAATAAATTTACTAAGCAATCTATCATTGCCTTTTGTGCAGTTGATAGATATTCTGAAAGTTAACCAAAAAATAAGCTTGTCATTTATCTGCGTAGCTGCTGCATGGGCAAGTAAACATAAAGCACGACTTAAGTTGGGCCATCTAAGGGCCAAATACTAAAACCCCACAACTAAAAGTTTTTGATTTTCGATGCTAATTAAATTAATCACCAATCACTAGAACAGCAGGCAAAAATACTTTAATAAACCTAGAAAAATAACTTGTCAATTCCAATGTTGTTTTAAGTGAGAATAGGATGCGTGTGTGGATTATCTATAGGAAGTCTTATATACAGGCATATATGTCATGTAGATTTACATGCTTTATTTTTCAGTTTCTGCTGTGATCTATGTATTGAAGGCAATTTGGCATGCTTTCCTATATTTAGTGAGCAGGTCAAATATATCAAATATTTCAAACTTGGTCGATTTTGGTTAAAAAGAAATAACCAAATTAAATAAACATAAAATGATGCACATGGGAATTTCAACCACCTCTCCTCCTTTACGCGGAGAAAATGAGAAAAAGTGTAGTCATAGAGCCAAGGGAAGCAATATAATGGTGAGGGGAACCATTCCCCATTTAGTCTCAAAAAAGGAAAGGGCTTTTTTTTACCTCCCATTGATAACAACATCACATCTATCTAGCTGGTATCTACTACGTACGTACTAATACATGCAATTCAACGCACAAAAAGTTTCCAAATAATGTATCTTATATTAATTAATTATCATAAGAAATTAATTAATCATCTCATTTTCTTGTTACTAATATTAGTTATAATTATTTTTAAATATGTATTTGAGTGTGCATGGTCAGATATTTGACTTGTTCTAGTTTGCTCCACACGGTTATAACTTGGACTCTCGAATAAGCTCGGGCATTCTTTTTTTGACGAAGATAAAGAGATTTTCACATTATTATTGATTTTCGAGCTGAAACTCACAATCTTTTATCCACCGATATCATTAATTACGCGCTCAGACCAACTAGCTAGCTCTAAGTGAAATGAGCTACAATATTAATGTAGAATTAACAAATGAGACATTCAATGATTATTGTTACGGTGATGGGCCTCCAAATATTTTCTATATACTTGTTATGGTATATAGGAATCACCACAAAAATAGAATAGAAAAGAGAAGAGATAAAGAATCTGGTACGTTTTGGTGGAAGCAAACTAAACTTGCCTTTATTGAAAAAATAACTCCATGCCCACACGTCTTTCTTTGGCCTCACTAATTAATTAAGGCGACTCCGGCTTCATTAACAATCATAATAGCCCGACCTATCTATTTATAGATTATTACACAAAATCCTATTCCAATTAGATATCCTATCTAATTAGATTTATCTTTATCAAAATTTAACCAACCAAATATCTTAGATAATGTAATTCTAACTAATTAGCATTATCTCTAACACTCCCCCATAATGCTAATGTTCTTCACACCGATCTTCTCTCGGCAAAATATGAATTTTTCCAATGGTAGCGGCTTTGTAAAAATATCGGCCATCTGTTCTTCGGTAGAGCAGTGTATCAACTCGACTTGACCGTTAGCGATCTGTTCACGAATAAAATGATGTCGCAGTTCGATGTGTTTGGTTCGGCTGTGATGAACTGGATTTTTCGCCATTGCGATAGTCGATTGATTATCGCAATAAATTACAGTTGGATCTTTTTGCTCGTACTTCAAATCTGTTAAGATTCGCCGCATCCAGATTGCTTGACATGTAGCAGTCGTAACCGCTATGTATTCGGCTTCAGAAGATGATAGAGCCGTCGACTGTTATTTTTTAGAAGACCAACATATTGCTCCTGCACCAAAATTGAAGACGAACCCGCTCGTGCTTCGTCGATCATCTACCGAACCTGCCCAATCACTATCAGAACAACCAAAAAAATAAAAATCGTTAGCGTTAGTATACCACAGTCCGTGGTCTCTTGTTCCTTTCAAGTATCTCAATATCCTTTTCGCCGCTCCCCAATGAATTTTACTTGGACTTTGCATAAACCTCGATAACAAAGATGTCGCATATATAATATCCGGTCTACTGTTACCAATATACAGTAAACTCCCAATCAGACTTCTGTACAAACTCGAATCAATTTTTTCTTCTCCATCATCCAATGATAGCTTCATATTCGTACCCATTGGATTTTGCACAGGATTGCAATTTTTCATATTAAACTTCTCAAGTAAATCATCAAGATATTTTTTCTGACAGATAAAAATTCCATTATCTTCTTGTTTTACCTCTAAACTCAAAAAATAACTCATGGGGCCAAGATCAGTCATCTCAAATTCAATCATCATATTTTTCTTAAACTCATTGATCAAATCTATACTGTTTCCAGTGTAAATCAACTCATCAACATAAAGGCAAACAATCAAAATCTCCATACCTCGAGATTTGATATAAAGTGTGGGTTCACTTTCACTTCTAGAAAATTCGTTTTGAATAAAGTGCGAATCGATCCGACTATACCAGGCTCTTGGTGCCTGTTTTAATCCATATAACGCCTTTCGTAGTCTGTAGACTTTATCTTCTTGTCCTTTAATTTTGTAGCCCTGCGGCTGCTCAACAAAAACTTCTTCATCCAAAAATCCATTAAGAAAAGCTGATTTAACATCAAATTGAAAAACTTTCCATTTATTTTGTGCAGACAAAGCCAAAACAGTTCGGATAGTATCAAATCTAGCTACGGGTGCAAAGGTTTCATTAAAATCAATACCTGCTTGCTGTAAGTAACCTTTTGCAACTAAACGTGCTTTTAATTTCTGGATCGATCCATCTGGTTTATATTTTGCCTTGTATATCCATTTCAACCCGATAACTTTTTTTCTGTGGATGGTTCAACAAGCTCCCATGTATTATTTTTCTCTAGCGCTGCAATTTCTTCATTCATAGCTTTACACCAATCATCAGATTTTGCCGCTTCCTCGAAAGTTTGTGGTTCTCCACATTGTGTGTACATGCACTGCTCATATATTTCACTAAGCAATTTTACCTTTCTCGGTGTTGTCTCAGGCGAAGTTCCTGGAGAAATTCGTGGTGAAGCATGTGGTGTTGTTTCAGTACTTATAATATTTTCACCATTGTTCTGATTCTCAATAGTAGTTTCATCTCCTAACATCGGAAGTGGATTATCCTTTACTTTTGCACTCCAATCCCAACCTTTTTGTTCATCAAATATAGCATCGCGACTTATAATTAAGGAGTTAGTAACAGGATTATAAAATCGGTAGGCTTTACTTCTTTCGCTATAGCCCACAAAAATACACTTGCTACTATTATTATCCAATTTTTGCCTATTTTGTGATGGAATATGAACAAAAGAAACCGATCCAAAAATTTTAAAATGATTTACCTTCGGTTTCCAACCTGTCCATGCTTCATAAGGTGTAATATTATCCAGCGCCAAAGTTGGGCTTCTATTAAGAATGTATGCTGCAGTAGATACCGCTTCTGCCCAAAATTTATTTGGAAGTCCTTTCGCTTTCAACATACTTTTTGCCATCTCTACCAAACTTCGATTTTTGCGTTCAGCAACGCCATTTTGTTGAGGCGTGTAACTGGTTGTCAACTGCCTGCGAATACCATTTGATTCACAAAAAATTTCAAATTTATTAGAAATAAATTCTCCCCCTCGATCTGTACGAAGAGTCTTAATATAATAACCGGATTCGTTTTCGACCAAGTTTTTAAATTTTCGAAAAACATCAAAAGCATCGGATTTATTTTTAATAAAATAAATCCAAGTCATCCGACTGTAGTCATCCACGAAAACCACAAAATAATAATTGTTGCTGAGCGACGGTGTCTGCATCGGCCCACAAACATCAGCATGTATCAATTCTAGTGGTTCTTTGGCTCTCCAATTGCTGTTTCTTGGAAAAGAATCTCTGTGTTGCTTTCCTAACACACAACTTTCACATACAGAACCATTATTATGCACCAAAGGTAAACCATCAACCATATTCTTTTTATGTAATAAATCAAGCCCCTTAAAACTCAAATGACCATATCTATAGTGCCATAACCAATCATCATCTAGCACTACTTTCATTGCAACATGAACAGGAAAAACTTTATTTTCTGTCATCGGAACTTCAAAAAATAAATCCCTTTTATATTTATCTTTATAAATAGTGCACCTAGAATCTTCAAAAATAAGCGAATAACATTCTTTCAAAAATTGGCCCACACTAAAAAGATTGGAATTCAAACCAGGAACATATAAAACATTATTTATTTTTTGAATTCCTGAAATATTTGCCTCAATTGTACCTCTTCCATGCACGTCCTGAACATAGCCATCACCCATCGTCACTCGGCCTTTAACAGATTTATCCAAATTAATAAAGTTCTCTTCTTTTCCTGTCATGTGACTGCTACAACCACTATCGACATACCAAATACTGTTAGCAGCTTTTTCTGATGAACGACATGCAAAAAGTACATTATCGTTTTCATTATTTCCTTGAGCAAAATTAGCGTTTTGTTGTTTCAATCGACAAAATCGCTCGATATGGCCAAATTTCTTACAATAATAACATTGAATATTTTTATAATTATGGGGCTGATCATTACCTCTGTAGGTTCTCTGATTTTGATTACTTGATCCTTCACCGTTTCTGTTATTGTATCCACCCGATCTACCGCCGCGACCTCTACCACGGCCACGACCACGACCACGACCTCTACCATGGTCTCCAGATGCTGAAGCTTGGCGATTAGAAGTATCTGCTTTATCTTTTTCATTGCCTTTCGATTCACTTTGAAAAGCATGCTCAGAAAAATTTTCTGTTCTATCTTTTCGTTCCTCATGTGCTAAGAGAGAACCAAGAAGTTCGCTACAAGACAATTTAGATAAATCTTTTGCTTCTTCTATAGCAGAAACTACATCCCCGTATTTTTTCGTCAAACTTCTTAAAATTTTTTCAACTACTGTTTGATCAGAAATTTGTTCACCATAGGTACGCATCAAGATAACTAATTCCATAACTCTAGAATAAAAGGTATGAATATTTTCTTTTTCTTCCATAAATGAAGTCTCAAATTTTCTTTTTAAAGTTTGAATTTTAATTCTGAGTACATTTTCGTTACCTTGGTATTCCTTTTGTAATATATCCCATGCTTCTTTCGATCGGATAGCGCCGGCAATGTGGGAAAATATTGAGTCGTCAATAGATTGTTGAATAAAGAAAAGCGCATTCGCATCTTTTTTCAGATTCTCTCCAGTTGCTTCATTACATCCTTTTTCAACAAAATCCCATAGATCTTGGGATCGCAGCAACGTCCGCATCTTCACGCACCAAAAATCA
Organism: Tillandsia leiboldiana; assembly: GCA_029204045.2. Taxonomy (NCBI): domain Eukaryota; kingdom Viridiplantae; phylum Streptophyta; class Magnoliopsida; order Poales; family Bromeliaceae; genus Tillandsia; species Tillandsia leiboldiana. The sequence continues at coordinate 1,567,674 of CM055064.1, forward strand.
TAATTGTCTCCTTTGAATATTGGGAATCCTTGTGCAACTCCATTGGCACTGTTAAATGCCATCGGTATCTTCTTCTCTTGAAAACAAGGCTCCGATACCACTTGTTACGGTGATGGGCCTCCAAATATTTTCTATATACTTGTTATGGTATATAGGAATCACCACAAAAATAGAATAGAAAAGAGAAGAGATAAAGAATCTGGTACGTTTTGGTGGAAGCAAACTAAACTTGCCTTTATTGAAAAAATAACTCCATGCCCACACGTCTTTCTTTGGCCTCACTAATTAATTAAGGCGACTCCGGCTTCATTAACAATCATAATAGCCCGACCTATCTATTTATAGATTATTACACAAAATCCTATTCCAATTAGATATCCTATCTAATTAGATTTATCTTTATCAAAATTTAACCAACCAAATATCTTAGATAATGTAATTCTAACTAATTAGCATTATCTCTAACAATTATTTCTAAGGTAAGTATTAAAAAATTTGATGGTTCGCATTCAGAATTTCGAATTCAAAATTTAATTATTTTATATTTTTAGCTAAATTTATTTATTTTAAAAAATAAACGAAGCGAATAGTATATCACCTTTCTTACTAACCACACAATTGTTTTTTCAACTTTTTAAAAATTTATATCTAAATAAATTGCTTGGGCGAAGGGCAAAACACAACATTACCCAAAGATGCCTCTCATTACTTGTTATAGAATGTAGGAAATACTTATAACCAATTTAAACAACCATGACAAAAATTTCTATCATGTCTTTTAAGTGATGGATGTTTCCATAAAAAATATAATAATATTTTATCAAATTTAATATTTTATATATAATAAATATATATATTATTATATTAATAATATAATATTTTTTTAACGGTATTTATGTCGTGTACGTATACTAATATTTTAATAGTTACCGAATCGTCGTGTTTGAATTGTGTGTGTTTCGTATTCGTATCAGTGTCAGTAATACTTAGCTACTGAATAACTTAATTTAATATCTAAATAGCGTGATAAATTAACATTCTAGGAGGCCCATAATAGGAGCACATACATGCATCTAAATGTACACTGAGTCAAACATAAATATATGGCATGGGCGATTACGTGAGTGGTGGTTGACCATGAAATGCTTCAAGGGTAAGCCATGAGGTGGCATTTTAAACTCACCGGGCCAACAACAAAAAAAAAAAAAAAAAAAAAAAAAAATGTCAAAGTAGAGTCCATGATATTCAAGCTTACAATAGTTTGGTCAAACCCTTCACTTAATTTTCTCGCTTGTGACGTATACATTCCTCAATTTTATTGTATCGGGCTCACTAGCCCTTTTTTTTTTTTTTTTTTTACATACTTTTCTCTTTCCTTACTTTAGATGGGCTCTTTGACATAGCCTATACGTTGAAGCTTCCTCCCCAAGCAATGCATGCACACCAATAGGAAACTCTCCTCCCCAACTAATTAAGAGAGAGAAATTTAAGTGGCAATTAATAATTAGAATAATAGAAAAACTGACAATTAATTATTTGTCCAAAAATATAGTATATTATCAAATAGTTTTTGAACATGGTTTGAAAAAATATATATTTTCAAACATTGCTAATTTGTTATAATATAGTAAATATCGGAGTTTCAAAAAACGTCATGATACGAACCCTCTATTATATCAAACTAATTTATTAAATAATAAAATTTATTATTATTTTTAAATTTGTTGATGTTTTAAAATATTAAGATTTTAAAAAATTCTGATATTTTAAAATATTAGAATATATTTTATCGACACTTATCATAAGCGTTGATATATACGTGACAACTTTTCATTTGCATGCACTTTAACCAACATCTTCAAATATATATAATACTAAACTATATTGAAATACTTTTAAATATTAAATACTAAAAAAATATTATTAAATATTAATTTCACCCTACAACAAATCAAAATAGACTCTTCTTACAGAGATAATTAATTGCTTTTTGATGGAACTCTACTCATGTTCAAAACCAAATTCAAATATTGAAACCGAAAACCTAAAACATTTGATTTGTGTCTACCTAAAACATTTTTGGATCACCTCAACACTCTAACAACTTGTAAATATTGTATAGCTTTTTTTTCCTTTTTTTTTTTTTTTTTTTTTTTTTTTTTTTGCAAGTAATATATTTTATTTTTTTTATAATCTTGCCTCCTCCCAGGAGACACCTATCACGAAGCTTACAAAAATCCCCAACATGTGCTTGTTTTTAGTAAGAGAGTGAAGGTGACTTATTTGAAATTAACCTAATATATACTTTTAAAAAGATCCAATCATATATATCTATTTACCATATATAGTAGGCTAGCTACAAAAAATGAGGCATTGTGTAATAAAATAATAATGTCACTTATATTGAGTCTTACCCTTTGTCCTTAATTTCTTTTGACCGGCCATTTAACTATAATAACAGAAACTATATTACTATTAAAAAAAAAAAATAAAAATTAAAATTTAAGATGTAATTAGATAAAGCTATCCTTCCATAAACCTCTTCAAATACTCCACATCTCACTTAAGTACTCCTTAATTAAGGTTAATTATAAAAAACTTATTGAGGCGAAGATTTGTTATTGGTTGAAACTACACGATCTAATTTCTAAATTTTAAGTCAAAACTTATTAACAAAGTAAATTTCTAGTTGAAACATACAACTACTTGTTTAATAGAACAAGCAAATTAAGTGATGTGTTTGATTATCTCATCCAACTATATATATATATATATATATATATATATATATATATATATATATATATATATATATATATTAAACATGTATTAAATTAGGGAAATGATACTTGTACACCCTATTCGGGATGTATATCACACACCCCACCCATCCAATAGGTGGGGTGTGATGATGGGTCAATCGATGTGACCCGTAAAAAATATCGTCACCATTAAAATGGTGAAGGTGTATGATATACACCCCTTCGAGGTGTACATGTAGCATTGCTCATTAAATTATTATATCAATATGGTGATGTAATAGATTATGTAACTTTTTAAGAATTTTCTTTTTTAAAAGTAGAAGTTTCCACACAATAATAATTTGGGAATACGAAAGGGATCTCGTTGATTGTATATCCCATCACTTATGTAGAGGAATTGTACATTGCCCTTGTTCGTGATCCAAATTACAAAAATACCCACAAGTAATTGACTATTTGATCGGAGTCTTTCTCTCCTCCCAAGTAATTAGGACTTAGCAATGCATTACGCTAGTGAAATGACTTTTATGACCCGGACGTTCTCGAGCCCACGCAATCCCTGAATCCCGCGCTTTTTCTATTGAAATTACTTTTATGCCTCCGATGATGTCGATCCCAAGCGCGATTTTGGTGTAATCGTATCTTTCACGTAGTAAACTGTAGATCAACTACGTGCACAATTTTATAATTTGTTAATATTATTTATTTTATATTTTAAAATTTTTAAAATTAATAATTTTTAACGATCGACGTATTGTTAGTTTAATGATGTACAAAAAATAAAATAAATTAAAATTTTTTGATAGAAAAATTTATTCATAAAAATTTATAATTCTAATCTTAAATCGAAAATTTTAATCCTCTATTTTTAAGAGGTTGTTCGATTTTGACCATTTATTTTATGCTCACTTGATAAACTTTATTATAATTTTGAAAAATTATTAAATTTAGTTTCTAAAAATTTAAAATACTTTAAGTTATATTTAACGCTATGGATCGTCGATTCGAAAGCTCCATCATAAAAAATAATTTATAAGTATGAAAAAATATATACTCATAAGAATATAGTAACCCTACTATATATATATAGAGAGAGTGAGATAAAGAAAGAACTAAGCAGCTCTGCTATTTATAGTAGCAAATCATTGATGCTATTAAGTTTTAAATTTTTGGAATAAAAAATATGAGTTTAGATTGATAATACTCTCCTAGAGTTTAATAAATGATTGGTTGAATAGTATAATCTATGGGTTGGAAATGATGAAAAGGATTGATCTCACGATAGAAATTTTAGTAGAACCAAATACTTCCTACTATTGATAGCATAGTAGCCTTACATTATATATATATATATATATATATATATATATATATATATATATATATATATATATAGAGAGAGAGAGAGAGAGAGAGAGAGAGAGAGAGAGAGAGAGAGAGAGAGAGAGAGAGAATTAGGTTGGAATACTATCGATAATACTAAGTCATTGATGTTACTAATTTTTTAGTCCTTAGATTAAAGGATGTGCGGTTAGGATGATAATGATTTTCTAGAATTTAATAGTAGTTGGCTGAATAGTTAAAATTTTAGAAGACCACTATAATTTCAACCGCACATTTTTTTCATTCAAGGACTGAAAATTTGATAGCACCAATTACTTGGTGCTATCGATAATATTCCAACCGGACTCTCTCTCTCTCTCTCTCTCTCTCTCTCTCTCTCTCTCTCTCTATATATATATATATATATATATATATATATATATATTACGCTATAATCATCTATCTAAGGCTATTATGCTTTTCTTGGATCTTTTTTGTTATAACAATTCTCAGTGACCTCACATATTGTACCAACCATTAGGTTAAATCTCTCCACATCAATATAGTTGCTGAAACTTTATAAACAAGCGCGAAATTGAGTATAACATTACTAATTAGTGGATGACCATATAGATATATATTACATAAAAATAGTTATTTAGAGCTTGTCTACATGTATGAGTTTGCTTGAGGGTGTTATGTGGCTGATGTTTCCTAAGATTCGGTTATTATTGATGTTGATAAGCGTACTATTTATAGCCATCGTTATCCACTTTTATATCCTCGATCTCTTGATGATGAGATTTATAACAGTTTCTACATATTGTCTTTCTCACACGAATGCAGTGAAAGCTTAGGTTTATCTTTTTGCTCATTTAAATTTGATTTATCATACTAATTTGTCGAAAACTAGTGGTGATGTATGTCATATATATATATATATATATATATATATATATATATATATATATATATATATATATATATATATATATATATATATATATATATATATATATATATATATATATATATATGACACGCGTACACTTTCGACGTCTATATTTAATGGAAAATGCTATGTGTACACCCATTTCGGGGTGTACATCATACACCCCACCCATCTAAGGGTGGGGGTGTGATGATGGGTCACTTGATGTGACCCGTAAAAAATATCGCCACCATTAAAATGGTGGAGGTGTATGATGTACACCCCTTCGGGGTGTACATGTAGTATTGCTCATATTTAATATAGACAAGCTAAATTTATATATAAATAGATTTAGAGCCAACCCACATTAAATTATTGGTTTAGTCGAACATGATCAATCTAGTCCTAAGACGAAATGGATTTGGATCTTGATTGTAAGTGTGACCCGAACAACGACTCACATGTGAGTGAGCAATACCATGACCTAACCAAACAGTAAATTAATTTGATCTCCAAATGTAATGTACATGTAACCAATATCACTTTACCATCCTGCCCGTAAGAACCTGTTGTTAAACTTTTGACCCAGTTATAATAAATCTTTATTGGAATTGGAAATCAAATTGGCAATCACAGATGAGCACAACAAATGGTCTTGGTGACAGAGAAAATATTTACAGTCGCATGTTGATTGGTTAAGGTTCTTACTATTACCGGCAAAACTGGATATATATATATATATAGTAGAGTTTATATGCTTTTAAAAACACAAGTATATTTATACTTATAAATTTTTTACTATTAAATTTATATTAAAATTTATACTTTTTACTTTATTTTTTTCTCTCTTTCTTTATATATATATAGAGAGAGAGAGAGAGGGGAGTTGAAATATTATCGACAACAAACGGACTTCATTGCCATTAATTTATTTTTGATGATGGAGTTTTGAAAACGATGATCGATACCGTTAAATATAATCTAAATCATTTAAATTATTGAGAAGTTAAATTTTATATTTTTTTAATTAATATTCTTTTTTTGTCCATCAAGTGGACATAATAATGAACAGCTGAAAATGAATACCTTTCAAAAAATAATGATATAAGTCTTATAATCAAAATTAAGAATATAAATTTTATTTTAAATAATTTTAAAAAATTTATAATCAAAATTTAATTAATTTAGATTTTTTTATATCGCTAAACGAGTAAAAGACTCATATCTATCATTAAAATTATAAATTTTATAACTCTTTACTCATTGGGCCAATAATATCGAAAATACTTAAATTTTGATTTCTAGATACTTCAAAAGTTCTAGATCATAATTAACCGTTTCAATCGTCAATTCGAAAACTCCATCATACAAAATAAATGAATGACAACGGAGCCCGTTTGTTACTATAGTATTCCAACTCTCTCTCCCTCTCTCTCTCTCTCTCTCTCTATATATATATATATAACATTAATATAGACACTGCCTAATTAATGATTCTATTAATATTATAAAATCTTAACTCTAAAATCATTCAATTGTTGCCATATTTCATCAAAAAAGTTTATTTAAAACTCTAAATGAAGTCTAGCAGAATCACACTAGCTACCACCACCAACAAGTACAGGTGTTTTTGAATAATATTGTGGCTATTCCAATCAATAATAATTATTAGGACAACCATGATATATGCAACATTTTTGGAATATTGTAGCGCGTTACCAAGTAACTTAGCATTAGCATACATAAATGATCGATTAATGATGCAAACTTTACATTTTTAATAATCATATTATGTTATATTATATTATATATAATAATTTGAAACCATTTTTTTTTTCTTTTTTTTAATTGCATGAATATACAGGTAGTTTTCACCACATGAACATACAGGTAGTTTTCATTAGGAATATATGGAAGAGGACGTTTATGATAGCAACAACATTAAGTGAAAAGCGTATCTTGTATAAGAAGGATAAATTTGTCATTTCATATTTCTTGGGGAGGTGGCAACAGGAATCAACAAGGCATTCACTAAAACTCTTTTTTTTCTAAAACTTTTTTTTTTTTAAAAAAAAAGTTTTAATGAATGCCTTGTTGATTAGTAAAAGTAAACTTTAAACTTTTGTAGTTATTATTATTATTATTTTTTAAACTATTTAAGCCTTTGATTTTATTGATTTTTCTTAACAACAGGTAATACTTACTTAGCTTTTTTTTTTTATGTGATTAAGATTTTGTTAGAAAACTATTAAAATTCAAATTAATAGGAGATTAATTTGGAGTTTTAAAACCCAACAAAAATTCTATCATTATTTGAAATCACAACTTGAACCTTAAAAAAAAGCTTATAAAATCTAGATTATTTTTTAAAAAATTAAAAATTACCCAAACACGTACGTGAGCTGGACACGTGTGAGAACGTCCACGTGTCACGCACACATAAGCGATCGTAGAAAAATTAACATTTTTCGCTCCATTTGACTACGACGAGTCCAACAACGACCGGTTCGCAAAATGACCGCCCCAAAATCCACCTCTACAATGTAACGCCCCGACACGTGGGCCCCACACGTCATTCACGTGACCGTTATATACAACCGCACTTCGTCCCCAATTCGAGCTTGTGACCACGAACAATGGAATCATTCAAAAGGATTCAAAACCCTAATTTATTGGGTGGGGAGCGAAAGCGACCCCGATTTGACGATCCCCGCCGCTCCCCTCCCCAATTCAATTCAGTTTCCCCGCTTTGATTTATTGGGGAGGAAGATGATGATCTAAATTCTAACTGGGTCTTTACCAAATTTAATTTCTCGCGAAGAAAAATATATAAAAAAAAACCCATTTTTTGTCTTATACGATGGACCCATCTCCGATTTGGTGTGTGTACACTACTATATATATATATGTATACGGAGAAAGAGGCCGTGATAAGTTGCTTCGGATTTTGTAGGCTTCTTAAATAAGCGCTTCTTCTACCATCATCACCTGCGTTTGGAGTTTGGAGTTCGAAGTTCGAGCTGCTGCTTCTGTGTTTACCAGGTAAGAGGAGGGTGATTACTTGGGGCGTTTTGCCATGTGGGTTTTGTTTATTTGAGGTTTCTCATTGATAGAATGTGTTCTTCATTCTTGATTTGCTATTGGGTTCTATATTTGGGCCTCTTTTTTTTTTTTTTTTTTTTTTTTTTTTTTTGGCTCTTTGTGGTGTTTTATGATCTAAAGGTTGAAGCTTTTTAGTTTTTCTTAACATTTTTTATCCATTGTTGATCCCTGCGATTTCCTAGTAAGTCCCTGGAAACGAAGCAGTTCAATTTGCGTTTTTGTACGATTTTTTTCCAGTTTCTTTGATGGGTTTTAATTTGGTTTCAAGGAGTGCAATGCTAAAATGGATCATTTGGTAGCCTTTCTCTGAATCTATTCTTGAAACTGCTTATTTTGGTCACTAATTTTGAATTGGTACTCATCTTTTGTTTTGCAATTTCCATCCTTTTTCGATTTATTGTTGCCTCCACCTTACATTTCGAATAGCAATTGGTTTATTATTGCTGCTCTTAACTTTTCAACTCTCTGGGAGATTCAAATAATCCAATTTTATGGTTCAACATGGCAGGACAAAATATTTGTTCTCGAATTCGCAAATACAAAATAGGTCTCAATGGGTTTGGAAATACATTCATCACCATGGATTGAGGTTATGAGAAGTAAGATCAGTGGCTTGGCGATGGAACTCGATGTGATTCGATCTTCCAACTTTTGTGAGGAAGATGCGAAAATGAACTTAAGATCTGGGGGTTATTGCCATCGGGCCCTTCAGGAGTCATTAAGCTTCAAAAATTGGGAAGGAGGGAATAATTTGCTTGAAATGAATCAAATGGAGCAGAGTCCAAATTGCGACCTTCACGCAGCTGCTGTGAAACTGCAAAAAGTGTACAAGAGTTACAGGACAAGAAGAAATCTGGCGGATTGTGCAGTCGTTGTTGAAGAATTATGGTTTGTTTCTATGGCTCTGTTTTTCGCGAGAATTACGATCTCAGTTTCGTTTAGCGCCGACAAGTCCTTTGAGTTCTAAAACTTTTTGTTTGCATGGTTTTGATCGCAGGTGGAAGGCGCTGGATTTTGCATCTCTTAAACATAGTTCGATCACTTTTTTCGATAGCGAAAAGCCAGAAAGTGCAGTTTCGCGGTGGGCAAGGGCACGCACCAGAGCGGCCAAGGTATATTCATTCATACTATAGCTTACTTTTCTTCGTGAGTAGAGAAAACTAGATAATTTATCAGTACAATTTCATTTGGCAAGGTATATTCATTCATACTATAGCTTACTTTTCTTCGTGAGTAGAGAAAACTAGATAATTTATCAGTACAATTTCATTTGGCAAGGTATATTCATTCATACTATAGCTTACTTTTTTTCGTGAGTAGATAAAACTAGATAATTTATCGGTACAATTTCATTTTTGGACCCAAATTGATGCCTGCTTTTCTTTTTAACTTTGTAGGTCGGTAAGGGTTTGTCCAAGAATGAGAAGGCTCAAAAGCTGTCTCTGCAGCACTGGCTCGAAGCGGTATGTTTTATTTTGATTTAAATTTACTTGATGGTTTTGAATAAATAGTTTTGATGCATCATGCTTACTTTTCCTTCCTCTCGTATTCTTTACAGATTGATCCTCGACACAGATATGGGCATAACCTGCATCTCTATTATGATGTCTGGTTTGGGAGTTCTAGTTCACAACCGTTCTTTTACTGGTAAATATCCCCGCGCCTTGTAACTACGATCTTACTTTTTTCTCCAATTATAATTTGTAATCTTCTTTATAGTACTTAAAGATCTTTCCATTTTCTGTGAAACAACAGGTTGGATGTTGGCGAAGGTAAAGAGGTAAACCTCGAGAAGTGCCCGAGGAGCAAACTTCAGCAGCAATGCATCAAATACCTTGGACCAGTATGTTTCTTAACAAAGTTTTGATGATTACACACGAGCGTGTTATTTATTAGGCGAACGCGTGATTTAATGTGCTTTGATTCTTCTATATGCAGAAGGAGAGAGAGGCGTATGAAGTAATTGCAGAGAATGGTAACCTTGTGTATAAACAAAGCGGAGTTCTTGTGAACACTGATGAAGGTTCTAAGTGGATCTTCGTTCTTAGTGCGTCCAAGGCATTATATGTTGGGCAGGTAATATATAGTTTTTGTTCTCTTATCCTTTTGACTTTGATCATAGTCCCAAGATGTGGAAACTCAAATTATTTCCATTTTACTTGTAAGCAGAAGAAGAAAGGGTCATTTCAGCACTCGAGTTTTCTAGCCGGAGGAGCAATAACAGCTGCAGGGAGATTGGTTGTTAAAGAAGGAAATCTCAAGGTTACTACTAGTCTAAAAAATAATTTAGATTCTTTCTTTTTCTTTTTATTGTTCTTCCCTTGCACTTACTAGAATTGCTTGCTATTGTTAAACAAACGCCTGTACAATACGAGTATCCTTCATATGATTGACCAGTCGCCGTTTCGCAGGCTGTATGGCCATATAGTGGTCATTACCTCCCGACGGAAGAAAATTTCCAGGAATTCATCAAGTTCCTTCGCGACAACAATGTATACCCCACTGGCGTCAAGGTAAATTTCTTACCGGTCGATGTTCTAGTGACCAACAAGTTCCCTCTTTAATACAAGTGTGAGTTGTATTGTTAGTTATCCTGCTTTTTTATTTTTGCCTAAGAACTAACTGTGTTATATATGATGTTTTCTCCAGAGATGTCCGCTCGACAGAGATGATAGATACTCCTCGTTCAAGAACCCTAGCGATGAGTCACTGCTTGAGGCGGGTAATACTGATGATTCATCAGAGGATCATACGTCAGTCGAACACGTAGACTCGAGCGAAACGGAGTCAGAGTTTACTTCTCTGGAGTCCGCACACACTGATTCTGAAGAGATAGAAAATGTAGAACCACTGATGTCCCACTTGTCGCGCAAATGGACAACCGGGACCGGGCCTCGCATCACGTGCGTCCGCGACTACCCCTCGGAATTGCAGTTCAAGGCGCTCGAGCATGTTAACCTTTCGCCAAAGGTTGATATAACTTCACCAACCGAAAGCAAAGGCCCAATCCCTTCTCCCCGTCCGAGTCCCGGATTGAGACTTTCTCCTAGGCTTGCTTCTATGGCCCTGCCGACCCCTACGATTTCTCTCACTCTTCCTAAACACAAGATGAGATGATTCTTTTTTGGAGCCTCGACTTTTACTAACTTATCCGAGTCGGTTTATGACGGTTTGGAGGAATACGACGATAGTAAAGAGTGGGATTTTTTGGCGATTGCTGCAACGAAGAAATGATCTGCCATCCCTTCTCACCTTTTTTTTCTTTTTTTTTTTTTTTTTGATGCATACAGATTGTCAAATTGATCTTGTTCATATTTTAACTTTACTGGAGTTCTCTGACTGTGAGATCCCTCCATAAAATGGCTCTTTGTACATAGCCCATTTTTTGAGTCAAGATATACATGTAATTTCTGAGTTTTACTCCAAGGGAGCAATACAATTCCTTTTTTTTTCTTCAATTTGGTCTTGTTATTTATTTTCTGTAGCTCATGTAATAAAGGAGAGATATAGAGAAATCCGGCAGTTCAGAGCAAGTTCAAATCCATCGACCGCCAAGTCGCTAAAGCTGAGCAAATCAAATTCAAATCAATTAATCTCTAAAGTGAGCAAATACAGTAGGGGTATGCCCCTACTTAAGCCATATACTTTAAAATTATATCAATAAAAGTATATTTTTATACTACGGTCTCTTCTTATCACCAGCATTAAATTTGATCTTTTAATCGAGGGTTCTTTAACACTACGAGTGTGGAATAATTTAAAGCAGATTTTTTAGTTTGTCGGAAGTTATGCATCTGCAAACCTGATTTCTAATTAAAATCTAATCAAATCTAATATGTATCATTTATGGAATTTCAAAGTGCTGATTTTAGAAAAGAATGCATGAAAATACAATATTCCACTTTATAATCGAATAAAAGGAAGTTGAAATGCATGTTTGCTTATCACTGAAGAAATGTTCAAAGCCTTTTAAAGTTTATTGCAACAGTCAATAATAAGAATTTTGATGGCTGTGTCCTTTGACAGGGGTTGTTGAAAAATGCTTCTCTTTGCACCAAAATGGGGTATTGAAAATGTCCTCCAACTGTTGAGAGGCCAAGCCATTTATAAATTATCATTGACTTTAGCTTCCACAAGTAATTAAATCACCTAGCAGACCACCATGACCAGCTACAAGAAGAGCTTTGATCGACATCTAGCCCACACTCCACGCTTTGGTTCCCCTCTATTTGTGAGCGCTCGTTTTGCTTGTCTTTTGAAATAACTCTTATGTTTTTGGGCAGCACAAGTCAAATGTTTGACAGACAGAGTGGCTGAAAAATCTACCTATTGCGGGAAGTCAGCATGAGTCTTCGGTTCCTCATTTGGAACCAATGGTTAGATTTGAATGCGAGGAATGTCTGACGACCCAAAACGCTAATAATAATAATTCGTTGGGTTCAAACTATCGGTCCAAAATGATTAAGTCCGATTATTATGACTATCGTCGATCAGAATCTCAATCTCATCTGATGTGAGACTATTGGGGTGTTACAAACTTTTCGTTTAGTTCCTACATTTTCGTTGGATTCAAACTAGATCACAGACATAGAACAAATTAGAATTACCCAACAATATGAGATCTTAGAAGTGGCTCCTGCGGATTCAAGAGATGACTTCCACCAAACTCATGGTGTAGTACTTTGCTCTCACAATTTTAGTTGATATTCGTTTCTGATACCATTTGTGACGATCCAACCCGCTAACAATAATAACTCGTTGGATCCAAACCACCGGTCCAAAATATTTAAATTCGGTTATTATTATTAACGTGTATGATCTCATATATTCAATCAAAATTTCAATCTCATTTGATGTGAGACTGTTAGGGTATTACATATTAGTGCTTCTTCACAAAAGCGTATTGAATAGCACAACAAATAGATACTCTAATTGGGGTCAAAAAGGCGTAGAAAGGTCAAGCAAAGAGTCCTGATCAGAACGAAAGCACATTAATTAGCATCGAACGTTTGAGGTTGACTCATTCAGAGGAAATGATGTTCCAGTTTTTCTACCACATCCATATGTTGTTTATTTTCAAGATGACCCAGTAAACAACAACAAAGTTTAGACTTTTAATAAAACCAAATCTCTCATATTAGACCAACAATATGCTGATTTTAATTAGAAACAAAAGAAAAAGAATAGGAAAATGTTACTGTTAGTAAATGAAAAGCTTTTGCCATCTAAATTCGTGGTTGTATTGCTTTTGAAGCTGTAACTTTAAAGGATGAATGGGGACCGGTCGTGCGGTTACCGAGCACACCTCAACCCACACAGCACACGAGCGCAGCGGAAACAGAATCTTTCGTAGATGAAAGTAGGCGAAAATGATCGTAGAAAACAAGTACGAGAATAACTAAAAAAATAAAACAAATAAGGGAATGCAAGGACACGAGAATTACGTGGTTCGGCCAACAATGCGTCAACCTACGTCCACGGGCAAGACCACCTCAATGCGTTATTCGATTAATCCACGGCACAAAAGTACAAGGAGTAAGATTGGATTACAAGAAACTCTCTCACGGAGGCTCTCAACGTTTTTCCTCTTAATTAGGATTTTTCAATGAAGCCCTAAAAAATAAAAGATGAATCGCAAGAGTTAATATAGCTCTAAAAACTCAATTCTAATAGGAAACGATCTCCACCGTCCATCCGAGTTTTTAAATCACTTCTAGTCGTCGTCCATATCCTCTTAAGAATTATCTTTAAGATATTTCTAAATCATCCCTAATCTTTAGGAACAAGATTGGATCAAATCCATATGGACTCGAAACATGATTTTACATAATCCAACAATTCTCCCACTTAAAAACATGTGCCGAATTTCATAAAAACACAAAATTGAAGATCTTGCCAAATTCCCACTCTCCTCATGTAGCTCCAAGACCGAGAGAAGTCATACTCCAATTGAACTTCTCTCGAGTTACCGGTTTCGTTAAAATATCTGCTGGATTCGCATCTGTGTGAATTTTCAACAATGAGATAAAACCCTCATCCACCACATCTCTCACGAAGTGATAGCGAATATCAATGTGTTTCGTCCGAGAGTGAAACGCCGGATTCTTCGCCAAGTGTATTGCACTTTGACTATCACAATTCACTCCCACCACATCTTGCTTCACTTTTAATTCTCCTAAAAGTCTTTTTAGCCAGATAGCCTCCTTACAAGCATGTGTCATTGCTATGTACTCCGCATCCGTCGTCGACAAAGCGACTACCGACTGAAGCTTCGACTCCCAGCTAATAGCACCACCGCCCATGGAGAAAACATAACCCGTGATAGACTTTCTTCTGTCTTTATCTCCTGCGAAATCTGCATCCACATATCCGACGCACTCCAAACTCGCAGAACCATAACAGAGTGAGAAATCCGCAGTACCTCTCAAATATCTGATAATCCACTTCACTGCATTCCAATGTTTACAACCTGGATTCGCCATATACCAACTCACTGCTCCCACTGCTTGAGCAATGTCGGGTCTCGTGCACACCATGGCAAACATAAGGCTCCCTACTGCCGATGAATATGGTACTCGAGCCATGTCGGTCTTTTCTGCTTCCGTACCCGGTGATTGCTCGACCAACAATTTTAAATGAATAGGAAACGGGGTAGAAACTGGCTTTGCGTTCTGCAAGTTGAAGCGCCGCAGAACCTTCTCCACATAACTCTTCTGTGAAAGCCAAACTTTCCTATTCTTTCTCTCCCGTAGTACCTTCATCCCGAGTATTTGATTCACAGTTCCTAAGTCCTTCATATCGAACTCACCGGCTAACTGAGTCTTCAAGATAGATATCTTGTGATAATCTAAATTCCGGGGGTGTCACATTCTTCCCCCCTTTAAGCCCTGACGTCCACGTCAGGCTCAAGCACACTCACAAGCACCAGGCGATGTGGGACTCGTCTCGCTAGCCTTAGCCGACCTTGTGGGGAGCTGCACTCCACCCACAACGGTCATTAGCCGGGGAGCCTCGCTCTACCCGCTATATAACCCTGGCTCAGCCGAGACTCATCTCACATTTCTGGCTGGTGAATGGCTCTGATACCAACTGTGACGCCCCACTTTCCAGGGGGTCACCCATCCCAGAACTACTCTAGCTCTAGCACGCTTAACTCTCATAACCTCTTGGATCTTGCTACCATTCAAAATGCTATAGCCGAGTTAAGAGATTTAGTCCTATTATATCATTTATATATAGGACTAATCCAAATTCCGGGAGTGTCACATATCTGGTCCTTGTTATTTTCGGCGACCACCATGTCGTCGACATATAATAACAAAATACAGAAGCTCCCGTCATTATAATCGCAGAAATATGCACAATGATCCGCTTCAAGCCTATCAAAACCCAAACTTATAATGAAGGAATCAAATCGCTTGTACCAACACCTTGGCGCCTGTTTCAAGCCGTACAACGATTTGTTCAACCGACAAACCAAATACTCCTTGCCTTTTTCGACAAAGCCTTCCGGTTGCGACATATATATCTCCTCCTCCAGGTCACCATGCAAGAATGCTGTTTTTACATCCATCTGCTCGAGCTCCAAATCCATGACCGCTGCGATCGCCAAAACAACCCGAATAGTGGTAAGACGAACCACCGGTTAGAAGATCTCATCGAAATCGATTCCCGGCTTCTGAGCATATCCCTTTACCACCAATCTTGCCTTGAACCTCTCCACATTCCCATCTGTATCCTTTTTCACCTTAAACACCCACCGACATCCAATCGCGTTCCTTCCCTTCGGCAAATCAACAAGTTCCCAAGTCTTGTTCTTCCGAATTGACTCCATCTCCTCCTCCATCGCGCATTGCCACTTCCCAGCGTCAGTCGACTCACAAGCCTCCTTATACGAAGTCGGCTCATCTTCTTCCGCTAAAGCAACATATGCACTAACATGGTTTGCAGAAGGAATAAATGAAGTAATATAGTCATTATACCTCGCAGGAGGTCTAATAACTCTACTAGGACGCCCGGAATCCGCTGGCGACTCTACCGGTGAATTTGTATCTTCGGATGATTGCGGAGATTCCAAGTCAGGTTCATCATCAACCACTTCATCATCCTGTTGTGCTTGTTCAACTTGCACCTCATCGCGCGCTTCAAAGAGCTCAATTGGAATCATAGCATCACCATCTTGCTTTTCCTTGGTGCCTTGAAAGGACCCTTCATTGAAGATAACGTCACGACTTATGACTATTTTGTGGTTAGTAGGGTCCCACAATCGATACCCCTTAACACCTTTCGCATAGCCAAGAAATATACACCTCCGAGAGTTCTTATCCAATTTTGACCTTTTCTTCTTCGGTATCCACGCATAAGCATCACATCCAAAGACACGAAGATAGGAGTAATCAACGGACTTGCCGCTCCAGACTTCTTCAGGAATTTCCAAACCAAGTGATTTTGTCGGCGCTCGATTAATCAAATAACAAGCCGTGCTCACGGCTTCCGCCCAAAATCTCTTGTCGAGTTTTGAAGTACTCAACATGCTACGGGCCCTCTCCATGAGTGTTCTATTTAACCTCTCCGCTACACCGTTTTGTTGCGGTGTACCGGGTACCGTGAGATGCCGCTTAATTCCATGCTCAATACAAAACTCATCAAATTCTCTTGAACAATACTCCCCTCCGTTATCAGAACGCAGGCACTTAATTTTTAAATCCTTTTCATTCTCCACAAGAGTTTTGAACTTCTTAAAAGTCTCAAACACATCGGACTTTCGCTTTAGAATATACACCCAAGCCTTCCGAGAGTAATCATCAATAAATGAAACAAAGTAAGAACATCCGCCCAACGAAGTATCGGGCGACTCCCAAGTATCCGAATGAATCAACTCGAGATGCTTCTTACTTCTTTGATGTGATAGAGAAAAAGACAACCTTCGTTGCTTCCCGTAGATGCAATCTTCACAAAAATCTAATGGCGCGGACTTGTAACCTGAAAGAAGTTCACGGTTGGATAATACCTACAATCCGCGCTCACTCATGTGTCCTAAACGGCGATGTCACACCGTTGAAGACTCCACCTTTGCGCTTGCAACAACCGCTTCTCCCAATTGAGTCTCGCCCACTAATCTATAAAGGCCACCTACTTGCTCTCCTTTCATCAACACCAAACAACCTTGACATACCTTCAAGTGATCTTTCTCGCCGATGAATTTAAACCCTTGTTTGCAAAATTTTCCAAGTGATAGAAGATTTTTTCGAAGTGCAGGAACATGTCGAACATTAGAAACCGTCCGAATAA
This sequence comes from Tillandsia leiboldiana, assembly GCA_029204045.2. Lineage (NCBI taxonomy): Eukaryota > Viridiplantae > Streptophyta > Magnoliopsida > Poales > Bromeliaceae > Tillandsia > Tillandsia leiboldiana. Next base: position 1,585,083 of record CM055064.1, read on the forward strand.
CACCATCAAACATCTTGATCCGAACGTCTCCCACTCCAACCACCGGACATGCCGTGTTGTCACCCAAATAGATAACTCCACAATCCCGTGACTTATAAGAATGAAACCACTCCCTATAGGGAGTCATGTGGAATGACGCCCCTGAATCCAAGATCCAATGATAAATAAGCTCGGATCTATCCAATGCGACTAACGCATCTCCGTCTTCTGAACTAGCCGACTTAGCATCCGCTTCGGCTATATTACCTTGAAAATTATTTGAATCGGATTTACCATCAACTCCTTTAACCCGACAATCTTTCTTCACGTGCCCCAACTTTCCACAATTCCAGCACTTTACTTTCTTTTTGCCCTTGGATTTTGATCTCGACTTTCCTCGATCACCATACTCCCTCTCGAAAGGTCTTTCCCGTGCTATCATAGCCTCCCCCGAAGAACTTCCTTGGCTAGACTTCCGCCTCATCTCCTCAGTAAGTAATGATGCAACAACCGACTCCATCTTAAGGGTTTCAACATGGCTCAAGTTCATAATCAAATTATCCCAAATTTCCGGCATCGAGCAAAGTAAAATACTTGTCTTTTCTTCTTCATCAATTCTCACGTCTAGGGCAGCGAGTTTGCTCATGATAGAGTTGAATGTACTTAGATGTTCTTGTACCGGTGCCCCGTCCTTCATCTTTAGATTGTACAATTGTCGCCTTAAGAAAATTTTGTTCACCAATGACTTTCCTTCATAGAGATTTTTTAATTTATCCCAAATCCCTTTTGCGGTAGTCTCGGTCTCCACATTGAATAACACCGAATCATCCAGTGCCAAATATAGGTTTGCCAAAGCCATCTTGTCCTTCTCTTCAAATTGTTTATTCGTCATCCCTTCCGGCTTATTCTCTATTCCTTGGAGGGCGATCTCACAAGCATCTTTAATCAAAACTGCTTGCATTTTCAGTTTCCACAACACAAAGTTCGCTCCATCAAATCGAGAAATCTCATACTTTGTCATTGAAACTTTCCCCGTCATCGTTTTTGTAGTGGCCCAAATTCCCATGCAGCGTTCTTCCGATGAATCCACTGTTAGAGCACCTAGCGTTGGTGTATCTGGCCCATGGTGCGTCAATGGGATGCCACAGATGGACCCTGTGTGTTATTATTAGCTGTGTAGGCCTTCGGCTGAGTTTGCCGAAATTTCGGAAAAGAATTAGGCCCAACAGAGGTCGGAAATGGATTCAGCACGGAAAAACGCTTGAAAACGGCTATTTGCTTGTTTATTTCTGAGTCCGGATGCCCAAAAACGGACTCCCGGAAGTTTTCAGTGGAAATTGGTGCATGGGAGGGGCCGTAGACCGCCGGGATGCCACGTGGCGGCCTGTCATTGGCCGGTTCAGGATGCGCGGTCCACAGAGCTGCGCGGCGGGGTGCACAGACCCGGCGCATGGACACGTGGCACCGCCTGATTGGCGGGCGCAAGGCGCGCGGTCTACCGGGTGAGCGCGGCGGTGCATGGACCAATGCGGGGCCACGTGGCAGCCTCCGGTTGGTCGGTGCATGCGGCGCGGTCCACAGAATTCCAGTTGAATGCGTGGACCGGGTGTAGGGGACACGTGTCGCCCTCTGGTTCGCGGGCGCACCGTGCGCGGCGCACGGAGTCGGGGTCGGTGCCTCGGGGCGCGTGCCCACGTCGGGGCCATGCCGCGCGCCCGGCGCGGCCGCCGACCGGTCAGCGGGTCAACCGGGGAGGACACGTGTCGCCCGCTGATTGGCGGGCGCCAACCGCCTCACTGTGCGGGGGCGGGCCACGTGGCAGCCCGCGGGTGGGCCGAACAGCTGTTTGCTGTTCGGCGGGCCACGTGGCGGCACCTGGTGGATTCGGGCGTGAACAGTGTTGGGCCGGCCCAACACTGTAGCCGCCCGAAGGTGCCGGGCGCCCGAAAGTTGGGCCCGAAAGCCCATTGACTTGTCTTTTTGGGCTGATTTCGGGTGAGGCCTATAAATAGGCCCCTTGGGGCTCACTTTAGAGGCTTTTCCCGGGAGCTTTTGCCATTGAGCCCTTCACCAATTTTCTTCCTCTCCCTCTTGTGCATCTTTTGGCAAAGGTTCAGAATTTTTGGAGGCCGCGACGACGGCGACTTCTACATCGGGGTGCGGAGCGACGATCTACTGTTGGAGGCCCATTTTCGTCGCAGTTTAGTCTGGGAGGTCTACCGGGCTACCCCGACATTATTTTTGGACGATTTCTGCGGTGACGGTTTCGTAAGAGGTAAATCTACATTTTTCGTGTTGGACACTTTTTCTGGATCCGAGCTTTTCTTGGGGTTCTGGGTACATTTTTAACCCCCTTTGCGACTGTTGGTGGATTTGGACAGCACCTACTTGTCGGATTTTTATCTCCTCATCCGGACATCGGAATTCGACGTTTCAGGACTCTATCGACATCTACTCTTCGCGAGGATCGCCGTCATATTTTTATTGGAATTTTTGGAGGAAGTTTTTCAGGTGAAAATTTCGTGTGAATGGGACTGTTCACCACAGATTTTGGGATTTTGGAATTTGTGTGGTTTAAAGTGTAATTTTGGTGTATGTTTGTACCCAGGAGTTTGTGAGCACTTCTACCGTGATGTTGGCTTAGTGGGATTTGTGATTTGACAGTTGTGGGCTTTCTCAGCTGTGCGATTTCGGACAGTTAGCACTTTTAGGTGGGTGACCTTGCTTCCAAGAACTCTGGACTGTGTACTAATTCTATGTGTGTAGGATCATGCATGTTAGAAATTGGAGTATTAGCATGTGTAAAACTGTATGTTGTATCTTGTATATCAGTTGTTGAATCTTTTGATTCCTGCACTATGTTAAGTAATGAAATCTTGGAATTTGACCTAGCACCCCTGTCATATGTATCATGTTCAGCCAGTCTGTAGAAAAACTCCAACTTGGGCTAGGTTTTTATTGCTCTAGACATTCCACATCACGATACTTCATTTCACTTTGGACTTAGCTTTTCCTCGCCCGAGTTGTGGGCCGAGAGGTCGGGTGGTTGTGGGATGCTTTTGCACTCGTGTCTGGGGACCGAGTGGAGTTGATAGCAGTCTTTAAATTTGATTTCTTTGGGAGAGTGATAGTGATAGTAGATCTGGGTTCTTGGAAACTGTCAGAGAGACAGCGAGTTTCAGCTGTGTAGATTCCAGCCAGTGGGTGAGTCAGTGATTTGTTTGGTGGTCGATCTTATTGATCGAGGATTGGATCATAGCCTGCATGAGCCACATTAGAGCTTTACAGTGATACTTTACAGTGATACTTATGGGTTACCTTGACTCGAGCGGGTCGCTCCCCTCGAGGGCCACTCCGGAGTAGGCGAGACCGGGTTGTGTACCGGTGTGAGTTTGAGATGTTCTTTAGCGACTTGTTGTTGCAGTGGTCCCTCTGGCTGTGCTTTCGTTGGCAGCCACGGACGCCCTACGTAAGTCCGCTCCTCCGGGACGTAACGGCAGTAGGTTGGCGCAGGTTTGACTGGACCCGATGTGGCAGTCAGTTTTGATTGGGTGATCAGGGAGGAGAGTTAGTTGTGGCATTATGTTCTTTCTGTTCCACTGTTGAGCATCTAGATAGAGGCATAGTAGCTGTAGAGTTACCTTTCCCAGCTTTCCTTATAGCACTGCATATGTTACTTTTGCCTCTGGTAGACTTAGTGGGCAGACCGTCGGGCTTGTTGGCGGCACCCACTGAGAACTACTGTGGGATGTAGTTCTCACACCCGTCGTGGTGTTTTCTCCCCAGGGACTTCTGCTCCGGTTCCTGCACCTCCTGTTGCTGATCCAGCTCCTTCTGACCGAGGTAAGGGCGTCGCGAGATAGATCCCCTCCTGTCGTCTTCAGTGTGTGAGTAGATGTACCCCAGTTCCATTTTGGTGTGTGTTATGTCGAGTGACTTTTGTAGTGAGGTTTTGAGTTGTACCTTCCTTTCCTGCTTTTATGAGAGACTCCTGTTTTCTGGTGAGGTTGGTCTGTACATTTGAGAGTTGTAGTTTTACTTTATGTATTTTATTCCAGCTTTTCTCTTTCAGCTCTGATATCTGCTAGTGTAGATGTTTCTTTGCAGGTTAGTCGCTACGCCTATACGGGGCTTCCCGTACGGGCGGCGGATCTGTTGGCGAGCCGGGGCGCAGTATCGCCCCGGGGCGTGACAGATTAGAGTGGTATCAGAGCCTAGGATGTAGGTCTTGGAGGACTTAGGAACCCTAGGCTTGTGGTTGGACCCTAGGATGACTCGCGTGAGAGCCGTGATTTTAGCGAGAGTCCTGATTGGATTTCTAACTCTCCCGAGTGGTTCGGGGTGAGCGATCGACATGTCTTCCTTCGGTGGCAACTATGTTGGCTGCAGACAACATAGTACTTCGGGAAGGGGGACATGCCCTCTGACTTTCGCTAGATTGGGTCGAGAGATGATTTGGGTTCTGATTGTTTGCCTTGTCCCTCAGGTGGGGATGCCTCCTCGACGCTCGATGGTGACGCGTTCGCAGCCTTCGTCCTCTGAGCCCGAGCAGGAGGACTCGGAGCAGGGACAGCAGAGCGAGGTTTTGGAGCTCCGTGCCCAGGTGGCACAGTTGGCTGAGGCGTCTCGACGCCAGGAGGAGGCTGTGAGTCGGTTGACGCTCTTGTTGGAGCAGAGAGCGCAGCCGGCGGTGGTACCCCCTGAGAGTTCACCGGTGCCTTCTTCCCCTGTTGTGGCACCCCCCGTTGTGCAGCCTGCACCAGCAGTTCCGGCTGAGCCTGTTTCCAGTAGGCCACCGTCTGGGACGACGGGATCTTTGACTTTGGCAGAGCAGCAGGTTTTGGTGGGTCTTTTGTTGAGGTTTCGCAAGTTCGATCCACCCCGCTTTTCGGGCATGAGTGCTGAGCCGTGGGCGGCTGAGTCTTGGGTTACAGCTATGGAGCGCCATTTCGAGAGCCTTTTTATTGATGAGAGGTTTCGAGTTCTGTTGGCTACTCATTTTCTGGAGAGCAACGCCGAGGCATGGTGGCGGCGTGTGCGACCCGCAGGTCCGCCTGGGACCCAGTTTATCTCTTGGGCAGAGTTTCGCGGTATGCTTCTTGAGGCCTTCTTTCCCGAGAGTGTTCGACAGAGTTTGGAGGAGCAGCTGAGGAATCTCCGCCAGGGAGATAGGCCCGTACACGCGTACATAGCCGATTTCAATCGGCTGTTGGCTAGTATGCCCCACGTGGCCAGAGATGAGACCCACCGGATCTACATGTTCGAGAGAGGGTTGCGTCGGGACATTTATCAGTTGGTCCGCTCCCTCAGATTACAGACTTTAGAGGCCTCGATGGAGCAGGCACTTTATGTGGAGGGTGGTGAGGCCGTGATGGCAGAGGTGACTCCAGCCCCCGTTGTGACTCCTGGGGCGAAGCGCCCCGCGCAGTTTGAGGAGGGGCAGTCGAGTAGACAGGGACCCCCGAGACCACCCCGTTTCCACTCTCAGGGACGGGGGTATCAGGGGCGGCAGAGATCTGGGGGATCTCGTCAGTTCCAGCAGCAGCAGCAGCAGCGTCGACCACCTCGACAGCAGCAGTCTTCACAGCAGCAGCAGTCTTCGCAGCAGCAGCAGACTTCACGGCAGCCGCGCCCCGACCGTTGTATCATCTGTGGAGGACCGCACTCACCAGCCCAGTGTCCGCAGGGTCGGGACCGCTGCTTCCGTTGCGGGCAGACCGGTCACTTCGCGAGGGCGTGCCCCAGGGCAGGTTACCCAGCTCCTTCATCAGCTTCTGCATCCTTCGTTCCTCGTCAGTCAGCAGGACCTTCGGCGACCTCCGGTAGGCCAGATTTTGCTCCATCGTCCTCGCGACAGCCAGAGCGACATCCCCCGGCGCCGAGCGGTCGAGTCTATGCCGCTCAGGTAGAGGATGCTACAGCAGCAGAGCATGTCGTCGCAGGTATTATTTTGATTTCTGCAGTTCGTACTCGTACTCTCTTTGATACCGGTGCATCGCATTCTTTTATCAGTAGAGCATTTGCATCCCTTCATGGTATAGAGGTAGTTTCTTTATCGCATGCATTAGAGGTTCAGATACCAGATCATGTCTTGCATGTCGAGGAGTATTGTAGGGATTGCCCTGTGCAGTTGGGATCCTGGATTTTGCCGGCAGACTTGCTTGTCTTGCGGCAGCTCCAGGATTTCGACGTCGTGCTAGGTATGGATTGGTTGTCGAGGTACTATGCTGTTATAGACTGCAGAGAGAGGACGGTGACCCTCCGCGAGCCTGGACAGGAGGAGTTTGTCTTCAGAGGCTGCCAGAGCACCTTCTTTGCGATGACTGTTTCTTCGGCGAGGGCTAGGCGGATGATTAGTAGGGGCTGCACCGCTTTCTTAGCGACTGATTGTGGAGGTGCCTACGGCGGCACTGGGACTCGAGGATATTCCTGTTGTCCGCGAGTTCCCAGATGTGTTTCCCCCTGAGTTGACGACGATGCCGCCGGAGAGGGAGGTGGAGTTTGTGATTGATGTGGTACCGGGAACCGCACCAATCTCGAAGGCGCCTTATAGGATGGCACCTGCCGAGTTGAGGGAGTTGAAGGCCCAGCTTCAGGATCTTATGGATAGGGGCTTTGTCAGGCCTAGTGTTTCTCCGTGGGGAGCGCCAGGTTTTATTTGTGAAGAAGAAGGATGGGTCGCTTCGTTTGTGTGTGGATTATCGGGAGTTGAATAAAGTGACCATCCGGAACAAGTACCCTCTTCCACGGATAGATGATTTATTTGATCAGTTGCAGGGAGCCACAGTGTTTTCGAAGATTGATCTTCAGTCAGGTTACCACCAGTTGAGGGTGAGGGCCGAGGACATCCCTAAGACGGCTTTTCGATCCCGGTATGGGCATTATGAGTTTACGGTTATGCCGTTTGGTTTGACTAATGCCCCAGCTGCATTCATGGATTTGATGAACCGGGTATTTCAGCCGTACTTAGACTTGTTTGTGGTTGTGTTCATTGATGACATCTTGATTTACTCCCGGAGCGATGTGGATCATGAGGAGCACTTGAGGATAGTGCTGCAGCTTCTACGTGAGAAGAAGCTGTATGCCAAGCTTAAGAAGTGCGAGTTTTGGCTTCGGGAGGTTGCATTCTTGGGCCACTTGGTATCAGCCGCAGGAGTAGCAGTTGACCCGACGAAGATTGATACAGTTCGGGATTGGCCGAGACCGACGACGGTGACGGAAGGTCCGGAGCTTTCTGGGCTTGGCAGGCTACTACCGTCGGTTTGTAGAGGGCTTTGCGAAGCTCTCTGCTCCCCTGACCTGTTTGACTAGGAAGGGGATGAGGTTCATTTGGACTGAGCAGTGTCAGCGAAGTTTTGAGGAGCTGAAGAGGAGACTGATTTCAGCACCAGTTCTTACACTGCCAGTGATGGGTGATGGCTACGTGATTTACAGTGACGCCTCGCACAGCGGTTTGGGTTGTGTCTTGATGCAGCATGGGAGGGTAATTGCTTATGTTTCACGGCAACTAAAGGATTATGAGAAGAATTACCCTACTCATGATTTAGAGCTGGCAGCTGTGGTGTTCGCATTGAAGCTGTGGCGGCATTACCTCTACGGTGAGCATTGTGAGATCTACACGGATCATAAGAGCTTAAAGTATCTGTTTACTCAAAAGGAGCTAACCTGAGGCAACGCCGGTGGTTGGAGTTACTGAAGGATTACGATGTGAGTATCCTCTATCATCCCGGCAAGGCCAATGTGGTAGCAGATGCTTTGAGTCGGAGGTCAGTGCAGAGCTTGAGCATGTTGGTCACGCAGCAGGCCCCGTTGATTGAGCAGTTGAGGGACTCCAGATTGAGGTTGTATCCCCTGGGTCTCTGCTAGACTGATGTCTATGGGTCTTGCAGCCCACTCTGTTGGACAGGATTAGGAGACGCAGAGTGAGGACCCCCACTTGGAGAGGATTAGGTCACAGATTCAGGCAGATCTTATAGGGGATTTTACAGTGGATAGCTCGGGAGTACTTCGGTACAGGGACCGAGTGTGTGTGCCTTCGGATTCAGAGATCAGAGACCAGATTTTGGGTGAGGCTCATTATACACCTTATACCATTCATCCTGGTGGTACTAAGATGTATAAGGACCTCAAGGCACATTTTTGGTGGTCCGGAATGAAGCGGGACGTTGGAAGATTCGTGGCTCATGTTTAACTTGCAGAAGGACACAGAGCTCGGGTTTCACTGCTGGCAAGTGTTAAACAGGAGCCCAATATTCCATGGCTCAGTTCATTCCGGACCACCAAAAATGTGCTTTGGGTCCTATACATCTTAGTACCCCAGGATTGAATGGTATAAGTGTATAAGGCCTCACCCAAAATTGGTCTTTGATCTCTGAACCGAAGGCACCACACTCGGTCCCTGTACGAGTACTCCGAGCTATCCAATGTTAAAATCCCTATAAGATTGCCTGAATCTGTGACCTAATCCTCTCCAAGTGGGGGTCCCACTCTGCGTCTCCCTAATCCTGTCCAACAGAGTGGGCTGCAAGACCATAGACATCAGTCTAGCAGAGACCCCAGGGGATACAACCTCAATTGGAGTCGCCTCAACTGCTCAATCAACGGGGCCTGCTGCTGTGACCAACATGCTCCAAGCTCGCACTGACCTCCGACTCAAAGATCTGCCTACCACATTGGCCTTGCCGGGATGATAGAGGATACTCACATCGTAATCCTTCCGTAACTCCAACCACCGGCGTTGCCTCAGGTTCAGCTCCTTTTGAGTAACAGATACTTTAAGCTCTTATGATCCGTGTAGATCTCACAATGCTCACCGTAGAGGTAATGCCGCCACACAGCTTCAATGCGAACACCACAGCTGCCAGCTCTAAATCATGAGTAGGGTAATTCTTCTCATAATCCTTTAGTTGCCGTGAAGCATAAGCAATTACCCTCCCATGCTGCATCAAGACACAACCCAAACCGCTGTGCGAGGCGTCACTGTAAATCACGTAGCCATCACCCATCACTGGCAGTGTAAGAACTGGTGCTGAAATCAGTCTCCTTCTTCAGTCCTCAAAACTTCCGCTGACACTGCTCAGTCCAAATGAACCTCATCCCCTTCCTAGTCAAACAGGTCAGGGGAGCTAGAGAGCTTCGCAAAGCCCTCTACAAACGACGGTAGTAGCCTGCCAAGCCCAGAAAGCTCCGGACCTCCGTCACCGTCGTCGGTCTCGGCCAATCCCGAACTGTATCAATCTTCGTCGGGTCAACTGCTACTCCTGCGGCTGATACCAAGTGGCCCAAGAATGCAACCTCCCGAAGCCAAAACTCGCACTTCTTAAGCTTGGCATTACAGCTTCTTCTCACGTAGAAGCTGCAGCACTATCCTCAAGTGCTCCTCATGATCCACATCGCTCCGGGAGTAAATCAAGATGTCATCAATGAACACAACCACAAACAAGTCTAAGTACGGCTGAAATACCCGGTTCATCAAATCCATGAATGCAGCTGGGGCATTAGTCAAACCAAACGGCATAACCGTAAACTCATAATGCCCATACCGGGATCGAAAAGCCGTCTTAGGAATGTCCTCGGCCCTCACCCTCAACTGGTGGTAACCTGACTGAAGATCAATCTTCGAAAACACTGTGGCTCCCTGCAACTGATCAAATAAATCATCTATCCGTGGAAGAGTGGTACTTGTTCCGGATGGTCACTTTATTCAACTCCCGATAATCCACACACAAACGAAGCGGACCCATCCTTCTTCTTCACAAATAAACCTGGCGCTCCCCACGGAGAAACACTAGGCCTGACAAAGCCCTATCCATAAGCTCCTGAAGCTGGGCCTTCAACTCCCTCAACTCGGCAGGTGCCATCCTATACGGCGCCTTCGAGATTGGTGCGGTTCCCGGTACCCACATCAATCACAAACTCCCCCCTCCCTCTCCGGCCGGCATCGTCGTCAACTCAGGGGGAAAACACATCTGGGAACTCGCGGACAACAGGAATATCCTCGAGTCCAGTGCCGCCGTAGGCACCTCCACAATCGTCGCTAAGAAAGCGGTGCAGCCCCTACTAATCACCGCCTAGCCCTCGCCGAAGAAACAGTCATCGCAAGAAGGTGCTCTGGCAGCCTCTGAAGACAAACTCCTCCTGTCCAGGCTCGCGGAGGGTCACCGTCCTCTCTCTGCAGTCTATAACAGCATAGTACCTCGACAACCAATCCATACCTAGCACGACGTCGAAATCCTGGAGCTGCCGCAAGACAAGCAAGTCTGCCGGCAAAATCCAGGATCCCAACTGCACAGGGCAATCCCTACAATACTCCTCGACATGCAAGACATGATCTGGTATCTGAACCTCTAATGCATGCGATAAAGAAACTACCTCTATACCATGAAGGGATGCAAATGCTCTACTGATTAAAAGAATGCGATGCACCGGTATCAAAGAGAGTACGAGTACGAACTGCAGAAATCAAAATAATACCTGCGACGACATGCTCTGCTGCTGTAGCATCCTCTACCTGAGCGGCATAGACTCGACCGCTCGGCGCCGGGGATGTCGCTCTGGCTGTCGCGAGGACGATGGAGCAAAATCTGGCCTACCGGAGGTCGCCGAAGGTCCTGCTGACTGACGAGGAACGAAGGATGCAGAAGCTGATGAAGGAGCTGGGTAACCTGCCCTGGGGCACGCCCTCGCGAAGTGACCGGTCTGCCCGCAACGGAAGCAGCGGTCCCGACCCTGCGGGCACTGGGCTGGTGAGTGCGGTCCTCCACAGATGATACAACGGTCGGGGGCGGGCTGCCGCGAAGTCTGCTGCTGCTGCGAAGACTGCTGCTGCTGTGAAGACTGCTGCTGTCGAGGTGGTCGACGCTGCTGGCTGCTGCTGGAAACTGACGAGATCCACCCCAGATCTCTGCCGCCCCTGATACCCCCGTCCCTGAGAGTGGAAACGGGGTGGTCTCGGGGGTCCCTGTCTACTCGACTGCCCCTCCTCAAACTGCTGCGGGCGCTTCGCCCCAGGAGTCACAACGGGGGCTGGAGTCACCTCTGCCATCACGGCCTCACCACCTCCACATAAAGTGCCTGCTCCATCGAGGCCTCTAAAGTCTGTAATCTGAGGGAGCGGACAACTGATAAATGTCCCGACGCAACCCTCTCTCGAACATGTAGATCCGGTGGGTCTCATCTCTGGCCACGTGGGGCATACTAGCCAACAGCCGATTGAAATCGGCTATGTACGAATGTACGGGCCTATCTCCCTGGCGGAGATTCCTCAGCTGCTCCTCCAAGCTCTGTCGAACACTCTCGGGAAAGAAGGCCCCAAGAAGCATACCGCGAAACTCTGCCCAAGAGATAAACTGGGTCCCAGGCGGACCTGCGGGTCGCACACGCCGCCACCATGCCTCGGCGTTGCTCTCCAGAAAATGAGTAGCCAACAGAACTCGAAACCTCTCATCAATAAAAAGGCTCTCGAAATGGCGCTCCATAGCTGTAACCCAAGACTCAGCCGCCCACGGCTCAGCACTCATGCCCGAAAAGCGGGGTGGATCGAAACTTGCGAAACCTCAACAAAAGACCCACCAAAAACCTGCTGCTCTGCCAAAGTCAAAGATCCCGTCGTCCCAGACGGTGGCCTACTGGAAACAGGCTCAGCCGGAACTGATGGTGCAGGCTGCACAACCGGGGGGGTGCCACCAGCAGGGAAGAAGGCACCGGTGAACTCTCAGGGGGTACACCGCGGCTGCGCTCTCTGCTCCACCAAGAGCGTCAAACGACTCACAGCCTCCTCCTGGCGTCGAGACGCCCTCAGCCAACTGGCCACCTGGGCACGGAGCTCCAAAACCTCGCTCTGCTGTCCCTGCTCCGAGTCCTCCTGCTCGGGCTCAGAGGACGAAGGCTGCGAACGCGTCACCATCGAGCGTCGAGGAGGCATCCCCACCTGAGGGACAAGGCAAAACAATCAGAAACCCAAATCATCTCTCGACCCCAATCTAGCGAAAGTCAGAGGGCATGTCCCCCCTTCCCGAAGTACTATGTTGTCTGTCAGCCAACATAGTTGCACACCGAAGGAAGACCATCATGTTCGATCGCTCACCCCGAACACTCGGGAGAGTTAGCGAATCCACATCAGGACTCTCGCTAAAATCACGGCTCTCACGAGAGTCATACTAGGGTTCCAACCACAAGCCTAGGGTTGCCTAAGTCCATCAAGACCTACATCCTAGGCTTGATACCACTCTAATTGTCACGCCCCGGGGCGATACTGCGCCCCGGCTCGCCAACAGATCCGCCGCCCGTACGGGAAGCCCCGTATAGGCCGTAGCGACTAACCTGCAAAGAAAACATCTACACTAGCAGCTATCAGAGCTGAAAGAGAAAAGCTGGAATAAAATACATAAAGTAACCTACAACTCTCAAATATACAGACCAACCTCACCAGAAAACAGGAGTCTCTCATAAAAGCAGGAAAGGAAGGTACAACTCAAAACCTCACTACAAAAGCACTCGACCACCATAACAACACACACTGAACTGGGGTACATCTACTCAACACACTGAAGACGACAGGAGGGGATCTATCTCGCGACGCCCTTACCCGGTCAGAAGGAGCGGATCAGCTAACAGGAAGGTGCGGAACCGGAGCAGAAGTCCCTGGGGAGAAAACACCAGACGGGTGTGAGAACTACATCCCCACAGTACGTTTCTCAGTGGGTGCCGCCAACAAGCCCGACGGTCTGCCCACTCAGTCTACCAGAGGCAAAAGTAACATATGCAGTGCTATAAGGAAAGCTGCGAAAGGTAACTCTACAGCTACTATGCCTCTATCTAGATGCTCAACAGTGGAACAGAAAGAACATAAATGCCACAACTAACTCTCCTCCCTGATCCACCCAATCAAAACTGACTGCCACCTCGGGTCCAGTCAACACCTGCGCAACCTACTGCCATTACGTCCCGGAGGAGCGGACTTACGTAGGGCGTCCGTGGCTTGCCAACGAAAAGCACAGCCAGAGGGCCCACTGCAACAACAAGTCGCTAAAGAACATCTCAAACTCACACCGGTACACAACCGGTCTCGCCGTACTCGGAGTGGCCCTCGAGGGGAGCGACCCGCTCGAGTCAAGGTAACCCATAAGTATCACTGTAAAGTATCCACTGTAAAGCTCTAATGTGGCTCATGCAGGCTATGATCCAATCCTCGATCAATAAGATCGACCTACCAAACAAATCACCTGACTCACACACTAGCTGGAATCTACACAGCTGAAACCACTGTCTCTCTGACAGTTTCCAAGAACCCAGATCTACATCACTATCACTCTCCCAAAGAAATCAAATCTAAAGACTGCTATCAACCTCCACTCGGTCCCCAGACACGAGTGCAAATGCATCCCACAACCACCCGACCTCTCGGCCCACAACTCGGGCGAGGAAAAGCTAAGTCCAAGTGAATGAAGACGTATCGTGATGTGGAATGTCTAGAGCAATAAAAACCTAGCCCAAGTTGGAGTTTTTATACAGACTGGCTGAACATGATACATATGACAGGGGTGCTAGGTCAAATTCCAAGATTTCATTACTTAACATAGTGCAGGAATCAAAAGATTCAACAACTGATATACAAGATACAACATACAGTTTTACACATGCTAATACTCCAATTTCTAACATGCATGATCCTACCACACATAGAATTAGTACACAGTCCAGAGTTCTTGGAAGCAAGGTCACCCACCTGAAAGTGCTAACTGTCCGACAAGCACAGCTGAGAAAGCCCACAACTGTCAAATCACAAATCCCACCAAGCCAACATCACGGTAGCAGTGCTCACAAACTCCTGGGTACAAACATACACCAAAATTACACTTTAATCCACACAAATTCCCAACTTTCCCAAAATCTGTGGTGAACAGTCCCATTCACACGAAATTTTCACCTGAAAAACTTCCTCCAAAATTCCAATAAAAATATGACGGCGATCCTCGCGAAGAGTAGATGTGATAGAGTCCTGAAACGTCGAATTCCGATGTCCGGATGAGGAGATAAAAATCCGACAAGTAGGTGCTGTCCAATCCAACCACCAGTCGCAAAGGGGGTTAAACATGTACCCAGAACCCCAAGAAAAGCTCGGATCCAGAAAAAGTGTCCAACACGAAAAATGTAGATTTACCCTCTTACGAAACCGTCACCGCAGAAATCGTTCCAAAAATAATGTCGGGGTAGCCCGGTAGACCTCCACGACTAAACTGCGGACGAAAATGGGCCTCCAACAGTAGATCGGTCGCTCCGCACCCCGATGTAGAAGTCGCCGTCGTCGCGGCCTCCAAAAATTTCTGACCTTTGCCATAAAGATGCACAAGAGGGAGAAGGAAGAAAATTGGTGAAGGGCTCAATGGCAAAAGCTCCCGGGGAAAAGCCTCTAAAGTGAGCCCCAACGGGGCCGATTTATAGGCATTCACCCGAAATCAGCCCAAAAAGACAAGTCAATGGGCTTTCGGGCCAAACCTTTCGGGCGCCCTGGCACCTTCGGGCGGCTAACAGTGGTTGGGCCGGCCCCAACACTGTTCAACGCCCGATCCACCAGGTGCCGGCCCACGTGGCCCGCCCGTCCGAACCAGCAAAACAGCTGTTGCGGAGACCCACCCGCGGGCTGCCACGTGGCCCGCCCCCGCAACAGTGAGGCACGAAGTTGGCGCACGCCAATCAGCGGGCGACACGTGTCCTCCCCGGTTGACCGCTGACCGGTCGGCGGCCGCGCGGGGCGCGCGGCATGGCCCCGACGTGGGCACGCGCCCGAGGTACCGACCCCGACTCCGTGCGCCGCGCACGGTGCGCCCGCGAACCAGAGGGCGAAACGTGTCCCCTACACCCGGTCCACGCATTTCACTGGAATTCTGTGGACCGCGCCGCATGCTGCACCGACAACGGAGGCTGCCACGTGGCCCCGCATTGGTCCATGCACCGCCGCGCTCACCCGGTAGACCGCGCGCCTTGCGCCCGCCAATCAGGGCGGTGCCACGTGTCCATGCGCCGGGTCTGTGCACCCCGCCGCGCAGCTCTGTGGACCGCGCATCCTGAACCGGCCAATGACAGGCCGCCACGTGGCATCCCGGCGGTCTACGGCCCTCCCATGCACCAATTTCCACTGAAAACTTCCGGGAGTCCGTTTTTGGGCATCCGGACTCAGAAATAAACAAGCAAATAGCCGTTTTCAAGCGTTTTTTCCGTGCTGAATCCATTTCCGACCTCTGTTGGGCCTAATTCTTTCCGAAATTTCGGCAAACTCAGCCGAAGGCCTACACAGCTAATAATACACACAGGGTCCATCTGTGGCATCCCATTGACGCACATGGGCCAGATACACCAACGCTAGGTGCTAACAGTGGATTCATCGGAAGAACGCTGCATGGGATTTGGGCCACTACAAAAACGATGACGGGGGAAGTTTCAATGACAAAGTATGAGATTGCTCGATTTGATGGAGCGAACTTTGTGTTGTGGAAACTGGAAAATGAGCAGTAGTTTGATTAAAGATGCTGTGAGATCGCCTCCAAGGAATAGAGAATAAGCGGAAGGGATGACGAATAAACAATTTGAAGAGAGGACAGATGGCTTTGGCAAACCTATATTTGCACTGGATGATTCGGTGTTATTCAATGTGGAGACGAGACTACCGCAAAAGGGATTTGGGATAAATTAAAAAATCTCTATGAAGGAAAGTCATTGGTGAACAAAATTTTCTTAAAGGCGACAATTGTACAATCTAAAGATGAAGGACGGGGCACCGGTACAAGAACATCTAAGTACATTCAACTCTATCATGAGCAAACTCGCTGCCCTAGACGTGAGAATTTGAAGAAGAAAAGACAAGTATTTTACTTTGCTCGATGCCGGAAATTGGGATAATTTGATTATGAACTTGAGCCATGTTGAAACCCTTAAGATGGAGTCGGTTGTTGCATCATTACTTACTGAGGAGATGAGGCGGAAGTCTAGCCAAGGAAGTTCTTCGGGGGAGGCTATGATAGCACGGGAAAGACCTTTCGAGAGAGGAGTATGGTGATCGAGGAAAGTCGAGATCAAAATCCAAGGGCAAAAAGAAAGTAAAGTGCTGGAATTGTGGAAAGTTGGGGCACGTGAAGAAAGATTGTCGGGTTAAAGGAGTTGATGGTAAATCGATTCAAATAATTTCAAGGTAATATAGCCGAAGCGGATGCTAAGTCGGCTAGTTCAGAAGACGGAGATGCGTTAGTCGCATTGGATAGATCCGAGCTTATTTATCATTGGATCTTGGATTCAGGGGCGTCATTCCACATGACTCCCTAGAGGAGGGGTTCATTCTTATAAGTCACGGGATTGTGGAGTTATCTATTTGGGTGACAACACGCATGTCCGGTGGTTGGAGGGGAGACGTTCGGATCAAGATGTTTGATGGTGTTATTCGGACGGTTTCTAATGTTCGACATGTTCCTGCACTTCGAAAAAATCTTCTATCACTTGGAAAATTTTGCAAACAAGGGTTTAAATTCATCGGCGAGAAAGATCACTTGAAGGTATGTCAAGGTTGTTTGGTGTTGATGAAAGGAGAGCAAGTAGGTGGCCTATAGATTAGTGGGCGAGACTCAATTGGGAGAAGCGGTTGTTGCAAGCGCAAAGGTGGAGTCTTCAACGGTGGACTCGCCGTTTAGGACACATGAGTGAGCGCGGATTGTAGGTATTATCCAACCGTGAACTTCTTTCAGTTACAAGTCCGCGCCATTAGATTTTGTGAAGATTGCATCTACGGGAAGCAACGAAGGTTGTCTTTTTCTCTATCACATCAAGAAGTAAGAAGCATCTCGAGTTGATTCATTCGGATACTTGGGAGTGTCGCCGATACTTCGTTGGGCGGATGTTCTTACTTTGTTTCATTTATTGATGATTACTCTCGGAAGGCTTGGGTGTATATTCTAAAGCGAAAGTCCGATGTGTTTGAGACTTTTAAGAAGTTCAAAACTCTTGTGGAGAATGAAAAGGATTTAAAAATAAGTGCCTGCGTTCTGATAACGGAGGGGAGTGAGTATTGTTCAAGAGAAT
This sequence comes from Tillandsia leiboldiana, assembly GCA_029204045.2. NCBI lineage: Eukaryota > Viridiplantae > Streptophyta > Magnoliopsida > Poales > Bromeliaceae > Tillandsia > Tillandsia leiboldiana. The sequence goes on from CM055064.1 coordinate 1,602,129, forward strand.
TTGATGAGTTTTGTATTGAGCATGGAATAAGCGGCATCTCACGGTACCCGTACACCGCAACAAAACGGTGTAGCGGAGAGGTTAAATAGAACACTCATGGAGAGGGCCCGTAGCATGTTGAGTACTTCAAAACTCGACAAGAGATTTTGGGCGGAAGCCGTGAGCACGGCTTGTTATTTGATTAATCGAGCGCCGACAAAATCACTTGGTTTGGAAATTCCTGAAGAAGTCTGGAGCGGCAAGTCCGTTGATTACTCCTATCTTGTGTCTTTGGATGTGATGCTTATGCGTGGATACCGAAGAAGAAAAGGTCAAAATGGATAAGAACTCTCGGAGGTGTATATTTCTTGGCTATGCGAAAGGTGTTAAGGGGTATCGATTGTGGGACCCTACTAACCACAAAATAGTCATAAGTCGTGACGTTATCTTCAATGAAGGGTCCTTTCAAGGCACCAAGGAAAAGCAAGATGGTGATGCTATGATTCCAATTGAGCTCTTTGAAGCGCGCGATGAGGTGCAAGTTGAACAAGCACAACAGGATGATGAAGTGGTTGATGATGAACCTGACTTGGAATCTCCGCAATCATCCGAAGATACAATTCACCGGGTAGAGTCGCAAGCGGATTCCGGGCGTCCTAGTAGAGTTATTAGACTCCTGCGAGGTATAATGACTATATTACTTCATATTCCTTCTGCAAACCATGTTAGTGCATATGTTGCTTTAGCGGAAGAAAGAAGATGAGCGATTCGTATAAGGAGGCTTGTGAGTCGACTGACGCTGGGAAGTGCAATGCGCGATGGAGGAGGAGATGGAGTCAATTCGGAAGAACAAGACTTGGGAACTTGTTGATTTGCCGAAGGGAAGGAACGCGATTGGATGTCGGTGGGTGTTTAAGGTGAAAAAGGTACAGATGGGAATGTGGGAGAGGTTCAAGGCAAGATTGGTGGTAAAGGGATATGCTCAGAAGCCGGGAATCGATTTCGATGAGATCTTCTAACGGTGGTTCGTCTTACACTATTCGGGTTGTTTTGGCGATCGCAGCGGTCATGGATTTGGAGCTCGAGCAGATGGATGTAAAAACAGCATTCTTGCATGGTGACCTGGAGGAGGAGATATATATGTCGCAACCGGAAGGCTTTGTCGAAAAAGGCAAGGAGTATTTGGTTTGTCGGTTGAACAAATCGTTGTACGGCTTGAAACAGGCGCCAAGGTGTTGGTACAAGCGATTGATTCCTTCATTATAAGTGGGTTTGATAGGCTTGAAGCGGATCATTGTGCATATTTCTGCGATTATAAGACGGGAGCTTCTGTATTTTGTTATTATATGTCGACGATGGTGGTCGCGGAAAATAACAAGGACCAGATATGTGACACTCCCGGAATTTGGATTAGTCTATATATAAATGATATAATAGGACTAAATCTCTTAATCGGCTATAGAATTTTGAATGGTAGCAAGATCAAAGAGGTTATGAGAGTTAAGCGCTAGAGCTAGAGTAGTTCTGGGATGGGTGACCCCCTGGAAAGTGGGGCGTCACAGTTGGTATCAGAGCCATCACCAGCCAGAAATGTGAGAGAGTCTCGGCTGAGCCAGGGGTATATAGCGGGTAGAGCGAGGCTCCCCGGCTAATGACGTTGTGGATGGGAGTGCAGGCCCACAAGGTCGGCTAAGGCTAGCGAGACGAGTCCCACATCGCCTGTGCTTGTGAGTGTGCTTGAGCCTGACGTGGACGTCAGGGCTTAAAGGGGGGGAGAAATGTGACCCCCGGAATGAGTTCTACAAGATATCTATCTTGAAGACTCAGTTAGCCGGTGAGTTCGATATGAAGGACCTAGGAACTGTGAATCAAATACTCGGGATGAAGGTACTACGGGAGAGAAAGAATAGGAAAGTTGGCTTTCACAGAAGAGTTATGTGGAGAAGGTTCTGCGGCGCTTCAACTTGCAGAACGCAAAGCCAGTTCTACCCCGTTTCCTATTCATTTAAAATTGTTGGTCGAGCAATCACCGGGTACGGACAGAAGCAGGAAAAGACCGACATGGCTCGAGTACCATATTCATCGGCAGTAGGGCCTTATGTTTGCCATGGTGGTGCACGAGACCCGACATTGCTCAAGCAGTGGGAGCAGTGAGTGGGGTATATGGCGAATCCAGGTTGTAAACATTGGAATGCAGTGAAGTGGATTATCAGATATTTGAGAGGTACTGCGGATTTCTCACTCTGTTATGGTTCTGCGAGTTTGGAGTGCGTCGGATATGTGGATGCAGATTTCGCAGGAGATAAAGACAGAAGAAAGTCTATCAGGGTTATTTTTCTCCATGGGCGGTGGTGCTATTAGCTGGGAGTCGAAGCTTCAGTCGGTAGTCGCTTTGTCGACGCGGATGCGGAGTACATAGCAATGACACATGCTTTGTAAGGAGGCTATCTGGCTAAAAAGACTTTTAGGAGAATTAAAAGTGAAGCAAGATGTGGTGGGAGTGAATTGTGTAGTCAAAGTGCAATACTTGGCGAAGAATCCGGCGTTTCACTCTCGGACGAAACACATTGATATTCGCTATCACTTCGTGAGAGATGTGGTGGATGAGGGTTTTATCTCATTGTTGAAAATTCACACAGATGCGAATCCAGCAGATATTTTAACGAAACCGGTAACTCGAGAGAAGTTCAATTGGAGTATGACTTCTCTCGGTCTTGGGAACATGAGGAGAGTGGGAATTTGGCAAGATCTTCCATTTTGTGTTTTTATGAAATTCGGCACATGTTTTTAAGTGGGAGAATTGTTGGATTATGTAAAATCATGTTTCGAGTCCATATGGATTTGATCCAATCTTGTTCCTAAAGATTAGGGATGATTTAGAAATATCTGAAAGATAATTCTTAAGAGGATAGGACGACGACTAGAAGTGATTTAAAAACTGGATGGACGGGTGGAGATCGTTTCCTATTAGAATTGAGTTTTAGAGCTATATTAACTCTTGCGATCATCTTTTATTTTTTAGGGCTTCATTGAAAAATCCTAATTAAGAGGAAAAACGTTGAGAGCCTCCGTGAGAGAGTTTCTTGTAATCCAATATTACTCCTTGTACTTTTGTGCGTGGATTAATCGAATAAAGCATTGAGGGTGGTCTTGCCCGTGGACGTAGGTTGACGCATTGTTGGCCGAACCACGTAATTCTCGTGTCTTGCATTCCCTTATTTGTTTTATTTTTTTGTTATTCTCGTATTGTTTTCTACGATCATTTTCGCCTACTTTCATCTACGAAAGATTCTGTTTCCGCTGCGCTGTGTGCTGTGTGGGTTGAGGTGTGCTCGGTAACCGCGGGACCGAGGTCCCCATTAATCCTTTAAAGTTACAGCTTCAAAAGCAATACAACCACGAATTTAGATGGCAAAAGCTTTTCATTACTAACAGTAAAATTTTCACTATTCTTTTTCTTTTGTTTCTAATAAAATCAGGATATTGTTGGTCTAATATGAGAGATTTGGTTTTATTAAAAGTTCGAAACTTTGTTGTTGTTTACTGGGTCATCTTGAAAATAAACAACATATGGATTGTGGTAGAAAAACTGGAAATCATTCCTCTGAATGAGTCAACCTCAAACGTTCGATGCTAATTATGTGCTTTCGTTTGATCAGGACTCTTTGCTTGACCTTTCTACGCCTTTTTTGACCCCAATTAGAGTATCTATTTGTTGTGCTCTTTCAATACGCTTTTGTGAAGAAGCACTAATATGTATACCCTAACAGTCTCACATCAAATGAGATTGAAATTTTGATTGACTATCTGAGATCAACACGTTAATAATAATAACCGAATTTAAATATTGTGGACGGTGGTTGGATCCAACGAGTTATTATGTTAGCGGGTTGGATCGTCACAATTGGTATCGAAACGATATCAACTAAAATTGTGAGAGCAAAGTACTACACATGAGTTTGGTGGAAGTCATCTCTTGAATCGCAGGAGAGGAGCCACTTCTAAGATCTCATATTGTGGGTAATTCTAATTGTTCTATGTCTGTGATCTAGTTTGAATCCAACGAAAATGTAGGAACTAAACGAAAAAGTTTGTAAACACCCCCAATAGTCTCACATCAGATGAGATTGAGATTTGATCGACGATAGCATAATAATCGGGACTTAATCATTTTGGACCGATAGTTTGAACCAAACGAATTATTATTTATTAGCGTTTTGGGTGTCAGACATCCTCGCATTCAAATCTAACCATTGGTTCCAAATGAGGAACCGAAGACTCATGCTGACTTCCGCAATAGGTAGATTTTTTCAGCCACTCTGTCTGTCAAACATTTGACTTGTGCTGCCCAAACATAAGAGTTATTTCAAAAGACAAGCAAAACGAGCGCTCACAAATAGAGGGGAACCAAAGCGTGGAGTGTGGGTAGATGTCGATCAAAGCTCTTCTTGTAGCTGGTCATGGTGGTCTGCTAGGTGATTTAATTACTTGTGGAAGCTAAAGTCAATGATAATTATAAATGGCTTGGCCTCTCAACAGTTGGAGGGCATTTTCAATACCCCATTTTGGTGCAAAGAGAAGCATTTTCACAAAACCCTGTCAAAGGACACAGCCATCAAAATTTATTATTGACTGTTGCAATAAAACTTTTAAAAGGCTTTGAAATTTCTTCAGTGATAAGCAAACATGCATTTCAACTTCCTTTTATTCGATTATAAAGTGGAATATTGTTTTCTGCATTCTTTCTAAAATCAGACTTTGAAATTCCAATAAATGTACATATTAGATTTGATTAGATTTTAATTAGAAATCAGGTTTGCATGCATAACTTCCGACAAACTAAAAAATCTGCTTTAAATTATTCCACACGTAGTGTTAAAGAACCCTCGATTAAAAGATCAAATTAATGCTGGTGATAAGAGAGACCTAGTATAAAAATATACTTTTAATGATAATTTTTAAAGTATATGGCTTAAGTAGGGGCATACCCCTACTGTATTTGCTCACTTTAGAGATTAATTGATTTGAATTTGATTTGCTCAGCTTTAGCGACTTGGCGGGTCGATGGATTTGAACTTGCTCTGAACTGCCGGATTTCTCTATATCTCTCCTTATTACATGAGCTACAGAAACTAAATAACAAGACCGAAATTGAAGAAAAAAAAAAAGGAATTGTATTGCTCCCTTGGAGTAAAACTCAGAAATTACATGTATATCTTGACTCAAAAAATGGGCTATGTACCAAAGAGCCATTTTATGGAGGGATCTCACAGTCAGAGAACTCCCAGTAAAGTTAAAATATGAACAGATCAATTTGACAATCGTATGCATCAAAAAAAAAAAAAAAAGAAAAAAAAAAAAAAAGGTGAGCAAGGGATGGAGATCATTTCTTCGTGGCAGCAATCGCCAAAAAAATCCCACTCTTTACTATCGTCGTATTCCTCCAACCGTCATAAACCGACTCGGATAAGTTAGTAAAAGTCGAGGCTCCAAAAAAGAATCATCTCATCTTGTGTTAGGAAGAGTGAGAGAAATCGTAGGGGTCGGAGGGCCATAGAAGCAAGCCTAGGAGAAAGTCTCAATCCGGGACTCGGACGGGGAGAGAAGGGATTGGGCCTTTGCTTTCGGTTGTGGTGAAGTTATATCAACCTTTGGCGAAAGGTTAACATGCTCGAGCGCCTTGAACTGCAATTCCGAGGGGTAGTCGCGGAACGCACGTGATGCAGGCCCTGGGTCCCGGTTGTCCATTTTGCGCGACAAGTGGGGACATCAGTGGTTCTACTTTTTATCCTCTCAGAATCAGTGTGTGCGGACTCCAGAGAAGTAAACTCTGATCCGTTTCGCTCGAGTCTACGTGTTCGACTGAGTATGATCCTCTGATGAATCATCAGTATTACCGCCTCAAGCAGTGACTCATCGCTAGGGTTCTTGAACGAGGAGTATCTATCATCTCTGTCGAGCGGGACATGGAGAAAACACATATATATAACACAGTTAGTTCTTAGGCAAAAATAAAAAAGCAGGATAACTAACAATACAACTCACACTTGTATTAAAAGCGGGAACTTGTTGGTCACTAGAACATCGAACCGGTAAGAAATTTACCTTGACGCCAGTGGGGTACATTGTTGTCGCGAAGGAACTTGATGAATTCCTGGAACTTTTCTTCCGTCGGGAGGGGGTAATGACCACTATATGGCCATACAGCCTGCGAAACGGCGACTGGTCAATCATATGAAGGATAACGTATGTACAGGCGTTTGTTTAACAATAGCAAGCATTCTAGTAAGTGCAAGGGAAAGAACAATAAAAAGAAAAAGAAAGAATCTAAATTATTTTTTAGACTAGTAGTAACCTTGAGATTTCCTTCTTTAACAACAATCTCCCTGCAGCTGTTATTGCTCCTCCGGCTAGAAAACTCGAGTGCTGAAAGACCCTTCTTCTTCTGCTTACAAGTAAAATGGAAATAATTTGAGTTTCCACATCTTGGGACTATGATCAAAGTCAAAAGGATAAGAGAAACAAAAACTATATATTACCTGCCCAACAATATAATGCCCTGGACGCACTAGAACGAAGATCCACTTAGAACCTTCATCAGTGTTCACAAGAACTCCGCTTTGTTTTATACACAAGGTTACCATTCTCTGCAATTACTTCATACGCCTCTCTCTCCTTCTGCATATAGAAGAATCAAAGCACATTAAATCACGCGTTCGCCTAATAAATAACGACGCTCGTGTGTAATCATCAAAACTTGTTAAGAAACATACTGGTCCAAGGTATTTGCTTGCATTGCTGCTGAAGGTTTGCTCCTCGGGCACTTCTCGAGGTTTACCTCTTTACCTTCGCCAACATCCAACCTGTTGTTATCACAGAAATGGAAAGATCTTAAGTACTATAAAGAAGATTACAAATTATAATTGGAGAAAAAAGTAAGATCGTAGTTACAAGGCGCGGGGGATATTTACCAGTAAAAGAACGGTTGTGAACTAGAACTCCAAACCAGACATCATAATGAGATGCAGGTTATGCCCATATCTGTGAGGAGTCAATCTGTAAAGAATACGAGAGGAAGGAAAAGTAAGCCAGATGCATCAAAACTATTTATTCAAAAACATCAAGTAAATTTAAATCAAAATAAACATACCGCTTCGAAGCCAGTGCTGCAGAGAAGAGACTCTTTGAGCCTTCTCATTCTGGACAAACCTTACCGACCTACAAAGTTAAAAAGAAAAAGCAGGCATCAATTGGGTCCAAAAATGAATTGTACCGATAAATTATCTAGTTTTATCTACTCACGAAAAAAAAGTAAGTATAGTATGAATGAATATACCTTGCCAAATGAAATTTACTGATAAAATTATCTAGTTTTCTCTACTCACGAAAGAAAAAGTAAGCTATAGTATGAATGAATATACCTTGCCAAATGAAAGTGTACTGATAAATTATCTAGGTTTCTCTACTCACGAAGAAAAGTAAGCTATAGTATGAATGATATACCTTGGCCCGCTCTGGTGCGTGCCCTTGCCCACCGCGAAACTGCACTTTGGCTTTTCGCTATCGAAAAAAAGTGATCGAACTATGTTAAGAGATGCAAATCCAGCGCCTTCCACCTGCGATCAAAACCATGCAAACAAAAAGTTTTAGACTCAAAGGACTTGTCGGCGCTAAACGAAACTGAGATCGTAATTCTCGCGAAAAACAGAGCCATAGAAACAAACCATAATCTTCAAACAACGACTGCACAATCCGCCAGATTTCTTCTTGTCCTGAACTCTTGTACACTTTTGCAGTTTCCAGCAGGCTGCGTGAAGGTCGCAATTTGGACTCTGCTCCATTTGATTCATTTCAAGCAAATTATTCCCTCCTTCCCAATTTTTGAAGCTAATGACTCCTGAGGCCCGGATGGCAAAACCCCCAGATCTTAGTTCATTTTCGCATCTTCCTCACAAAAGTTGGAAGACGAATAACATCGAGTTCCATCGCCAAGCCACTGATCTTACTTCTCATAACCTCAATCCATGGTTGATGAATGTATTTCCAAACACATTGAGACCTATTTTGTATTTGCGAATTCGAGAAAAATATTTTGTCTGCCATGTTCACCATAAAATTTGATTATTTGAATCTCCAGAGAGTTGAAAAGTTACGAGCGCAATAATAACACATTGCTATCGAAATGTAAGGTGACGGCACAATAAATCGAAAAAAAGGATGGAAATTGCCAACACAAAAAGACTGAGTACCCATTCAAAAATAGTGACCAAAATAAGCAGTTTCAAGAATAGATCAGCAGAAAAAGGCTACCAAATGATCGCATTTTAGCATTGCACTCCTTGAAACCAAATTAAAACCCATCAAAGAAGAAACTGGAAAAAAAATCGTACAAAAACGCAAATTGAACTGCTCGGTTCCAGGGACTTACTAGGACAATCGCAGGGATCAACAATGGATAAAAAATGTTAAGACAAACTTAAAAAGCTTCAACCTTTAGATCATAAAACACCACAAAGAGCCAAAAAAAAAACAAAAAAAAAAAAAAAAAAAAAACAAAAGAGGCCCAAATATAGAACCCAATGCAAATCAGACTGAAGAAAACATTATCTATCAAGAGAAACCTCAAATAAACAAAAACCACATGGCAAAACGCCCCAAGTAATCACCCTCTTTACCTGGTAAACACAGAAGCAGCAGCCGAACTTCGAACTCCAAACTCCAAAAGCAGGTGATGATGGTAGAAGGAAGCGCTTATTAAGAAGCCTACAAAATCCGAAGCAATTATCACGGCCTCTTTCTCCGTAGTACAGTATATAGATAGTAGTGTACACACACAAATCGGCGATGGGTCCACGTATAAGACAAAAAATGGTTTTTTTTTTTATATATTTTTCTTCGCGAGAAATTAAATTTGGTAAAGACCAGTTAGAATTATATTCATCATCTTCCTCCCCAATAAATCAAAGCGGGGGAAATGATTGAATTGGGGAGGGGAGCGGGCGGGGATCGTCAAATCGGGGTCGCTTTCGCTCCCCACCCAATAAATTGGGTTTTTGAATCCTTTTGAATGATTCCATTGTTCGTGGTCACAAGCTCGTCGAATTCGGGGACGAAGTGCGGTTGTATATAACGGTCACGTGTGAAATGAGTGGGGGCCCACGTGTCGGGGCGTACATTGTAGAGGTGGATTTTGGGGCGGTCATTTTGCGAACGGTCGTTGTTGGACTAGTCGTGTCAAATGGAGCGAAAAAATGTTAATTTTTCTACGATCGCTTATGTGTGCGGACACGTGGACGTTCTCACAGTGTGCCAGCTCAGTACGTGTTGGGTAATTTTTAATTTTTGAAAAAAAAATCTAGATTTTATAAGCTTTTTTAGGTTCAATTGTGATTTCAAATAATGATAGAATTTTGTTGGGGTGTACAAACTTCCAAATTAATCTCCTATTAATTTGAATTTTAATAGTTTTTACAAAATCTAATCACATAAAAAAAAACAGCTAAGTAAGTATTACATGTTGTAGAAAAAATCAAGAAAATCAAAGGGCTAAATAGTTTAAAACAATAATAATAACTAACTACAAAAGTTTAAAGTTTACTTTTACTAATCAAAAAGGCATTCATTAAAACTTTTTTTTTAAAAAAA